>OY720451.1:36404261-36549261 GCA_963082715.1 Harpalus rubripes | reverse complement strand
CACACACACACACACACACACACACACACACACACACACACACACACACACACACACACACACACACACACACACACACACACACACACACACACACACACACACACACACACACACACACACACACACACACACACACACACACACACACACACACACACACACACACACACACACACACACACACACACACACACACACACACACACACACACACACACACACACACACACACACACACACACACACACACACACACACACACACACACACACACACACACACACACACACGGACATCATCGTAAAAATGTTATAATCGGATACTAGGGACCTTAAAACTAGGGATCGACCGATACCGATATCGGTATCGGTATATCGGCCATATCGGTCTTCTTGGCCGATATCGGTATCGGCCGATATGTAAACCACGATATCGGTATCGGCCTAAAAAAATATAAATTGCTTAATATTTCGGTTGCTAAGGATTTTTAAAGGTAATTAAAACAGAAATACTAAATAAAAAACAAATCAAGTTTATTCTTTTTCAAAATTTAGCAAAAAAGTCATTAAAAATGTAGAAGTAAAGTTACACATTTGGCTGGTATTCTGAGCTCGCGACTAAGCCCGACTAAGGAAGCGACTAGCTAGTCACCCGTCTAAGGTATATATTGTAACATTATGATAGTCGGGCGACTAGCTAGTCGTTTTTTTAGTCGGGTGTTCAGAATACCAGCCAAAGTTAAGTTTTGGCAAGTTGTAATGGAACAAAATTAAGCTTTCTGCTCTTTCCGGAGTTAGACGATTTCTTGTGCTTTCATAAACATTTCCACCTGAAGAAAATAGCTGTTCACTAGCAACACTACTTGGCGGTGGTGCTAAATATATTATTGCAACTTTGTACATCAATGGAAAATAGTATATTGTGTTATTAGGAGTAAAAGTGATACTTTGTGTGGCGAGCATGGAAGTTTGCACGACGAGCGAAGCGAGTCGGACAATTGCATGCGAGGCACACAAAGACACTTTTATTCCGAATGACACAATAATTATTTTTTTTCAAACGCACTACTTTTTTTATTCGCTAATTCTATGTAGTTTCTATGGATATTTATTTATTTTATTTCTACGCCGTAGAAATTAGCTATTTCTACTCCGGCGGCGTAGAAATTAGCTATTTCTACTCCGCCGGCGTAGAAATTTCCAACGGCGTAGAAATAAAGCTTCTACCTTGTGAATTAAGTCACAAAAATGTGATTTCTACGACATTTGAAAAAAAATATGTTTTTTTGCATTTGCTCTGCATTTTTTTTGTGATATATTTATGGTTAATGCGTGTAACGGTAACAGTATATCATTATAAATCACTTTTACCTCATTTATACAGCAAAAAATTTACGACAAAATTTTATGGCCGATATATCGGTATCGGCCGATATCGGATATGAGTATATCGGTATCGGCCGATATCGGTATTGGCCACAAAAAATCATATCGGTCGATCCCTACTTAAAACATGCTTATTCACTAGTTATGCGATTTTTAGCATGAATTCAATACCTCTCCGAGAGGTAAAAATTATAAAGAAATTAAATATCATATATCGTATATTAGCCAGCTATGCTATAACTCTGGAAACAGCTGCTATATTAACAAAATTCTGATTGAAAGGTGTCAGTGTTAAATGCAGTTGACAGTATGTTACTGGAAATATAGGACCTTTTGTTAGAAACTTTCTGTATGAAATTTGTATAAAATACATACAACTGCCTTAAGGTAATGTACAAGAAATATAATCTTTTGCAAGAAACTTTCTGTGTGACATTTATACAAAATACATAAAACTGACGGATAGTAATGTGCTGGCCACATCAGATTTTTTTCATTCGCGGCACTCTTAGAAATTGAGAAAAATATTTTTTTTTTAAATATATAAAATATACATTACGGCAGATTACCCATTGCTGAGTGTGCCAATCTGCTTTGTACACAGATTTCGGTAATGATATTTCATGTAATATTTTGTTTTTCTATAGTCTATTTACTGACAGACAAAATTTTGTTCGATCACTATTTTTATTAGTTTTTGTTCGTTTGTAATACAAAATGGCCTGTTTCTCGGAAACAGTTGAAGATCAGACCTATGGTAATTTTGGTCAATACTACACACCCACCAAAAAATTTACCCTTTTTATTAACGCCCTGTTTGTTTTTCAGGTCAATTTTTAAGCCAACTGCTTGCAGTAGAGAAACCAGAATTGGGTAATATGAGCCTTAGCACAATATTTCTTCCGATAGGTTCGCTAGTCAGCTAGGTACTTTAACCTTCAAAAGACTTTGAAACCGTCAAACTAGCGTCAAACATAACCATTAATTAAAATTAAAATATTAAATTTAGCCCACGGATTTGTTAAAAATGTTTGTTTTATTGCACCTATTGTATATTATTCTATATATGTTTTTCTATATTGTGTCACAACCATAAAAAGTCATATTTACATACAATAATATGTCTATTCTCACAAAAGTTTATACCTTGTAATACGTACTTAGGAGAGTATCTGCCTGCTGACATCTACGTTAAGCTTTGCGCTAAGGGTCTCATTATAATAAATTCGCTTACTTTACATTCCTGTGCTTTTTGTTCTAAGCTTATCTTTAGTTATGAGGAACTGAACTAAGCTTATCCAACAGACTAATGTAACAAAATGAATTATATCTTTATGGATATCATTAAACTGCAAATTTAGCGAATAGACATTGGTCGCGTTCAATGGTTCAGCCGCACCTTGCAACTAGCTCCCTAGCTTAGAGAACTTCGTGGAACGCGCTGAATCTAAATGACCGTTAGGTTTGAGCCGCAAATGTAGCAGGCTAGCGAAAACATATTCCGCTATCACCTGGCCCCCAGCGTACTGCTACAACAGTTAAAAATAGTAGATATCGCGCCTGTACATTCATATTCGAATGAGATTATTGAATATGAGTGTGAAAATATAATAAATTATAAACTGGCATATTTAATGTTTCTTTCACAAAATAATATTTTGAGCTATTTTCTTTGAAAAATTTATTTGGTGCCAATGGGGACTTATGATTTTATAATTTTACTGTTGCCATCTACGGAGTTGTGAAGTAATTTCTTAAACAGAAACGAGAAGCTCGAAGAAAGAGAATTGTAAGATTAACCGACTTACCTGTAAGGAAGGTTGATCGTGACTTTCCGAGCTTGTCATCCGATATAATTACTATGTAATTTCGCGATATGTCATACCCGTCGGTACATTTGAAAGCTATGTAATCAAAAAAACACCCGACGTAACACCTCATTACAGTTCATTTAGTTACTCGTTTCGTTATTTGTGATACGCATTTCGCACTTGGGTTCTTCGAGTGAGGTGGGGGTTTCGTAATTATATCAGAGGACAAGCTCGGAAAATTACGATCAAACTTCCTTACAGGTAAGTCGGTTAATCTTACAATTTTCCTTCGCTTGTCCTCCGATATAATTACCATGTAGATGTTTAAAGTGATAGGTGCGATATCGTGTTGAATCTTATCGTATTTAAAACAGTTTTCGCACATTATGATATGCATAGCCCATACAAGCACCAACCCGGTTTGCAATAACCTATACATAACAATAGTCCCTTATAAATCCCAAAAATTTGAACTAATTCTCTATACTTATTTGCAAAAGTTGACTATTAGATAATTACGGGTTTATTATAAAAGTTGATTGAATTTTGAGAATTCGGTGTTCAACATGTCCTGTTCTATTTGCTACAGAGGTGGAAACGTGTCTTATACTGTATATTAGTAACTATACGGCTCTTTTTTAATACTAGCTTTATTCATCTACTAATAGTTTGAGAACATACTGGATGATTCGGTTTTTTGGTATGTTAGAATTAAATATCTTTGGTTCTCTAATTTGTATTTTATCTTGTATTCTTGTAGTAAGGTTTACATTTATTGATGATAGAGTCTGAACCCTATGTGCACTGGTAAGAGCCATTAAAATAACTAGCAGGGGCGGCGCTAGGCGGTAAGCGAGGTAAGCACCGCATCGGGGCGCAAAATGTCAGGGGGCGCCGCGGACGCAGCTTGTGATAAGGAGTAGGTAGAAATACAGATAAGTTAAAAATGTGAAATCAAAATTGAAGAATTTTAAATAATTATTCACGCCAGCATATTGCAAAATTATAAAAGATCATGTTCATTCCGTCCTCAAAAATATTAATTAAGTAGCTAATTATTAGTACATCATTCTCAGAATAATTATATGTATTTCACAATGTAGAGATGGCACTGTGCACCTTATGTCAAACCTCCGACAGGGAGCACAGTGCATCGCTGACGGCGTAAATACACAGCAAGTGTTTTAGTTGAAGCCTAATATCATCTAATATTCATGTTCAGTGCATGTACAAAAATAATTTAGGCAGTATTAAATATTTTGTATTCGTGCTCCTTAACACTTTATTTGTCAAGTAAATATTAAGTGAAAGTAAATTTGAATACAAGAAAAACAAAATTGAAAACATACGAGTAAATATTAAACACTTCTTTGGCTTACGGTAAGTTTAATGTTTAGTAGGTACGTTAAACATTACCGATTACTACAGATTAAAAATTATTGACAGTTTGTAAATGTTAAAATGTCTTCAAAAAAACCGTCTTGATTTCAAAATCGCAAGCGCAAAGCTCTTAGAGAACAAGAACGTGAGAAGCAAAGAGGTGGATTGCGAAAATTCATGAAGTTAAGCCAAGATGCCTCCACTTCTAAAGATTTGAGCAGATGTGAAGAACATTTAAATATACAACATACGTCACATTACGTGGAGGAAAATATTCAAAAAAATCAAGAAAAAAAAGATGAAGACGCTTCTGGTTCTGAAATTTTTATGCAAAAAGACAGCTCACCACTAACACTAACTGCTTCGAGTTCAACAGAAATTAGTGACCTTATTAATCCCGAAACACCCAGCACTTCACGAGATTCATTGTCATCAACTCTTTTAAACAATCTTCAAGATCCGTCCACATGGCCCGAAATAAATGACAAAATAAGAAAACTTTTAATTGAGATTGGCCCGGTAAGAAAAACAGATATTATTTATCCCTCAGATGATAACTATAGAAAATTTAATAATTCATACTGTTGTCGTCAAATGTCAAATTCAGAATCAGTACCTAGAAACTGGTTAGTATATTCTAAGAAATCTAATAGTGTCTACTGTTTTTGTTGTAAATTATTTACTGTTCATTCCGGTGAAAATATTAATTTAAGTCGTCTGATCACGACTGGATATTCAAACTGGCAAAATCTGTCAAGAACTTTGCATGTTCATGAAACTTCAGTAACTCATTTAAATAATTTTAAAAAATGGATAAATTTTGAAGTTTCGTTAAAAACAAAAACCACAATAAATAAACAACATGAACAATTATATGATTTAGAAAAACAACATTGGCGGGCTGTTCTAGAACGTATTACTGAAATCATAAAATATTTAGACAAACAGTGTCTTCCGCTGAGAGAAAAATCTGATAATATATTTGTAAAAAATAATGGGAATTTCTTACAACTTTTATAACTTTTTGCAAAATTTGATGCAGTTATTGCTTCTCATTTGCAAAGAGCTTTACAAAAAAGTAAGGTACATTATTTGAGTAAAGACACACAGAACGAAATCATTACTTTATTAGCTAATAATATCAAAAAAAATATTTTATCTTCCATCCGAAAAGCAAAATACTTTTCAATTATATTAGACTGTACACCAGATATAAGCAAAACTGAGCAAATGAGTATGATTGTGAGATTTGTATCAGTTAATGATAAAAAAGTTGAGGTAGAAGAACATTTTTTAGGTTTTGTTGACATTACAGATTCAACTGGTGAAGGGTTGACAAATTATTTAATATAATCATATACATTAAAAATTACCGTACAGATGAAAATTTTGAAAAATTATTAGAAATATCAAAGGAAATGGCTAATATACTGGAAATACCTGCTGACTTTGGCCCATTAAATGACATGGATATAACTGTTCGAAAAAGAAAACAAAAACGACAATTCGATTATGAGCATGAGGACGAAGCGCCACGGAATCCGAAAGATTTGTTTAGAATAAAGAATTTTAACCTTGTTTTGGACACAGCTATCAATTCATTAGAAGAACGATATGATCAACTAACAACCCACAATACTCATTTTGATTTTTTATACAATATACAAAATTTAACAGATTTAAGTGATGAAATTCTAAAGAAAAATTGTGACCACTCAGAAATATATCTTAAAGATGATGTTGCGTCCCTCCGGTGCGAAGGACTAAATAATAAGGACCTAGTGGCTCGAAGGACCAAATGTTCAAACCCTAAACCAGCGAATCCGGTCTAGAAGAACCAAAATGGTTTGATCCTGCTCGCAAGCCCAAATGTGATGTCTCTAGATCAGCGAATCCGGTCTAGAAGCACCAACAATGTGTTTGATGTTAAATTCAATGAATAAAACAAAACTATATGTAAACCAAAATAATTACAACCTTCGATAGCTGGTTCACATCACTGGACTTGGCCAATAAACGGGATAATATTAATTTGAGAAATGTACTAATTAAAACGAACGAAGGACCAGTTAGTTTTACGAACTAACAAACGTGCTAAATATAATTGCAACAAAATAACAAACAACTGAAATACAATTCTGAGAGATATGTGATAGCGTATTGAATACAAGTGACATAAACAATAATAAACCAAAGATAGAACAAATACGATATTTGTTGAAATTAACTAAATCATTTCATAAGTGTATGAACAAACAAATGTAGTTAAAAAATATTAAGAACTCTAAATGAACTTAATAACAACCAACTAGAATGCAAAACTTGTTGCATTGAATGTACCTAGTCGACAATAACAGCAGATGCGCTGTGAATGACGTCACTCGAACGAGAACGTGTGTAAACAGGTTTACAAAGAAATAATAATGAATTCACCCAAGGAAATATGAATCAAATCCCTAACAACACGAATTCCCGTGAGAAATCAAATTGTACAGTTCGATTTTACAATTGATTCCTGAGATGTGTCTATTAGCTGCATAAATTGGCGCCGGAAAGTATTCGCGGACTATAAAGTACCAAATTAAATGAAAACCGAGCGATACTCCTTGAATTAGTCGTGTTAGGCTAATCAAGCTACGCGTACGATAATTAAACAACCAATTACTTTACTGACCATATGAAAATCAGAAAGTTTTATGCAAAATGGTGGAAAAACCACTCTCGCGGACGACGACGCGATACGTGTTTACCGTTTGCAAGCCAGAGACACTCTGAGTTGGTCGCAGTCGGGCAATGCTGTAGCAGCTGGGCGTATGGGTGCGCGCGCACTCGCGTGAAGCCAGATGCAATAATATTAATATTAATAAATAGTTTAAGATACTACAGCTATTTCAAACAATTCTAAAATTAAACTTAAACACGTAAAAACATATAACTAATTTTTCCAAGTAACAGAAAGAGTTATTTCCATTTATTTATTGACTTATTTAAATAGAGTCAGGGCGGGTTAACCGTTCTATTCCCCTGTGCAGCGGGTTGCTACCTCAAGGAGTTGATATTTTCCAATTCCTTACATTTAAGACATATTAGTCTTAAACATACCGGCCACCTTAGGGTCTCCCTAAAGACAAACTTAGGCGTTGGCAATCTCTGTCTGAGCAGAGTTGGTTTGATCTTCGTCAAGTTGAACCACTTCACTTTGTGGCCAACACGAGTAAGGTTGTTGTAACCACTCTGGTCCATTTATCCAGAGAGTACATGTCTTAAAACTTAGAGGACTGAGACCTCTAGAACCTACGTCGGCCGCATTGTGTTCCGACGCTACATGACGCCAGTGTTCACTCGGAAAATTTGTCTGTATTTGAGCGACTCGATTACCCACAAATGTTTTCAGAGTGTGTGGTTCCTTGCGCAACCAGGCAAGAACTATCATAGAGTCCGAGAAGCAATGTACAGCCTCCGGTTGTTTTGGAATATTTTCGAGAATATTCTCGAGAAGTTTGGCGAGAAGATGCGCCGCACATAATTCCAAACGAGGTATAGTAATTTTTTTCAAAGGCGCTACACGCGTCTTTGCACAGAGCAATTGAACCACTGGTTTATCGTTTGGATAACTTCTAACATAGACAACGGCACAGTAGCCTCGCTCGGAGGCATCCGCAAATCCGATAAGATCGAATTTAGAACCCAAACAAGCTAACCTTGGTATCGAATAGTTGGATATACAATCGATCTCGTTCAGAAACAAGTTCCACTCTGAGACAATATGAGCGGGAGGTTCTTCATCCCATTCTACCTTTGATTTCCAAAGCTCTTGCATGATGAGTTTAAGAAACATCACCAATGGGGACATAATGCCTAATGGATCATAGATCCTTGCAATGCAGGACAAAATGTTTCTTTTGGTGCACAAATCGTCGGGTTTTGAGACCGTATACTCGTAGCAGTCGGACTTACAAACCCATTTGACATCTAACAATTTCACTGACTCGTCGTCATTGAAGTGGACATCTTTCACTGCGCGTGCATTGTCTGGTAGTTCCTCCAGTATTGTTTGAGAATTACTGGCCCATTTTCGGAGGGTGAATCCTCCCTTTTCGAATATATCCGTGAGTTCACGGCGCAGTGTCAGTGCTGACTGAATGTCTTCAGCTCCAGTCACAACATCGTCCATATAGACATCATTTTGCAGGACTTTAGCTGCTAAGGGATATTGATTCCCTTCGTCTTGAGCCAACTGCTCAACTGTACGCAACGCTAAGAACGGCGAACAATTCAAACCAAAGCAGATAGTGTTGAATTGGTACACAATAGGATGTGTGGCATCCGCAGGTTTCCAAATGAACCTTAGAAATCGTTGATGCTCGCGTACAACTCTAATTTGTAGGAACATCTGTTTTAAATCCCCCGTAATTAAAATAGGATAAAATCTATTTCGCAAATGAAGAGTGAAGATACTCTTCTGTAGTACCGGACCAGGATACAAGTAATCATTAATCGACTTTCCATTAGACGATGGCTTTGAAGCATTGAACACAATGCGTACCGGTGTCGTCGCACTATCAGGTTTAACCACTGCATGGTGTGGAATATAGTACGAATCCTGATCATTCAAATTGGGTTGCACATCAAGTCTCGTGACGTAACCCTTTTGCAAATATTCTTCGAATATTGCATCATAAGCCTTGAGTAACTCTGGGTCTTTACTCAAGCGAGTCAGCTGTGCGTGACAAATGGACAAAGCTTTCTTATATGAATTGCCTAGTACTGGTGGGTACTGTTTAAAAGGTAAAGAAACCGTGTATTTTCCCTCGGAGTCTCTTTGGGTAGTATTGACAAAATGATCCTCTACCATTTTATCCTCGGGTTTAGTGACAACCGATGGAGTTGGAACATTTTCCAATTCCCAAAATTTAGACAATAGTTCGTGTGTATCTTCTTGTGTGTATGTATGATACGACACCACAGCATTGCTTGTTTGCTTGCTGGTATATTCTCCCATAATCACCCAACCAAAGATTGTTTTGATGGCGGTAAGTGTGCCATCGACTCCTTTCTTAACTCCGTTACGAATGACCTGACCCCAAATGTCAGCTCCTAACAGCATGTCTATTCGTTGAGATTTATAGCATTCGGGATCCGAAAATTGGATATTCCCAAATTGTTTAAAGGTATCCCGAGATATTGGATAATCTGGGATTCTGCCTGTAATGTTGTCGATTACAATGCAACTCAAATCGAGAACTGGAGTTTCTCTACGACATGGTTTGATTTTGGTATGTATAATACCACTAGTGTCCTTGACGTGGGTGTCACTGATTGACATAATCTTTGTTTGACACGCTTCAATAGACAGATTCAAATTGTGGACACAACGACTTGTGATGTAGGATTTCTGCGATCCTGTATCCAATAAGGCACGTACAACATGTACTTTTCCTGCACTGTCAAATATATGCAGTTTTGCAGTGGGTAGTAATACCGAAGTATGTTTTCTGTGTTGACTTAGTGAATAAGTCCTAGCAGACATTGACGTAGTAGTTTCAGAATTACTACTACTGCCTTGAGAGTTTGCATCACTCTTGGGTGATGACGGACGATTTTTTTGCACAGATTGTTTATCACGCTTGGGTGATAACGACTTGTTCGACCTTTCACCAAAATGCAGCAGCGTATGGTGAGTTTTGTTACACGTTCTGCATGTGGCTGTACTAGGACAGTTCGGGCGTATGTGACCCATTCTAAGACAGTTGATACACAACTTGTGTTTGATTGCAGCATCATGTCTTCCTTTAGGTTTAAGAGCTATAAACCCTTCACACTGACTGATGTAGTGAGACTTTCTGCAATACGGACAATTCGTATCAGTTGCCAATGTCATCGCTCGGGATGCTGGCTTGTGCCTTTTGATTGGCTCGTGAGTTTTGACAGGTTTGTCTGGTTCAACCTCTAAGCTTGAAACTTGCTTAGCCAAGAACGCAATTAACTCTACATGAGTGGGCTTGGAGTCAGAATCCAATGTTAGTTCCCACTGTCGTCTAGTAGCTGAATCTAGCTTACGACAAATCATGTTTTCCAAAATGACCCCACATGAGTCAACATCAACCTCTAAGTTTTTCAGAGCAGCGATGTTTTCGCGTGCTGTGTTCAACAATGATTTTAGTGTAGGAGCGTCTGCCTGCTTGACCTTTTGCACATCTTGGAGTGCATTCAGATGTACCGACCTCAACAACCTAGGACGATAATATTCATCTGTGATGGCGTTCCATGCAATATCAAAACTATCAGCTTTGACGGGAATATTTGTAATAAGCCTAGCGGCTTCCCCTTTTAAAGATAACTTGAGATATTGAAGTCGTTCAATATCTGACAAACTGTCCCGATTTATCACCAACTGTGTGAATAAATCGTAAAAATTCGTAAACGTTGTTTTCTCCCCATCGAATGTTGGGAGATTCAATTTAGGCAAGCTGGGTTGCATATATCGCAAAGATTGTGCTGATTGAATCGAATGTGATTCTGATTTAGCTCTGTCGGACCCTGCCTGTGATCCGGTGTCTTTATTGGACATAAGCTTGTAATTGACACGTATGTCGCAAATGAGTTCGTTTATTTCATTAAACAACTTCTTAACTCGGGAAATTTCTGCCAACATATCCTCGTCGGGATTTTTGGTTTGTTCTAATTTTGAAGAATATTCGCAATAAATACGATTAAATTCCTGTTCCCAAGCATCAAGATACGGAAAAGTTACCTCAAATTTCAGTTTGTTATTTTCATCAGTCTCTGAAGAATAGACTGATAGACGACGAATATGTTCTATCACAACCTCTAATTGTTCGTGCAGTAGTTTAGCCATTTTACAGTGTGTTATTAAATGCAATTACTAATACCAAAGTAACTAGAAACAATAATTATCTCCGAATACCGCCAAATCCGGCTCGAAGCGATCAAATGTAACTAGAAACAATAATCATCTCCGAATACCGCCAAATCCGGCTCGAAGGACCAAATGTTGCGTCCCTCCGGTGCGAAGGACTAAATAATAAGGACCTAGTGGCTCGAAGGACCAAATGTTCAAACCCTAAACCAGCGAATCCGGTCTAGAAGAACCAAAATGGTTTGATCCTGCTCGCAAGCCCAAATGTGATGTCTCTAGATCAGCGAATCCGGTCTAGAAGCACCAACAATGTGTTTGATGTTAAATTCAATGAATAAAACAAAACTATATGTAAACCAAAATAATTACAACCTTCGATAGCTGGTTCACATCACTGGACTTGGCCAATAAACGGGATAATATTAATTTGAGAAATGTACTTATTAAAACGAACGAAGGACCAGTTAGTTTTACGAACTAACAAACGTGCTAAATATAATTGCAACAAAATAACAAACAACTGAAATACAATTCTGAGAGATATGTGATAGCGTATTGAATACAAGTGACATAAACAATAATAAACCAAAGATAGAACAAATACGATATTTGTTGAAATTAACTAAATCATTTCATAAGTGTATGAACAAACAAATGTAGTTAAAAAATATTAAGAACTCTAAATGAACTTAATAACAACCAACTAGAATGCAAAACTTGTTGCATTGAATGTACCTAGTCGACAATAACAGCAGATGCGCTGTGAATGACGTCACTCGAACGAGAACGTGTGTAAACAGGTTTACAAAGAAATAATAATGAATTCACCCAAGGAAATATGAATCAAATCCCTAACAACACGAATTCCCGTGAGAAATCAAATTGTACAGTTCGATTTTACAATTGATTCCTGAGATGTGTCTATTAGCTGCATAAATTGGCGCCGGAAAGTATTCGCGGACTATAAAGTACCAAATTAAATGAAAACCGAACGATACTCCTTGAATTAGTCGTGTTAGGCTAATCAAGCTACGCGTACGATAATTAAACAACCAATTACTTTACTGACCATATGAAAATCAGAAAGTTTTATGCAAAATGGTGGAAAAACCACTCTCGCGGACGACGACGCGATACGTGTTTACCGTTTGCAAGCCAGAGACACTCTGAGTTGGTCGCAGTCGGGCTATGCTGTAGCAGCTGGGCGTGTGGGTGTGCGCGCACTCGCGTGAAGCCAGATGCAATAATATTAATATTAATAAATAGTTTAAGATACTACAGCTATTTCAAACAATTCTAAAATTAAACTTAAACACGTAAAAACATATAACTAATTTTTCCAAGTAACAGAAACAGTTATTTCCATTTATTTATTGACTTATTTAAATAGAGTCAGGGCGGGTTAACCGTTCTATTCCCCTGTGCAGCGGGTTGCTACCTCAAGGAGTTGATATTTTCCAATTCCTTACATTTAAGACATATTAGTCTTAAACAGATGAAGAAGATAGAGACCTAATATCAAACGAATTGTTTAATGAACTAATTTCTTTTAAAGATGTATTTCTTTCGGAATTAAAGAACTTCTCAAATCCTTTAGATACTTTGAATTATATTTATTCAAATAATTTGGATTTGGATGCTTCATATGTGAACCTATGTACAGCGTTAAGAATGTTGTTGACTCAACCAGTAACAGTTGCAAGCGGAGAAAGGTCTTTTTCGCGATTAAAAATTATAAAAATCTGATGTGGCCAGCACATTACCTTCCGTCAGTTCTATGTATTTTGTACAAATTTCATACGGAAAGTTCCTTGCTAAATTAAATATTCTATTTCTTGTACATTACCTTCCCGAAGTTGCATGTATTTTATGCAAATTTCATACAGAAAATTATTATTTTGTGACGTTTTCTATATACAGTGTAATGTATCTGCAGAAATAAAAGATTTATTATTATTATTATTTCTTGTACATTACCTTAAAGCAGTTGTATGTATTTTATACAAATTCCATACAGAAAGCAAAAGATCCTATATTTCCAGTAAAAATTGTAAGACAAACACACTATGTCAATTTCACTTGACACTGACATCTTTCAATCAGAATTTTCTTAATATAGTAGCTGTTTTCATAGCTATGGCTACTTTATGAAATTTAATTTCTTTATAATTTTTTAACTCTATATCCATTTAATATTAAGTATAAAATGCAGTCAAATCGTACAGAGAATAAAATGTACTTTAATATTTATAATAACATCAAATGTGAAAAAATTATATTTAACATAGTTTTTTCAAGAAAAACTGTTAAAATCTTCAAATGATGGTACTTCCGGTTGACCAATTGTAACCAAAATCTAATCAGCTCTTCATATGGATGTAACGAAGAAGTACACGAAAAAATTATAATTTTTGTAACTGTAGTATTAGAGTTATCGCAGACGAAAATTTTGTTACACACACACACACACACACACACACACACACACACACACACACACACACACATCCACACACACATCCACACACACACACACACACACACACACACACACACACACACACACACACACACACACACACACACACATACAGACATCATCGTAAAAATAGTAAATTCGTATTCTAGGGACCCTAAAACGTGCTTATTGATTAAAAACTCATCATCGAATTTTTTGACCAAAGACAATACCTTCCTTACCTAAAGGTGACGGAAGGTAAAAACATACTTAAGATCAAAATTATCACAAGAACACCTCGTTGGGCTAGCTATGATTGCAATAGAAAGTGATATTTGCGATCAAATTAACAACGAAAAACTTATAAATGAATTTGCTAGTGTTAAAGCAAGAAAAGTAATGTTTTAATATTTTAATTGTGGTTTTTGTTTATTTCTTTGTATTTAAATTAATATCTCACCACTTAAATAATAATAAAATTTCTATATAAAACTTTGTATCTATTTAGTTTATAAGTTGTGCTATTATAAATAAAAATTAAAAAGTATTAATTATGTCTGTTATCCCTTTTTGCTCCTTTATTTTTTTACCTTCCGTCACCTTTAGGTAAGGAAGGTATTGTTTTTGGTCAAAAAATTCGGTGGTGAGTTTTTGATGAATAAGCACGTTTTAGGGTCCCTAGAATACGATTTTACTATTTTTACGATGATGTCTGTATGTGTGTGTGTGTATGTATGTGTGTGTCTGTGTGTGTGTGTGTGTGTAACAAAATTTTCGTCTGCGATAACTCTTATACTACAATTCTGAAAATTATAATTCTTTCGTATTTCTCTTCGTTACATCCATGTGAAGAGCTGATTAGATTTTGGTTAGAATTGGACAACCGGAAGTACCCTCATTTGAAGATTTTAACAGTTTTTCTTGAAAAAACTATGTTAAATATCATTTTTTCACATTTAATGTTATTATAAATATTAAAGAATATTTTATTCTCCATACGATTTGACTGCATTTTATACTTAATATCAAATGAATATAGAGTTAATAAATTATAAAGAAATTAAATTTCATAAAGTAGCCATAGCTGTGGAAACAGCTACTATATTAAGAAAATTTTGATTGAAAGATGTCAGTGTCAAGTGAAATTGACATAGTGTGTTTGTCATAATTTTACTGGAAATATAGGATCTTTTGATATAAAATTTGCATAAAATATATGCAACTGCCGGAAGGTAAAGTACAAGAAATATAATCTTTAGCAATAAGGAACTTTCTGTATGAAATTTGTACAAAATACATAGAACTGACGGAAGGTAATGTGCTGGCCACATCAGATTTTTTATTGTGCGTTTACGATTGTTGTATTTCAAACATGTAATTTTAAAAATTAAAGGTAATTCAAAATTTCAATAATTTTCTTTTTTGATTTGCTGATCTTGTAATGTAAATTTCTCTAATTTGTGTTTTAATTACAAATTCATCTTTGCTTTTTACCGATGATATTAGATTGAGAGCTAATCGATAAGAAATTCCTGTGTAGTAGGAACTCTACATGGACGGAGTTGGTTATAAAATTTATATTATATTCTAAACAATATGAATATGGTTCTACATTTTTTGAGCAACAAAATTTCTTGGTTTTTTCTTTTGTATTCTACAGTATTAAAGGCAGAACAGCTTGAAGAATGTTTTTATTTATAAACACTCTCCGGATAATATCCCTCCTATTAGGGCAAGATCCTTGGACAACGAATGTGTGTCTCTGAAACGTGATAAGAGTAAGAAATTTTTGATTCAACAAAAATTTTATTTTCTGTGAGCAATCTTTGGAATAATGGATACCAACTATTAAAATACCGATTGCTTTTTTATGTATTATTATTTCTAACTAACTAATTATTGAAAAAAGGCGGAAAAAGCTTAAAAGTAATACGCGTAATTAATTGTAAAGGCATTTACTGAGAAGGAGTTTGGAGTGCGTAATTTTTACATTTTGTGTTAATTATTCTGGCATATAGGTCAATTTGCAGTTTCCCGAATTTTGTAACTATACAAAGTGTTCATGACAACTATTCCAACATGGGAAACTCGAGGAAAATAAGAGATACGAAGCCGGTTAAATTAGATAAAAGTTGACCCTTTAGGACACCATGTTAACGGTGTTTCGTAATTTGCGAAAAAGGCAAAGGTCACTAAATACAGGCGAAAATGTAAATTTTGCTGTTTTTTATTTTGTATATACTTCTAAGTGTTAAGTAATGCTGGATTTTTGGTTTGCACATCTTTAGGGAGCTTTTCTTTATACTGTATATTTTCGAGTAATGATGTGAAAGTTTTAATTTTTATATGGACGCCATATTGAAAAGTTACACAAGTTTTTGCCTTCCAGCGATGTATAACATGTCCCTGTTCATTTGTTTTAATTATTAAATTTATGGATTAAAAACAATGGTTGTTGCCATGTGATAGAAAGCTGCTAAAAATCCAGACAATTTATGTGACAATTTCTTTCCTGCGTGTTGCATTACCCGCGTGCTAAATTAAATTCATAACTGGGAGCTCTCCAACCAGAGGTTGAGGCACTAGAAATTTTTTTTAAGTTTAAACCTTTTGTTTTATGTGACACTTAGTAAGTAAAAAATGACTGCATCACCATTTATGATGATTTTTGCGGTAGTTCGAAATGATCATTTTTCTGTTAACTTTTGCTAATAATTATGTGGAACTCAGAGAAATTTTCCTTTTTCCAAATCCCAGAAACTTTAGTTCTTGCGTTGGATTGAAGTTACATGTTTCTCTGTTAAAAAAGAATTACAGTGATTCAAGGAGTTTTACTGTAGATACACCTTGATACTAAATTCTAGTTTTGTTTTTTCTCATTATTAGTATGTATGATATATGTTTTTAACCTAAATGGTAAACAATTAATTTCGTATCTCTGATAATTGAAACTAAATCTAAGGTATTTTCTAAATTTGCTTTGTATTAATAGTAAAAACAAGCTTGTTTGAAAAACTATATTTGCTAGGTAACAGTTATCAGTAATAGTTTAGATACTATTTTAGAATCCTCTAATTTTAAAAAAGGATGTATTATGAACATATTTAGTTCTACTAAATATTAAATGAAGCTAAATTTTCCATTAGGAGTTTTTTTTGCTAAAAAAAATAACTTCATATGAATTTATTTGGAGTACCTAGCACTTAGATATAGTACCTATAAAGAGTAAGTCAGAAACAGCCTATTCATTTTTTAAGTTGAGCCTGCCACTTATTACACCAGTAATTAGACACCATTACACCAGTAATTAGGTAGGGAACCAGCATAGTTTCTCATGTATCTCTTGTCCTTTTATTGCCCTGTGTTTAACGCCTCCCTCCTCTCTTTTAGCCTGATGAAGTTCCGATGCCGCTGTTAGTTTACACGGTTTTGAATGAAGGAGTGTTTGTTTTTACGTTTTCATAAAGATTTTTGTTGAAGAAATAATCGTCCATACCTGCGACCTTTCACCACTATTTTGGTGAGGTGAGAAAATGTATTTTCTGTAGAGCGAGAATGCGTTATGTACAATTGTGGCATTATCCATAAACTGAGAAGCATCTGCCAGTTTTGGCAAGGAATCTGCTACCAGTTAGAGTTTGTTAGCATGTTACTCATTAAGATAACCAAAGCTAACAGGCTCTGAGTAATCTATTCATGTAAGGAAAATGTCTTGTTCGACCACTGTTTCCGGTATGCACGCTTGAATTTCACCAATTAGTTTAGGCGGGTGCAAGGCTTAATAAATGGTTACCAACTGGTACTTGTCAGCCATTTCTTCCTTTAATTTTTTGTTAATTCTTACAACAAATTCATCTTGTATGTTTACATTTTGGCCTTTGTTAATCGGTAGGATTTTTCCCCAAGAACGAATTAAATCTTTGCTTAAGACTTTGGATACATAGGAAAAGACTTGTCTCCGGAACCATGTACCTGGGTAAATTCTCGTTACCGCACACCGGACAAGCATGTATCATCTCCTTGTGTTGAAACTATATGAGTAAAATATAAGATTCGTAAGTCAAGTGACAAACTACGTAAAGCAAGGAAGGTTTGATGTTTACATAACAAATGTAACACTAAACGTATGTAACATTGTTACCAATAGGAATAAGCCAACACTAAAACCTGGACTATGTAAGGGTACTATGAAGTACTTACCTCAATTACTAAAAATTGGATAAACACATGTTTATCAGAAACGCAGCGCTAAGTCACTTGACTATCTGGTTTAGTGTAATTATATGCTGTAATTAACACATGCCCATCAGATCTAAGAAGGTAAGTCCCCTGATTTCCAGATCCAAATGTTACAGGGCAGAAAAAAGAATGAACACGCCTTCATTAGATCTATGAGGGTAAGTCACATGACTACCAGATCCTTGCCATGACAAAGTATCTAGTACTTACTAGGACTTCAAAATCAGTTTTCTTTTCAATCTATTTAATTCCTCCTCCTACGCAGCGTAGCGGCAGCTTGAACGTGAAGAGTGCCTTCTTTTTCACAATATCATTATCACTACACTTTATTTAAAAAACATAACACACAACCACTTGTTGAACGTCCGTATCCGGCGGGTATAAATAACGGAATGACTAACTAAATGAGCTGTAATGAGGTGTTACGTCGGGAGTTTTTTTAATTACACAACTTTCAAATGTACCGACGGGTATGACATAACGCGACACTACATAGTAATTATGTCGGAGGACAAGCGAAGGAAAATGTATGTTGTCATCGTCAATTTCACAAGTCCACATTACCGGTTCGACTGAACGTGACCAATACAAATTTTCAAATTTATTTATATAATGGATTTTATAGTTTCAGATAAAGTTATTAATGAGGTGTATTGAAAAATAAAATATGTAATGATTATTTCTAAAGACCTCATGTTTTATAAATATACGCGCTGTAACAACCTTGAGGGTTTTACTAAGAAGAGCAAGTGTAACGTGTTGTATTTGTGGTTTCCGTTTCAGCTGAAAGGGGAAAAGTTAAAATCAGATTGAATTCTTAATTACAGTATTTATTTCAGTAATTTACTGATTCGACTTGACATTACTTGACATTCAAATTCTTGTTGCTAAGTAACATGCATTTTTATAATTTAAACAAGTTGGCGTGTGTACTACATAACATAACGCACCCTAGATCTTCAGAAATGCGGCCGCTAGTCTTTAGACAGTGGAGTCAGGTGGGTTTGTGCAACCAAACTAAATATTCGAAATAACATACTGTACCACGATGGTTTTTTATTCTCAAAATGGAATACAACCTCGAAAATACTAATATGTGAAGGATAAGCAATAGAATGAGATATAATTCAATAAGCAAATAAAGCTCCAGTTGAATATAAAATGTAACATATATTGAAGGTTAATAACTTAATAAAGTGAAAAGCACGAAGTAAATTGAATTAATACCTACTAATAATAATAGTACTTCAGTAAAGTTAAATAATTGACAATAATAGATAAATATGAATGCAATAATATAACTTATGCGAGATAATAAAATAATTATAATTTAGGAAATTAAAGTGCATCAAATAGGGGATGCGTAGTGCGCGAATAAGCGAGGACCTTAAACGTAAAACGTCCGTATAATATATAAAATATAAAACGAAACAATATGCGCAATACGGGTGGTTGGTCGACCAGTTAGGGTAGTGCGACCGTAACATAAGTTAAAAAAAAGTATACTTAGTCCTAACTGACGTAGTGTGCGGTAGTGACGTAGTAGTGTGGTAGGGATGTGGGATGATGTTTCCAAAATGGCGTAACTACTTCCGCTTAGAACACGAGGTGTCAAACATACAATTCTCCAAAAATCCTCCGCAAAAATGTAATCCACAAAAATCAGGACACAAAATCCCGATCCAACAATGTTCCCAATAAAATATATCCCCAAGAAATAGATTGCAATATGAAATCGATAACAAGAACAAGAAAGCCTAAAAGGAGAACTCGATTAACATTGCCAGTAGACAGGTCGACAAATACAAGTTAAAAGTTACTTTTACTAAATTACAGATTTACAATAATCAAAATATTACTACCAAAAACTATACAAATGCTTCTACAACCGGGCTAAACATTAATATCATATATATATATATATATATATATATATATATATATATATATATATATATATATATATATACCTAAGGTGATAAGAGGCTTGAAGTATATCAGTGATCGACGTGCAACAATCCGGAACAATTTCCGCGGGAACAATATTTCCCAAAAATACGTTTCTCAGTCAAATCTCCAAATAACGGGCACGTTAAAATTTATCCAACAACACGAAATCAACGATTGGCAAATAATAACAAACACTGAGAAGTATTCACAACGACGAGCAGCGACAGAATGAATCTCTTCTCTCGAATAAGCGAAACAACTCCAACTTGCAAAACGTCCATAAAGTATAAAAATATAAAATTTAATAATCCTGACAACAGACGGCCAGCAATGCTAAAGAGTATTATTTATTGCTTGTAATAAGGGCAATAACTATTAAACTAATTTAATTTATAACTAAAATTCGAATTGCAAAAATAGAATGTAACAACTTCCCCCTTCCTAAAGAGAAGGTTGTACTACGATTCAAAATTTTCATCTACTGAGTAGGGCTTTAAATCTTTGGCATGCCAAACGCCACAATTCTTTCCTACCTCATTTTGCAACTCATAAGTCCACGGAGATAACTTTTTAACAACAATAAAAGGGCCAATGTATTTTGGAGCTAAAGTCGAACTAAAATACTTAGAAGCATCGGACAATACACAATTTCTACGCCAAACTAATTCATTGGGTAAATAACGCACATCTCTACGTCTTAAGTCATAACGACGCTTAGTCTTTTCATTTACTTCCTTCAAACGTTCTCGAACTTTAACATAAATGTCCTGAAATATTTTTCTATGTTTGTTTTCGTCCTCCAATGAACCTACTCTATCTGGGAACGACTTTATCATTTCGTCTGCAAATGAAATTTCTCTTCCAAAATTTACAAAAAACGGAGAACATTTAGTACTTTCATGAACTGAGGTACGTAAGGCATAAGATATCTTCTGCAGGTTATCTACCCATTTACGTTGGTTCTCACCAATGTACGAGCGGATACTTTGTTTAAGGGTGGAATGTACTCTTTCGACAGGGTTAGCCTGAGCATGATAGTTGGCATTGAACCTTAACTTGATATCAGCTAGCCGTCTAAATTCTTACGAACGATATTGTGTGCCGTTATCAACTAAAATTGATTCAAGGCTTCCAAATAACAAAAATACGCCATTTTCTAAATGTTTTATAATGGCTGTAGCGGTAGCTTTCCTAAGGGGAAATGTTAAAACAAATTTACTAAATGTATCTGCTACAGTAAGAATATATTGATATCCCGAAGTTGACTTAATTAGAGGTCCAATCAAATCTATGCTAATTTGTTTCCATGGTCTATCTACAATGAAACATTGAGCCACAAGTCCAGCAGGTAATTTTCTTTCAGTTTTATTAGCCGAATAAACGTTACAATTCCTAACATAACGAGCTATATCCGATTTCATGCGAGGCCAATAATATTTTTGTAAAATGCGATTGTAAGTTTTAAAAACACCTAAATGTCCTCATGCATCATTTTTAAGGTACCCAGGAGTACGGTTATTATAATAATGGTACAACTTATTACCATCGACATGCCAAGTTGGAAATTTTAAAGGATTGGACAAAATGTTATTAAACATTTTATTATACAAAATTTCTTCTCTTTCTCTACGTTACAACTATCGACAATTGGTACACTTCTACTTAAGGTATCTGGAATATGATGGTCGCGTCCTTTCCTATGAATAATTTTAAAATTATACTGTTGGAGCCGAATAGCCCATCTCGCCAAACGTCCACATGGATCTTTTAAATTATGAAGCAGCACAAACTATGGTGGTCAGTCACGACCATAAAATAAGATCCTTCTACATAGGGTCACAATTTTTCTATGGCCCACAAGACCGCTAAACATTCAAGTTCAATTACAGTATACTTTCGTTCCAAACGAGTCAGTGGTCTACTCAAATAACAAATTACTTTTTCTCCGTCACCAGTGGTCTGAGTTAAAACAGCGCTTAAACCGCATGACGACGCGTCAGTCTGAATCGTAAATGGCAACGAAAAATGAAGACAACTCAATATTGGAGCACCAATAAGGTACTGCTTAATTTTATTCCACGCTCTATTACAGTCATTATCCCACTTGAATTTAATCGATTTTCTTGTCAATCTATTTAAAGGAACACAAACTTCCGAATAATTTGGAATAAATACCAATTTGCTACACCAAGCATTATACGAACTTCGGCTACTGTATGAGGAATAGGAATTTGCAAAATGGCTGATAATTTATCTGGGTCAACTGCTAGTCCGGTGGTATTAACAACGTAACCTAAATATTTTAATTCAAGAACAACAAAAGAACATTTCTTTTTATTCAAAGTCAAGCCTGCGTCTATAAGCAGTTTTAGTACTTCTTCGAGTACTTCCAAATGTTTATCAAAAGTATCGGCTATAATAATAATAATACCGTCTAAATATTTGAAAACATATGGCTCTAATTCTGGCCCTAAGACTTTATCAATAAATCTCTGAAAAGTTGCTGGAGCTCCATGGACACCAAAAGCTAGTCGAGTAAATTGCCATAAACTACGACCGAGGACAGTAAAAGCCGTAAACTTCTTAGATTCTTCAGGCAAAGGAATGTTTCAATATGCTGACTTTATATCTAAACTCGAGCTAAGTTTAGCATTTTTCAATCTATCTAATACGCTCGACATATAAGGGAAAGGATACGCATCACGTTGCTTTACCGCATTGACCTTTCTAAAATCAACGCAAAAGCGCCATGAACCATCCTTTTTAGGAACCATCAGTACGGGTGAAGCCCAATCCGAATCAGATTTCTCTATAACTCCATCGGCTTCCATATCTAATATCTGTTTATCCATTTCTGCTTGTACTGCACGAGAAACAGGATAATATCTCTACTTAATGGGCATCTGATTAGGATCAGTCAATCTAATATGATGTACTACTTGTTTGGCACAACCTAATTTATCATTCAAATTTGAAAAATACTTGTTTACTACTTTTCTTAAAGCCTCTGATTGTATTTCATCTAGCGAAAAAATTTGGCTATCTGCGGACGCTACTTCACAATCTTTAATACTAAATTCCTATTTACCGCTACGCAAATCCGGTACTATACACATTTGCTTAAAAAAATCTATATTAAATATGAGTGTATGCGACAACTCTGGAATAACTATTACCTCGATCCATTCCGTCTTATTCTCTATAGAGAATGGCACATGTACCGAGAGCTACAAGTTTCTGTCCCTTAGCGACAGTACAATATGTCTTACCACAATAATTTAAACCGAATCCAAAATTTTGCAAAATGTTCCAGCCTTTTCCACCAACAATGGTGTGCGAAGCACCAGTATCTAATAAACCCGTAATACTCCGTCCTAAAATATTCACAGAGAGATAGGGTCTCTCAACATCTCTAACATGAGCAAGAAAAGTCAAGAATCGGATTTATGTTAATGCCGACAGATGGTAACCGATCTGCTATCACCTGCGATTGGCATTTCCCGAACCATTATATTTCCGACAAGATGTTTTAGCGACATTTGGAGTACCACAACCATAACATTTTTTAATAAAAGGTTTATCACAATCTCTAACTAAGTGACCCAAACTACCACAATTAAAGCAAGTTAAATTGTTCTTTCTACTTTTACGAGAATTATCTGTTAAATTAACGGAACTACTGTTGTCGGACTTACGTTGGCTTGTGTCTGTATTTGAATTACTGGCTACATAACATAGTTCTGGTTCAACGAATTTCTATTTCCAGAAGGAGCAATGAACCCATCCATTGTTTTGAACTTTTGCTCCAATCGTCTACCTACTTTAATTAAATGTTCCATAGACTCAACGTCTACAAGCGATAACTGATTTTGTAATTTGGAGTGGATGTTACGAAAAGAATTCCAAGTTTTGTCTCTTTTGAGACTGTCGTATTCAATCGGCTGAACATTGTTTCCATAATGGCTATATAAATATAAATAGTTTCGTCTGGACCTTGGCAACGCGATGTAATTTCATGGTATGGTAAGATCAAATTGTCCTATAAAAATAATAACAATAATAACAATAATAACAATAATAACAATAATAACAATAATAACAATAATAACAATAATAACAATAATAACAATAATAACAATAATAACAATAATAACAATAATAACAATAATAACAATAATAACAATAATAACAATAATAACAATAATAACAATAATAACAATAATAACAATAATAACAATAATAACAATAATAACAATAATAACAATAATAACAATAATAACAATAATAACAATAATAACAATAATAACAATAATAACAATAATAACAATAATAACAATAATAACAATAATAACAATAATAACAATAATAACAATAATAACAATAATAACAATAATAACAATAATAACAATAATAACAATAATAACAATAATAACAATAATAACAATAATAACAATAATAACAATAATAACAATAATAACAATAATAACAATAATAACAATAATAACAATAATAACAATAATAACAATAATAACAATAATAACAATAATAACAATAATAACAATAATAACAATAATAACAATAATAACAATAATAACAATAATAACAATAATAACAATAATAACAATAATAACAATAATAACAATAATAACAATAATAACAATAATAACAATAATAACAATAATAACAATAATAACAATAATAACAATAATAACAATAATAACAATAATAACAATAATAACAATAATAACAATAATAACAATAATAACAATAATAACAATAATAACAATAATAACAATAATAACAATAATAACAATAATAACAATAATAACAATAATAACAATAATAACAATAATAACAATAATAACAATAATAACAATAATACACAATTACAAACAATTATTATTATTATTGGTACAACAGGAGAAATCCCACTAAAACTATATAGTTCACTGGAAAAGTTCGACATAATAGCTATTTGTGTATTAAGAGAGCAAAATGGGACATTTTCGATTGAGAGGTTATGGCATTCTCTCGAAATCGACAATGTCCATTTGCGCTCGAAACACCCACAAGATTTTATTTCTACAGTCTATATACAAAGTAGCCATTTTCGCTCTTTTGTCAACACAAAATGTCACTTTGCCACTCATGCGCAACAAAGTAGAAAAAACGCTCGCTGTCCAAATATCTAACTATACAATGTTGAGAAATATCATTTGTGTACATTCTTAATGGAAATATTTAGTCAGGATCTAATGGCACTGTAGTTACACATTTACCACCTTCACAAGTCAATCTGATATATAACTGCTCTCGTCGGTATATTACATAACCAAACAAAATGCCGCACTGCTGTGAAAATAAAATAGGGTATTCATTTACAAAAACGAAAGTATAGTCCAGTCATTGGATAGGAAAATAAGGATTTATTCCACAAAAGGTCGAGTATTTCAGATTTTTGGATATGTTATATAATTAAAGGTCCTAATAAAAAATACAAGTTTTCGACCTCGGGGCCCCTCGGGAACCACCACCAACTTGGTAAAAAGACGCAAAATATCGTTTTTTTCAAAATATTTCTTCACCAATAAGCATTAGGGCAAAAATAGTTATTTTTGAATTTGTTGCGAATAAAATTCCCTACAACTTTCATCTGAAACATTTTTTTCTGTAACCAATACATAACGAGCTACAGCGCTTCAGACAGAAATTTCTTTTGAAAATTTACTTTGTTTCATTTGAATCAGATTTTATTATATATTTTGTTATTTTTTTTACAAATTATTTATTATTATTCATTCCACATTCTCTGAAAATTATAATCATTTCTAAGTAATCAGCGGCTGAATACATGGTAAGAATTTGTCTTTTTTTATTCACCTTGTCAAATTTAATTTGACACTGACAGCTTTCGAAAACTACAGTCGCCCAAACATTTTAAAGAAGATTTGACTAGTATAAAACCCTAGTAACGTAAAATTACGGCCAACACACGTTAAAGGTGTAGGTCTCTGATTGGTCAATTTTAAGACGTCTTTTCTCGAATATCTTTTAAGCTAGATTTTTTATTCTTCGAAATCACACATCCGAGTGCAGTCTCTCATTCGCTATAAAACGCGAGTTGTGAGACAGCCTGTATGTATATTTTTCAAAAATCTGCCTCGGTGAACTAAGTGCTGCCAATGGGCCTGTCCAACTTTTTTTGAATTAGTTATTAGTCATTAGTCATTAGTCATTAGTCATTAGTCATTAGTCATTAGTCATTAGTCATTAGTCATTAGTCATTAGTCATTAGTCATTAGTCATTAGTCATTAGTCATTAGTCATTAGTCATTAGTCATTAGTCATTAGTCATTAGTCATTAGTCATCAGTCATCAGTCATTAGTCATTAGTAATTAGTCATTAGTCATTAGTTATTAGTTATTAGCACGGTGTAGTATCTATAGGTGATAGCACGAGATGCGTTGAGATGGCTAAGTAACTGGGAAACAAAATGGCGCTAACGCGACCCGTTACCATTTGACAAAAAATGTTTTGCTACAAGATGCACAACAGGGTATGGATCAAATAAAGAGAAATATAGTCTTTTTAAGGTGCCAAAATGTGCAATTTAGCGGCAGCCAGCTACACTATAATCACAGAAACAGGTACTAAGATAAATTTCTGATTGAAAGGTGTCAATGTCAAGTACATTTGACATTTGTTGTTTTATAATTTTACTGGAAATATAGAAACGTTTCTGTATGGAATTTGTACAAAATACATACATAGATTTGACAAAAGATAAAAGGTAATGATAGAAAATATAGAATATTATGCGTTATATATGAATAATTTAATATTTTAAATATTTTGTGTAAAAACTAGCCCAGTTAGTTAGCCATTCTTCGTAATGTATTGGAATACGTCGTGCACTCACCTATAGATACTACACCGTGGTTATTAGTTATTAGTTATTAGTTATTAGTTATTAGTTATTAGTTATTAGTTATTAGTTATTAGTTATTAGTTATTAGATATTAGTTATTAGTTATTAGTTATTAGTTATTAGATATTAGTTGTTAGTTGTTAGTTGTTAGTTGTTAGTTGTTAGTTGTTAGTTGTTAGTTGTTAGTTGTTAGTTGTTAGTTGTGAGTTGTTAGTTGTTAGTTGTTAGTTGTTAGTTGTTAGTTGTTAGTTGTTAGTTGTTAGTTGTTAGTTGTTAGTTGTTAGTTGTTAGTTGTTAGTTGTTAGTTGTTAGTTGTTAGTTGTTAGTTGTTAGTTGTTAGTTGTTAGTTGTTAGTTGTTAGTTGTTAGTTGTTAGTTGTTAGTTGTTAGTTGTTAGTTGTTAGTTGTTAGTTGTTAGTTGTTAGTTGTTAGTTGTTAGTTGTTAGTTGTTAGTTGTTAGTTGTTAGTTGTTAGTTGTTAGTTGTTAGTTGTTAGTTGTTAGTTGTTAGTTGTTAGTTGTTAGTTGTTAGTTGTTAGTTGTTAGTTGTTAGTTGTTAGTTGTTAGTTGTTAGTTGTTAGTTGTTAGTTGTTAGTTGTTAGTTGTTAGTTGTTAGTTGTTAGTTATTAGTTATTAGTTATTAGTTATTAGTTATTAGTTATTAGTTATTAGTTATTAGTTATTAGTTATTAGTTATTAGTTATTAGTTATTAGTTATTAGTTATTAGTTATTAGTTATTAGTTATTAGTTATTAGTTATTAGTTATTAGTTATTAGTTATTAGTTATTAGTTATTAGTTATTAGTTATTAGTTATTAGTTATTAGTTATTAGTTATTAGTTATTAGTTATTAGTTATTAGTTATTAGTTATTAGTTATTAGTTATTAGTTATTAGTTATTAGTTATTAGTTATTAGTTATTAGTTATTAGTTATTAGTTATTAGTTATTAGTTATTAGTTATTAGTTATTAGTTATTAGTTATTAGTTATTAGTTATTAGTTATTAGTTATTAGTTATTAGTTATTAGTTATTAGTTATTAGTTATTAGTTATTAGTTATTAGTTATTAGTTATTAGTTATTAGTTATTAGTTATTAGTTATTAGTTATTAGTTATTAGTTATTAGTTATTAGTTATTAGTTATTAGTTATTAGTTATTAGTTATTAGTTATTAGTTATTAGTTATTAGTTATTAGTTATTAGTTATTAGTTATTAGTTATTAGTTATTAGTTATTAGTTATTAGTTATTAGTTATTAGTTATTAGTTATTAGTTATTAGTTATTAGTTATTAGTTATTAGTTATTAGTTATTAGTTATTAGTTATTAGTTATTAGTTATTAGTTATTAGTTATTAGTTATTAGTTATTAGTTATTAGTTATTAGTTATTAGTTATTAGTTATTAGTTATTAGTTATTAGTTATTAGTTATTAGTTATTAGTTATTAGTTATTAGTTATTAGTTATTAGTTATTAGTTATTAGTTATTAGTTATTAGTTATTAGTTATTAGTTATTAGTTATTAGTTATTAGTTATTAGTTATTAGTTATTAGTTATTAGTTATTAGTTATTAGTTATTAGTTATTAGTTATTAGTTATTAGTTATTAGTTATTAGTTATTAGTTATTAGTTATTAGTTATTAGTTATTAGTTATTAGTTATTAGTTATTAGTTATTAGTTATTAGTTATTAGTTATTAGTTATTAGTTATTAGTTATTAGTTATTAGTTATTAGTTATTAGTTATTAGTTATTAGTTATTAGTTATTAGTTATTAGTTATTAGTTATTAGTTATTAGTTATTAGTTATTAGTTATTAGTTATTAGTTATTAGTTATTAGTTATTAGTTATTAGTTATTAGTTATTAGTTATTAGTTATTAGTTATTAGTTATTAGTTATTAGTTATTAGTTATTAGTTATTAGTTATTAGTTATTAGTTATTAGTTATTAGTTATTAGTTATTAGTTATTAGTTATTAGTTATTAGTTATTAGTTATTAGTTATTAGTTATTAGTTATTAGTTATTAGTTATTAGTTATTAGTTATTAGTTATTAGTTATTAGTTATTAGTTATTAGTTATTAGTTATTAGTTATTAGTTATTAGTTATTAGTTATTAGTTATTAGTTATTAGTTATTAGTTATTAGTTATTAGTTATTAGTTATTAGTTATTAGTTATTAGTTATTAGTTATTAGTTATTAGTTATTAGTTATTAGTTATTAGTTATTAGTTATTAGTTATTAGTTATTAGTTATTAGTTATTAGTTATTAGTTATTAGTTATTAGTTATTAGTTATTAGTTATTAGTTATTAGTTATTAGTTATTAGTTATTAGTTATTAGTTATTAGTTATTAGTTATTAGTTATTAGTTATTAGTTATTAGTTATTAGTTATTAGTTATTAGTTATTAGTTATTAGTTATTAGTTATTAGTTATTAGTTATTAGTTATTAGTTATTAGTTATTAGTTATTAGTTATTAGTTATTAGTTATTAGTTATTAGTTATTAGTTATTAGTTATTAGTTATTAGTTATTAGTTATTAGTTATTAGTTATTAGTTATTAGTTATTAGTTATTAGTTATTAGTTATTAGTTATTAGTTATTAGTTATTAGTTATTAGTTATTAGTTATTAGTTATTAGTTATTAGTTATTAGTTATTAGTTATTAGTTATTAGTTATTAGTTATTAGTTATTAGTTATTAGTTATTAGTTATTAGTTATTAGTTATTAGTTATTAGTTATTAGTTATTAGTTATTAGTTATTAGTTATTAGTTATTAGTTATTAGTTATTAGTTATTAGTTATTAGTTATTAGTTATTAGTTATTAGTTATTAGTTATTAGTTATTAGTTATTAGTTATTAGTTATTAGTTATTAGTTATTAGTTATTAGTTATTAGTTATTAGTTATTAGTTATTAGTTATTAGTTATTAGTTATTAGTTATTAGTTATTAGTTATTAGTTATTAGTTATTAGTTATTAGTTATTAGTTATTAGTTATTAGTTATTAGTTATTAGTTATTAGTTATTAGTTATTAGTTATTAGTTATTAGTTATTAGTTATTAGTTATTAGTTATTAGTTATTAGTTATTAGTTATTAGTTATTAGTTATTAGTTATTAGTTATTAGTTATTAGTTATTAGTTATTAGTTATTAGTTATTAGTTATTAGTTATTAGTTATTAGTTATTAGTTATTAGTTATTAGTTATTAGTTATTAGTTATTAGTTATTAGTTATTAGTTATTAGTTATTAGTTATTAGTTATTAGTTATTAGTTATTAGTTATTAGTTATTAGTTATTAGTTATTAGTTATTAGTTACTAGTTACTAGTTACTAGTTACTAGTTATTAGTTATTAGTTACTAGTTACTAGTTACTAGTTACTAGTTACTAGTTATTAGTTATTAGTTATTAGTTATTAGTTATTAGTTATTAGTTATTAGTTATTAGTTATTAGTTACTAGTTACTAGTTACTAGTTACTAGTTATTAGTTATTAGTTATTAGTTATTAGTTATTAGTTATTAGTTATTAGTTATTAGTTATTAGTTATTAGTTATTAGTTATTAGTTATTAGTTATTAGTTATTAGTTATTAGTTATTAGTTATTAGTTATTAGTTATTAGTTATTAGTTATTAGTTATTAGTTATTAGTTATTAGTTATTAGTTATTAGTTATTAGTTATTAGTTATTAGTTATTAGTTATTAGTTATTAGTTATTAGTTATTAGTTATTAGTTATTAGTTATTAGTTATTAGTTATTAGTTATTAGTTATTAGTTATTAGTTATTAGTTATTAGTTATTAGTTATTAGTTATTAGTTATTAGTTATTAGTTATTAGTTATTAGTTATTAGTTATTAGTTATTAGTTATTAGTTATTAGTTATTAGTTATTAGTTATTAGTTATTAGTTATTAGTTATTAGTTATTAGTTATTAGTTATTAGTTATTAGTTATTAGTTATTAGTTATTAGTTATTAGTTATTAGTTATTAGTTATTAGTTATTAGTTATTAGTTATTAGTTATTAGTTATTAGTTATTAGTTATTAGTTATTAGTTATTAGTTATTAGTTATTAGTTATTAGTTATTAGTTATTAGTTATTAGTTATTAGTTATTAGTTATTAGTTATTAGTTATTAGTTATTAGTTATTAGTTATTAGTTATTAGTTATTAGTTATTAGTTATTAGTTATTAGTTATTAGTTATTAGTTATTAGTTATTAGTTATTAGTTATTAGGTATTAGGTATTAGCTATTAGCTATTAGTTATTAGTTATTAGTTATTAGTTATTAGTTATTAGTTATTAGTTATTAGTTATTAGTTATTAGTTATTAGTTATTAGTTATTAGTTATTAGTTATTAGTTATTAGTTATTAGTTATTAGTTATTAGTTATTAGTTATTAGTTATTAGTTATTAGTTATTAGTTATTAGTTATTAGTTATTAGTTATTAGTTATTAGTTATTAGTTATTAGTTATTAGTTATTAGTTATTAGTTATTAGTTATTAGTTATTAGTTATTAGTTATTAGTTATTAGTTATTAGTTATTAGTTATTAGTTATTAGTTATTAGTTATTAGTTATTAGTTATTAGTTATTAGTTATTAGTTATTAGTTATTAGTTATTAGTTATTAGTTATTAGTTATTAGTTATTAGTTATTAGTTATTAGTTATTAGTTATTAGTTATTAGTTATTAGTTATTAGTTATTAGTTATTAGTTATTAGTTATTAGTTATTAGTTATTAGGTATTAGCTATTAGCTATTAGTTATTAGTTATTAGTTATTAGTTATTAGGTATTAGTTATTAGGTATTAGCTATTAGTTATTAGTTATTAGTTATTAGTTATTAGGTATTAGTTATTAGGTATTAGCTATTAGTTATTAGTTATTAGTTATTAGTTATTAGGTATTAGTTATTAGGTATTAGCTATTAGCTATTAGTTATTAGTTATTAGTTATTAGTTATTAGTTATTAGCTATTAGCTATTAGTTATTAGTTATTAGTTATTAGTTATTAGTTATTAGCTATTAGCTATTAGCTATTAGCTATTAGTTATTAGTTATTAGTTATTAGGTATTAGGTATTAGCTATTAGCTATTAGCTATTAGCTATTAGTTACTAGTTACTAGTTACTAGTTACTAGTTACTAGTTACTAGTTACTAGTTACTAGTTACTAGTTACTAGTTACTAGTTACTAGCTACTAGCTACTAGCTACTAGCTACTAGCTACTAGCTACTAGCTACTAGCTACTAGTTACTAGCTACTAGTTACTAGTAACTAGTAACTAGTAACTAGTAACTAATAACTAGTAACTAATAACTAGTAACTAGTAACTAATAACTAGTAACTAGTAACTAGAAAAATGGAAAAGCCTCTGGTAATGACAACATTCCGCCAGAAGTGCTAAAATGCGATCCTGGAAAGCTAGCTGATTTACTGCTCCCACTTTTCCACCAAATATGGGAAACAGAAAATTACCCTAAAGACTGGAAAGAAGGTGTCATAGTAAAAATTCCCAAAAAAGGGGATAAAACGCAGTGTAATAACTGGCGTGGCATAACACTCCTGTGTGTTCCCCAAAAAGTTTTCTCAAACATAATCTTAAAAAGAATACAACAAGCACTAGAGCTCCAAATTAGGAAACAACAGGCAGGTTTCAGACCAAACAGGTCTTGCATTGATCATATAAACACGATTCGAATCATTACAGAACAATCTCTGGAATGGAACTCACCGCTATATATGCTCTTCATAGACTATGAAAAAACATTTGACTCTGTTAAAAGAGACGCTATTTGGGCTATGCTGAGAAAGAAAGGTATTCCTATGAAAATTGTCAACCTTATTAATGAAAGCTACAATGGAGCAAACTGTAGAGTTTTGCACAATGGAAAACTCTCAGAATCTTTTGAGACCGTGTCTGGTGTACGTCAAGGATCTATACTCTCTCCCTTATTATTCATAACCACCTTGGACGAGTGTTTGAGATCCACAACAGAAAACAATAAAAGAGGAATACGATGGAATTTTAACGAAGATCTAGAGGATTTAGCATATGCGGATGATATCTGCCTGCTGTCACACAATCACACTTATATGCAAGAAAAACTTAACAATCTCCAGGTCGAATCAAACAAGATCGGCCTCAGAATCAACATCACAAAGACAAAGGATATTTGGATAAATACAAGGTCAAATGCTCATTTTCTTGTTGAGAAGAATATAATTGAAACAGTAGATCACTTTACTTATATCGGTAGCAATGTTTCAAACGACGGTGGAGCTGATAAAGATGTTGATATGAGAATAAATAAAGCCAGAGGTGCCTTTAGTAGTCTAAGTAATATCTGGAAAATGAACAATATACACCGCCTAACAAAAATTAAAATATTCAATGCTTGCGTCAAATCAGTTTTACTATATGGCAGCGAAACATGGCTAGTAACATCTGAAATAAAGCGTAAACTTCAATCCTTCGTAAACAGATGTCTGCGCCGTATAGTACGAATATGGTGGCCACAAACTATCTCAAACATTAATCTTTGGCAGTTAACTAATCAGAAAGACATACACTTAGAGATACGCGCTAGAAAATTTGGTTGGATTGGCCAGACACTAAGAAAAGATGGAGAAGAAATTCCTGCGCAGGCGTTGGAATGGAACCCACAAGGCAAAAGACGCAGAGGCAGGCCAAAACAAACGTGGAGAAGATCAACGCTGGGGGAAGCCGGAAAATCATTTGCCGAATTAAGAGCAATTGCGAAGAATCGAGTTCGGTGGAGGACACTTGTTGGTTCCTTATGTTCCTAAAGGAATTTGAGCATTATTATATACTAGTAACTAGTAACTAGCAACTAGTAACTAGTAATTAGTTACTAGTAACTAGTAACTAATAACTAATAACTAGTAACTAATAACTAATAACTAGTAACTAGTAACTAGTAACTAATAACTAATAACTAATAACTAGTAACTAGTAACTAGTAACTAGTAACTAGTAACTAGTAACTAGTAACTAGTAACTAGTAACTAGTAACTAGTAACTAATAACTAATAACTAGTAACTAGTAACTAATAACTAGTAACTAGTAACTAATAACTAGTAACTAATAACTAGTAACTAATAACTAGTAACTAGAAACTAGTAACTAGTAACTAGTAACTAGTAACTAGTAACTAGTAACTAGTAACTAGTAACTAGTAACTATTTATTAATTATTAGTTATTAGTTATTAGTTATTAGTTATTAGTTATTCTCACAACTCGCGTCTTATAGCGAATGAGAGACTGCACTCGGATGTGTAATTTCGAAGAATAAAAAATCTAGCTTAAAAGATATTCGAGAAAAGACGTCTTAAGATTGACTAATCAGAGACCTACATCTTTAACGTGTGTTTGCCGTAATTTTACGTTACTAGGGTTTTATACTAGTCAAATCTTCTTTAAAATGTTTGGGCGACTGTAGTTTTCGAAAGCTGTCAGTGTCAAATTAAATTTGACTAGGTGAATAAAAAAAGGCAAATTCTTACCATGTATTCAGCCGCTGATTACTTAGAAATGATTATAATTTTCAGAGAATGTGGACGTAACGCCAGAGAGGCAGCACGAGTCTATTCGGAACGTTTTCCGGATAGAAATCTTGTGAATCATAAAGTGATATTGAGAGCCATCGCAAGGACGCATGAGACCGGTCAAGTTATGCCAGATCAAAAAGAAACTAGTGGTGCTCCCAGAATCGCTCGTACAGTTGAGAACGAAGAAGCTGTTTTAAATTATGATCTCGGATGACACCTTCACTAACCTAAATTTTTTAACAGTGAAAAGTCAACTCTAAAGTGTCAAAATCAAAATTACAGTAAGGGCCGGTATTTCCATCTTCGGATAAAGTGCTGGATAACTTATCTGTCAGATAAATGAACAATATCGCATCAAAAAATGACATTCAATATAATTTACTTCATTTATGCTTTTATTTCGATGCGATATTTTATCATTTATCTGACGGATAGTTATCCTGAACTTTATCCGGAGATGGAAATACCGGCCCTAAGTCAAACAAATTTTGTAACTCACTAGTAGTATTTTTAAAACCTAGCAACCAGTTTTATTTTGTAATAATATCATCACACCTAAAGATATCCTTCCGGGATTGGTGGATTAAAAAGTCTTGTAACTCCGTTATGCAAGCAGCCGCAAATTATTTTCTTCTATTTGTTGGCAACCTATTGTTGTCGGCAAGTGTCAGTTTCGCCTGGGGCGCGAGTTGTGTGAGTGGGTTGGAGGATGCAGTGGTAGTAGTATTGTTCATATACATATCAGTATATAAAGATTTGAAGTTAAATCACCTACATGTAATAACTACTTAAACGGTATCCTAAAACAAAATAATTAAGGAAAAAAATAAGAATTATCTAGAACAATATCTACATATTATGCTTAATGAACGTACCAGTAAAGATAGTTTGAGAAAACTAAAATAACTTCTGGTTTTATAAAGGGCAGAGTAAGTTGACTTCCAAAGTGTGACGCCACCCCCGGGAGCGGTTGCGTCATATTGGCGCCGTCTTCTTTGTTTCGGCGGTTAGTTTGTTTGGGAGCCTTTCTTGCGGTGGTGGCGTCTGAAAAGAAGACGGCTGGGTGCCGGAATTGCTCTATTTGGAGAAAGGGCTAGGGAATTGCACAGAAACGCCCGTCGAACTTATTGTTTATTATAAGATCAAATGTATGATACGGACAAAATAAACAAATAAATAAATAAAACCCTTGCCCAACTGTGACCATCGGTATTTGGCGGTGGAGACGCGATTGGCCGTGAAGCGGCAATAGCAGGTAAGAGAAAATCAAATGAAACAGACTTAAGTGAAGTATTCAAATCTCTCGCGAACTTTAACAACAGTCGCGAGATCGGCGAAGCTAAGTTACGTCTAGGTGACGGTTCACCAAAACTAACTATGGGCGGCGGAATTTCCAGGAAAGACACGAGCTGAACTTTCAACTGAAGGACTGGTATCGCGTTCTGCTGGTCAGGAGAGCCAAGGACTGAACTCTCGACTGATACGAACTGATTCTATAGCTGTGAGACCCGTCTTTTATACTGTGGGAATAAGTGAATCCGGATAAACCGGTTTTACCAAAAGTGGGAGAAAAAGATGTCGCTGTTGTAGTTTACAATAAAATTATTTCTCCAAGAATTCTATAAATTTCCCACGGTTACAGTTTTGTGTTCTAAACTCATTTTATATCATGTTACATTTTATAAATCGTTATACAAATAAATGTAAATCATATCACTAAGGTACCTTTGTAACCAGGGTATGGCCATGGGCGAAGATCGCCGCCATTGTCGGTTCCATGTCAAACATACTGAGAATTCATTTCCCTATTTATATGTAATAAATGTGGTATATTATAAAAGAATATTAAATAATCACTTTATGAATTTATAAAGGTAACAAAAATTAATTTATTTAAGAGATGCACAATTATTATTATGACATACATTTAGAGGTTATGTAGGATATAGGATATGGGTTGTTATTATAACATTTAATTTAATATCTCCAGTTCTTATTTACATAATAATTATATGTTCTAAACTTACCTTTTCAAAATTTAATAATTGTGTTTAATATTGGTAATTTTTAGTTGTTTTCAATATTGTCAGTAATCGTGGTATCTTAACAAACTTCAAAAGTAAATAAAATAATAATGTTACCTACACTTTAATTACATATTAAAATTGTTGAAAAATCTATTTCGTTAAGCAGATTTATACAGCTTTACTCGTACACTTTATTTTTATTATTACATTTGAAAAATGACAGTGCTCATATATTTATTAAATAACATTAAAATACAATGCCTACTACAAAAGTTTAAAATATAACAATTGTATTTCTCAACAGCCCCCCTCAATTTAGTGATTATAAACTTTTGATACAATAAAAAACAAAAATTGATACAAATTGATAAACAGATATTTGAGTTAAATGTCGTGTATATCCTGAAGTCCCAATTTCTACTGCAATTTATCAAAAGGAGTAGATGCGATGGGCTTGATCAATATATCAGCTACCTGCCCTTCTGAGCGGATATATTGAACGTCTAGTTTCTTTTCATTGTAGAGTTGACGAATGAAGTTGTATTTAATGTCGACGTGTTTCAACCGTCGATGTGCCCACTTCCGTAGTAGGTTTATACAAGGCTGATTGTCTTCGAAAATCACTGATTTCTCGACTGAAAGTCCGCAAGTATATTTTTCATCCACACAACTTCAGTGGCCACTGTAGCTAAGGCGACATATTTCGCTTCAGTTGATAAAAGCGTGATACACGTCTGCCTGTTAATAGTCCAGCATACTGTTAGATAACCTGAAGTCGATTTTCTATCCTGTTCGCTTCCCCAGTCTCAATCAGCATAACAAAGTAGGGGTTCTCGGCAATTCTTTTTATAACATAAACCAAAATCCAAAGTACATCTCGACGTAGAATTCGTTATAGGCTGCGACAGGGCACCAAATACCATACCGCCGGACCTGCTTATATGGGTCCAGTTCCTGCGAGGGGTTGTCCGAAAGAGATTTGGTTTCCATCGGGTCTTGAGGGTTTACAATTCTCCATGTTAAATCTCTTTACGACGTTTCGGAGGTAGATAGGTTGACTTAGAGAGTTTTCCATTTTTCTTCGAATATTCCCAGAAAGAATTTGGGTTCCCCCATATCCTTCATCCGAAATTTTGCCATTAATTCATTCTTGATTTCCTTTATTTTTTCTTTATTGTCCCCAGCGATGAGAATGTCAACCACGTACAATAGGAGATAGATTTTCGCATCGTCAAAGTTCCCAATGTAGAGACATCCGTCGAGTTCCGATTGTCTGACACCAATCCTTTTTAAATAGTTGTCACTGGTTTGTTTGCTTGTTTCAAGCCATACAATAACTTGACTTTGCAAAGAAGCCCTTTTTCATTTTCCACGCCTTGATCAACTTTCATATAGATTTCTTCTGTTTATAAATAAGTTTTGTTCCATAAATAAGTTTTGTTCGTTAACTATGCTCAGCATGGTCCTTACCATTGTAATATGAGCAACTGGAGCGTAGGTCTCTTCGTAATCAAATCCTTTTACTTGTGCGCAACCTTTGATTACCAATCGTGCTTTGTATTTGTCTGTTTCTACGATTATCCCGCTTGATTTTAAAAACCCATTTTCTGTCTATAGCCTTTCTATTATGCGGAAGTTTTGTACAGGTCCACGTTTTGTTCAATAATAGTGAATCCAATTCTTTCTGTCCTGTCTATTTTTTAGGTCATCGAAAAATTGGGGAACGTTGTCGACAAACATTTCTGCGTTCAAGGCCAGAACTACATAATCGTTTAGATACCTGGGTTTCATTTTAATTCTAGTGCTTCGACGAAGATTCTCAGAGTATTCAGGCTCTTCAAGTGATTCCTTGTAGTTACTTGAGCTATATTGAGATCTTCCATTGTCTACCCGGTCAGTGTCCTCCATAGCTTCCAGGTCTTGATACTCGTCTCCTGCATCTTTATGGTTGATTCCATTGTTGTCCTCCACAACATGATGATTCTCTTCATTATGCAGCCAGTCACCGCCATCAAGATCATATGATTCATCAAACAAAAATTTATCATGACATCTTTACCTGAGATGATTTTTCCCAATTCCGGACACCAAAGTCTATATCCGTTAGGACAGTGTCCGGTCATGTAGCATTTCAAAGATCTAGTATTGAATTTACCAGTTGTCAGCTCTTTCGGTATGTGAACGTATGCTACGCAGTCAAACACACGCAATTTTGCAATATATGGTCTTTCGTTACACCAATGAGCCGCCAGAATTTTCTATCCAGAGCGGATGTCGGACTGGGATTAATAAGATAAACTGAAGTTAAAACTGCTTCTGAGCAAAACTGCTTTTCAAGTTTACACCCAAGTAGCATACACCGAGCTGTTTCAATTATTGTGCAATTTAATCGCTCTGCGACGCCATTTTGCTGCGGCGTGTATTTTATGGGAAATTCAAATTGAATACCCTTTTCTTCGAAAAATGTTTTCATCGCATTCAAGATATATTCTCGTCCATTGTCGCACCTGAATCTGCTCAATTTCATATTAAAGTGCGTTGTTGCAATTTCATAGAAGATTTTGAAATAATGAAATACTTCCGATTTCTATTTGAGTGTGTATGCTGCCGTGAAGTGATAGTCATCAAGGAATGTCAATAAGTATTTCTTTCCATCAATGAAGTGGGCGTTACTGGTTGTTTAGTTGTGAGGAGCCTGAGTTTGTTTTCCTTCTATACAGCTCGTACATTTATTCAATGGAGTCGTCAGCTTCTCAAGGTTTATTCCATCAACTTGTGGTTGAAGTTTCTTCATATTCTCGTAGCCAATGTCTATGCCACAGATTGACGTTTTCTTCCAAGGCACGATTAGTCAATAATGCGTTTGTATACTTGAAACTAAGCGAATATAAACCTGGGTCGATTCTTAGAGCTAGAGCAACCACGCATTTGTCTTTTTCTATAGAGCCAGTTCCATTTTCAAAGACAATGCGATAACCGGACATTTCTAATCTTCGTAAGGATAAAAGATTATGTTCCAAACCAGGAATAAGTACATTTTTAATTTTAATTGGTATTTCCTTATCTTTTACACAGCTTAAACATGTACTTCATCTATAGATTTGGTTTCTAAAAACGTACCTGCCTTTGCTACTTTAATTTTGAACGGTTTTCGCAGTTCCCTTACAGATTCCAGAAGAACATTCTCGTCGACCAAATGTTCCGTAGCTCCCGAATCTAAACACCACGGTATTTTATCAGCTATCAAATTATCAACTCCACCATACGCCGCAAAGCTAAAGCCAACATCTTCATCGTCATTATCCTTGTCCTGGAGTTTGGTTGCGAATTTCGATTGGGCTGATCTGTAACAATTAAATTTAAATTGCGTTGTTTTGTTACTCGAGTTAAATCTGTTTGGTGAATTTTTCATTGCCGACTGGTTGTGTCCAGACTGTGACGAGAATGCGGATAAGAAGGGCATCTCAGTCCACGTCTTCTGGTCTTCTTTTTGTTTATATTCCTTTTGGATTCCTCGTCTAACAATTTACTCTTCACAAAGCTCAATTTTAATTAATCTGTAAATAAAGTTTCCAGCGCTGTAACAAACACCTCATATTCTTGAGGCATTGTCAATAATAGATGGCATACGACATCCGTCTCTCCCAAATTCGCGCCCGATGCCTGCAAGTCTCGAATTAATTTGTCGAAAGTAAGAAAATGATTAGCTAAAGTGTTTGAACTTGCATTGAATTTCCTGGTCAATCATATTTTACGTGTCAAGAGTTGATTTTTCATTCCTATCCTCTCGAATGTCTGACACAATGACGTTGTTACGTCCCTCCGGTGCGAAGGACTAAATAATAAGGACCTAGTGGCTCGAAGGACCAAATGTTCAAACCCTAAACCAGCGAATCCGGCCTAGAAGAACCCAAATGTTTTGATCCTGCTCGCAAGCCCAAAATGTGATGTCTCTAGATCAGCGAATCCGGTCTAGAAGCACCAACAATGTGTTTGATGTTAAATTCAATGAATAAAACAAAACTATATGTAAACCAAAATAATTACAACCTTCGATAGCTGGTTCACATCACTGGACTTGGCCAATATACGGGATAATATTAATTTGTGAAATGTACTAATTAAAACGAACGAAGGACCAGTTAGTTTTACGAACTAACAAACGTGCTAAATATAATTGCAACAAAATAACAAACAACTGAAATACAATTCTGAGAGATATGTGATAACGTATTGAATATAAGTGACATAAACAATAATAAACCAAAGATAGAACAAATACGATATTTGTTGAATTAACTAAATCATTTCATAAGTGTATGAACAAACAAATGTAATTAAACAATATTAAGAACTCTAAATGAACTTAATAACAACCAACTAGAATGCAAACTTGTTGCATTGAATGTACCTAGTCGACAATAACAGCAGATGCGCTGTGGATGACGTCACTCGAACGAGAACGTGTGTAAACAGGTTTACAAAGAAATAATAATAATTTCACCCAAGGAAATATGAATCAAATCCCTAACAACACGAATTCCCGTGAGAAATTAAATTGTACAGTTCGATTTTACAATTGATTCCTGAGATGTGTCTATTAGCTGCATAAAATGGCGCCGGAAAGTATTCGCGGACTATAAAATACCAAATTAAATGTAAACCGAACGATACTCCTTGAATTAGTCGTGTTAGGCTAATCAAGCTACGCGTACGATAATTAAACAACCAATTACTTTACTGACCATATGAAAATCAGAAAGTTTATGCAAAATGGTGGAAAAACCACTCTCGCGGACGACGACGCGATACGTTTACCGTTTGCAAGCCAGAGACACTCTCTGAGTTCAGCGCAGCCGATCAACGCTGAAGCAGCTGTACGCTGGGCGTGTGGGTGCGCGCGCACTCGCGTGAAGCCAGATGCAATAATATTAATATTAATAAATAGTTTAAGATACTACAGCTATTTCAAACAATACTAAAATTAAACTTAAACACGTAAAAACATATAACTAATTTTTCCAAGTAACAGAAACAGTTATTTCCATTTATTTATTGACTTATTTAAATAGAGTCAGGGCGGGTTAACCGTTTTATTCCCAAGTGCAGCGGGTTGCTACCTCAAGGAGTTGATAATTTCTAATTTCTCTCATTTAAAACATATTAGTTTTAAACATACCGGCCACCTTAGGGTCTCCCTAAAGACAAACTTAGGCGTTGGCAAAGGACACAGTTTTGCTATAGGGCGAGTGATTTCACCTTTAGCGGTTTTTAATGTTAGGCTTTTGACAATCTCTGTCTGAGCAGAGTTGATTTGATCATTGTCAAGTTGAACCAATTCACTTTGTGGCCAACACGAGTAAGGTTGTTGTAACCACTCTGGTCCATTTATCCAGAGAGTACATGTCTTGAAACTTAGAGGACTGAGACCTCTAGAACCTACGTCGGCCGCATTGTGTTCCGACGCTACATGACGCCAGTGTTCACTCGGAAAATTTGTCTGTATTTGAGCGACTCGATTACCCACAAATGTTTTCAGAGTGTGTGGTTCCTTGCGCAACCAGGCAAGAACTATCATAGAGTCCGAGAAGCAATGTACAGCCTCCGGTTGTTTTGGAATATTTTCGAGAATATTCTCGAGAAGTTTGGCGAGAAGATGCGCCGCACATAATTCCAAACGAGGTATAGTAATTTTTTTCAAAGGCGCTACACGCGTCTTTGCACAGAGCAATTGCACCACTGGTTTATCGTTTAGATAACTTCTAACATAGACAACGGCACAGTAGCCTCGTTCGGAGGCATCCGCAAAACCGATAAGATCGAATTTAGAACCCAAACAAGCTAACCTTGGTATCGAATAGTTGGATATACAATTGATCTCTTTCAGAAACAAGTTCCACTCCGAGACAATATGAGCGGGAGGATCTTCATCCCATTCTACCTTTGATTTCCAAAGCTCTTGCATGATGAGTTTAAGAAACATCACCAATGGGGACATAATGCCTAATGGATCATAGATCCTTGCAATGCAGGACAAAATGTTTCTTTTGGTGCACAAATCGTCGGGTTTTGAGACCGTATACTCGTAGCAGTCAGACTTGCAAACCCATTTGACACCTAACAATTTCACTGACTCGTCGTCATTGAAGTGGACATCTTTCACTGCGCGTGCATTGTCTGGTAGTTCATCCAGTATTGTTTGAGAATTACTGGCCCATTTTCGGAGGGTGAATCCTCCCTTTTCGAATATATCCGTGAGTACACGGCGCAGTGTCAGTGCTGACTGAATGTCTTCAGCTCCAGTCACAACATCGTCCATATAGACATCATTTTGCAGGACTTTAGCTGCTAAGGGATATTGATTCCCTTCGTCTTGAGCCAACTGCTCAACTGTACGCAACGCCAAGAACGGCGAACAATTCAAACCAAAGCAGATAGTGTTGAATTGGTACACAATAGGATGTGTGGCATCCGCAGGTTTCCAAATGAACCTTAGAAATCGTTGATGCTCGCGTACAACTCTAATTTGTAGGAACATCTGTTTTAAGTCTCCCGTAATTAAAATAGGATAAAATCTATTTCGCAAATGAAGAGTGAAGATACTCTTCTGTAGCACCGGACCAGGATACAAGTAGTCATTAATCGACTTTCCATTAGACGATGGCTTTGAAGCATTGAACACAATGCGTACCGGTGTCGTCGCACTATCAGGTTTAACCACTGCATGGTGTGGAATATAGTACGAATCCTGATCATTCAAATTGGGTTGCACATCAAGTCTCGTGACGTAACCCCTTTGCAAATATTCTTCGAATATTGCATCATAAGCCTTGAGTAACTCTGGGTCTTTACTCAAGCGAGTCAGCTGTGCGTGACAAATGGACAAAGCTTTCTTGTATGAATTACCTTGTACTGGTGGGTACTGTTTAAAAGGTAAAGAAACCGTGTATTTTCCCTCTGAGTCTCTTTGGGTAGTATTGACAAAATGGTCCTCCACCATTTTATCCTCCGGTTTAGTGACAACCGTTGGAGTTGGAACAATTTCCAATTCCCAAAATTTTGACAATAGTTCGTGGGTATCTTCTTGTGTGTATGTATGATCCGACACCACAGCATTGCTTGTTTGCTTGCTGGTATATTCTCCCATCACCATCCAACCAAAGATTGTTTTGATGGCGGTGAGTGTGCCATCGACTCCTTTCTTAACTCCGTTACGAATGAACTGACCCCAAATGTCAGCTCCTAACAGCATGTCTATTCGTTGAGATTTATAGCATTCGGGATCCGAAAGTTGGATATTCCCAAATTGTTTAAAGGTATCCCGAGATATTGGATAATCTGGGATTCTGCCTGTAATGTTGTCGATTACAATGCAACTCAAATCGAGAACTGGAGTTTCTCTACGACATGGTTTGATTTTGGTATGTATAATACCACTAGTGTCCTTGACGTGGGTGTCACTGATTGACATAATCTTTGTTTGACACGCTTCAATAGACAGATTCAAATTGTGGACACAACGACTTGTGATGTAGGATTTCTGCGATCCTGTATCCAATAAGGCACGTACAACATGTACCTTTCCTGCACTGTCAAATATATGCAGCTTTGCAGTGGGTAGTAATACCGAAGTATGTTTTCTGTGTTGACTTAGTGAATAAGTCCTAGCAGACATTGACGTAGTAGTTTCAGAATTACTACTACTGGCTTGAGAGTTTGCATCACTCTTGGGTGATGACGGACGTTTGTTTTGCTCAGATTGTTTATCACGCTTGGGTGATAACGACTTGTTCGACCTTTCACCAAAATGCAGCAGCGTATGGTGAGTTTTGTTGCACGTTCTGCATGTGGCTGTACTAGGACAGTTCGGGCGTATGTGACCCATTCTAAGACAGTTGATGCACAACTTGTGTTTAATTGCAGCATCATGTCTTCCTTTAGGTTTAAGAGCTATAAACCCTTCACACTGACTGATGTAGTGAGATTTTCTGCAATACGGACAATTCGTATTAGTTGCCAATGTCATCGCTCGGGATGCTGGCTTGTGCCTTTTGATTGGCTCGTGAGTTTTGACAGGTTTGTCTGGTTCAACCTCTAAGCTTGAAACTTGCTTAGCCAAGAACGCAATTAACTCTACATGAGTGGGCTTGGAGTCAGAATCCAATGTTAGTTCCCACTGTCGTCTAGTAGCCGAATCTAGCTTACGACAAATCATGTTTTCCAAAATGACCCCACATGAGTCAACATCAACCTCTAAATTTTTCAGAGCAGCGATGTTTTCGCGTGCTGTGTTCAACAATGATTTTAGTGTAGGAGCATCTGCCTGCTTGACCTTTTGCACATCTTGGAGTGCATTCAGATGTACCGACCTCAACAACCTAGGACGATAATATTCATCTGTGATGGCGTTCCATGCAATATCAAAACTATCAGCTTTGACGGGGATATTTGTAATAAGCCTAGCGGCTTCCCCTTTTAAAGATAACTTGAGATATTGAAGTCGTTCAATATCTGACAAACTGTCCCGATTTATCACCAACTGTGTGAATAAATCGTAAAAATTCATAAAAGTTGTTTTCTCCCCATCGAATGTTGGGAGATTCAATTTAGGCAAGCTGGGTTGCATATATGGCAAAGATTGTGCTGATTGAATCGAATGTGATTCTGATTTAGCTCTGTCGGACCCTGCCTGTGATCCGGTGTCTCCACTGAACTTAAGCTTGTAATTGACACGTATGTCGCAAATGAGTTCTTTTATTTCATTAAACAATTTCTTAACTCGGGAAATTTCTGCCAATATATGCTCGTCGGGATTTTTGGTTTGTTCTAACTTTGAAGAATATTCACAATAAGTACGATTGAATTCCTGTTCCCAAGCTGCGAGAGACGGAAAAGTTACCTCAAATTTCACTTTACTTTTTTCATCAGTCTCTGAAGAATAGACTGATAGACGACGAATGTCTTCTGTCACAACCTCTAATTGTTTGTGCAGTAGTTTAGCCATTTTACAGTGTGTTATTAAATGCAATTACTAATACCAAAGTAACTAGAAACAATAATTATCTCCGAATACCGCCAAATCCGGCTCGAAGCGATCAAATGTAACTAAAAACAATAATTATCTCCGAATACCGCCAAATCCGGCTCGAAGGACCAAATGTTACGTCCCTCCGGTGCGAAGGACTAAATAATAAGGACCTAGTGGCTCGAAGGACCAAATGTTCAAACCCTAAACCAGCGAATCCGGCCTAGAAGAACCCAAATGTTTTGATCCTGCTCGCAAGCCCAAAATGTGATGTCTCTAGATCAGCGAATCCGGTCTAGAAGCACCAACAATGTGTTTGATGTTAAATTCAATGAATAAAACAAAACTATATGTAAACCAAAATAATTACAACCTTCGATAGCTGGTTCACATCACTGGACTTGGCCAATATACGGGATAATATTAATTTGTGAAATGTACTAATTAAAACGAACGAAGGACCAGTTAGTTTTACGAACTAACAAACGTGCTAAATATAATTGCAACAAAATAACAAACAACTGAAATACAATTCTGAGAGATATGTGATAACGTATTGAATATAAGTGACATAAACAATAATAAACCAAAGATAGAACAAATACGATATTTGTTGAATTAACTAAATCATTTCATAAGTGTATGAACAAACAAATGTAATTAAACAATATTAAGAACTCTAAATGAACTTAATAACAACCAACTAGAATGCAAACTTGTTGCATTGAATGTACCTAGTCGACAATAACAGCAGATGCGCTGTGGATGACGTCACTCGAACGAGAACGTGTGTAAACAGGTTTACAAAGAAATAATAATAATTTCACCCAAGGAAATATGAATCAAATCCCTAACAACACGAATTCCCGTGAGAAATCAAATTGTACAGTTCGATTTTACAATTGATTCCTGAGATGTGTCTATTAGCTGCATAAAATGGCGCCGGAAAGTATTCGCGGACTATAAAATACCAAATTAAATGTAAACCGAACGATACTCCTTGAATTAGTCGTGTTAGGCTAATCAAGCTACGCGTACGATAATTAAACAACCAATTACTTTACTGACCATATGAAAATCAGAAAGTTTATGCAAAATGGTGGAAAACCACTCTCGCGGACGACGACGCGATACGTGTTTACCGTTTGCAAGCCAGAGACACTCTCTGAGTTCAGCGCAGCTGATCAACGCTGAAGCAGCTGTACGCTGGGTGTGTGGGTGCGCGCGCACTCGCGTGAAGCCAGATGCAATAATATTAATATTAATAAATAGTTTAAGATACTACAGCTATTTCAAACAATACTAAAATTAAACTTAAACACGTAAAAACATATAACTAATTTTTCCAAGTAACAGAAACAGTTATTTCCATTTATTTATTGACTTATTTAAATAGAGTCAGGGCGGGTTAACCGTTTTATTCCCAAGTGCAGCGGGTTGCTACCTCAAGGAATTGATAATTTCTAATTTCTCTCATTTAAAACATATTAGTTTTAAACAGACGTGCACAAATCGGAGCTCGTACTCTTGTCTTTTGCGTACTCCAGGTGACTGTCCGAGATACGTTGTATGATCTGCGCCTTACATTTCAAATCCTTTTTATAATGATCTTCCAGGAGAGCCTTCTTTGACCGTCGTTTTTCCTTTTTGTCATCATCCTCAAATACAACCAATTCCGTGTATATTTCATCCGTATATTGAGTTAAGTCCATCTCGTTTACTAATGTTTCCATTCGGAATTTCCAGTTATTAAAGTTTGTCCCATCAAACAATGGTATTCTGTATTTTTCCGCTTCTTGTGCCATGTTTCTTTTGGGTACTCTTTACTTTTTTAACTGTATCACTACTTTATTTCCTTTATTTCCTGTCTGGGCCTCATAACCTGTTGAAAAATCTATTTCGTTAAGCAGATTTGTACAGTTTTACTCGTACACTTTATTTTTATTATTACATTTTTAAAATAACAGTTCTCATATATTTATTAAATAACGTTAAAATACAATACCTACTACAAAAGTTTTAAATCTAACAATTGTATTTCTCAACCAATAAAGTGTAATTTCGTTATTTCGGCGTTAGTTTATTGACTGTAGTATCTACATAGCGTCTTAACAGGTTATGGTGCCCAGGAGCGATCCCACTGTATAAGTCGTAAACGACAAAACGTGAGTCAAGTGATATAAGTAGTACGTCAACTGTAAGAACTAAAAACAAAAAATGGCTTCGAACGCAACAGTGCGTATGGAAATGTCTAAAAACAACTTCGACACTTAGAGAATACATATGCAGGCACTCTTAATAAAAAATGACGCCTGGTCATATGTAAATGGCGTAAAAAGGGGATTCGACATCTCACTCCCTAATCAAGAAAAGGTGAATACGTCGCCTGTTACCAAGCGAAGCCGTGGAAGACCCCGAAAGGTACTCACTGAAAATCCAGGACGACAGCAATACAATACGGTCCTGGACGAGCACACCGAATCAGCTGGACTGACAGAGATACCACTTAAATGTGTTTTTCATTAAAGCAAACGAAACGTGAGCCACGCCATGGCCATACCCTGGTTATAAAGGTACCCTACATATCATCACAAACGTCAACCGCTCCTAGCGGCCTTGCCTCGCACTACAGTGCTCCTGTCAAGAATGCCAAACTAGAGCACATGGCGCTTCATAAACAAGTTCGCAAATATTTGTATAAACAGTGAAATACATTATACATTGTGGCGATGTCTGTGTATAGGCGATAGGAAATAAGCAATATGACATCTGGTGGTTTTTTGAGGAACTATAGTTGACGGGATAATTTATATATGTGACATTTGTTTGACTATATAAACACACGTGTTATCTATTATGTTCCTAATATTTGCGTTTAGGTATATAGTATCTCTTAATATTTCACATGTATTGCATAAATGAAATTAGTAAATGTCAAATTATCCCGTTAACATTAGTTCCTCTAAAAGCCATTTGGGCGCTACGATCTTATTTTCCACCGCCTATAGATTGTAGGTAAGTGTTATTTGTAACTATTCTTAACATAAATGTATACAAATTATTCTATTTAGAGTTCATACAGTTTGTATGTATTTTCCACCGGTGACAAAGTGAGGTTACATCAGAATACAGGTACGCATATCTTACAATTGTTTTACAAGTATTACAATACTACTGTATATTGCAGCTTGTACTCTTATTAAACAAAGTACCACTAACTAAACTTGTGATACATTCGAAGCAATACTTGCAACAGCACCGGTCCAGTCCAACATGGCTTCATGGAAAAAAGGTCCACGTCAAGCAATCTAGTTTATTTTACTCATTTCACTTCCTCCATCTTGGACAAAAAGGGTCAGGTAGATTGCATATATACAGATTTTGCTAAAGCTTTTGACAGGATAGACCATAGTGTCCTCATTAGCAAACTTCATTCTTACTCTTTTACTTCTTCCATAATCGAACTGTATTCTTCATATCATTCTCAACGTGAATTATTTGTTCAGGTACGTAGTTTTAAGTCTCAAAGATACCTCTCTACTTCCGGAGTACCCCAGGGCTCGAATCTAGGTCCCCTTTTATTTTTATTATACAGGGTGTTCATTTTAAATAGGCCACCATTGCTATCTCGAGAACTATAAGAGCTACAAAGATGGTTAAATGGGCAAACAATTTCTATTTCACAAGACAAATTTAAATAAACGAAAAATTAATTTTTTGGGCCAGTCCTTCTCAAAATACGGGACATAACTTTTTAATTTTAAATGAGAACATATATTTTTTATTTGCTCATTTGTTAGAGAATTTCATTCAAAATTCAGTGATATCATATTTTTATATTCTTACATAACGATTTTTTTGAGAAAAATGCATGTAAGTTTTATTCTAATTTGATTAAAATATGGCTACAATAAGAGTGCCACGAATGGAAAAAATTACATGTTATTTTTATTACATAGAATTAGAGTGCCCTGACCTAAAGAAGTGAATGTTTTGTGATCATAAATGTCAACTTAAACAAAATACTCATGTATTTCGTTCATGTCAATCAGATTCTATGTTTAAAAAATTAACACGTATTTGTTTTTTCCATTCATGACACTCTTATTATAGCCATATTTTAATCAAATTCATATGAAACTTTACATGCATTTTTCTTAAGAAAAATCGTTATGTAAGGGAATAAAAATATTATATCACTGAATTCAGAATTAAATTCTCTAACGAATGAGCAAATAAAAAATATATCGCCTCATTTATAATTTAAAAGATAGGTCCCGTATGTTGAGAACCACTGGTCCAAAAAGATCATTTTTCTTTTCTTTAAATTGGTTTTGTGAAATAGAAATTGTTTGCGCATGTAACCGTCTTTGTAACTCTTATAGTTCTCGAGATAGCAATAGTGGCCCATTTAAAATGAGCACCCTGTATATTAATGATTTACCATCAATTTTAAATTGTGAAAAACTTCTTTTCGCTGATGACCTTAAAATCTTTTACTCTATCTGAACTATTGACGATTTCTCTCGACTCCAACATGATCTTGATTGTTTAGTGCAATGGTGTGATACAAACAAACTGTCACTCAATATTAATAAATGCAATGTTATATCTTTCTCAAGGAAAACTTTGGCCATTACATTTGGTTACAAGCTTCAATGCAGCACTTTAAAACATGTATCTTGTGTTAAAGACTTAGGCGTTACATTCGACCCCAAACTAGTATTTACACAACACATCAATATTATCTATAATGAATCCATTCGTATGTTTGACTTTATCATACGTAATACTCGACTTTTCAGCAATATTTCATCCATTTTTACCCTATAATATACTTTTGTACGATCTAAAATAGAATATTGCTTTATTGCTCCATCGTTTGGAATCCCTTTTATGAATGTCACCAAGATCGTTTAGAAAAAATTCAAAAGAAGTTCCTTAAATTTGCCTATTTCAAATTGTTTAAAGTGTACCCTGATATTTCAATATCTTATATAAACTTGCTTGAAATGTTCAAATTATGTAATATAACGGAAAGACGAAAGACTATGTCTATTATCTAGCTAAACTCATTCATGGCGTAATCGACGATCCTCTTTGTCTCAGCTTTCTTAATTTCCATACTCCTAGTATATTCACACGTAATTTTCCATAACTTCTACCTACCAACTCCTAAAACGAATGCCCTATCAGTGTCTCCCATTTATCGCATGTGTTTTTATTATAATCTTAAATATTCGGCTTTTGATGTTTTTCAATTAAAGCCTAGACACCTACTTAAATGTATGACTCAAATCAAAGTTATATTCCTGTCTGTTAATACTTTTTTCAAATTTTATCATATTCTAATTTGTGTACTTCATTGCTCTTCCTGCCCTCTTATTGGGAGTAATCCCGTTGGGTAATTTGTACTAAATAAATAAATAAATTAACGTACCTGTTATTAGAAAAATTTGGCTTTTGTCTACTGCAACAATCAAGGAATTTATGTATAGTAGGAGTCGCTTTATTGAAAATTATATGATAAGCGAACACGACAACATCCATCAGCTGATTACTAAAGCAGACGATATGCCGATATTTGTTAAAATGGCCTGTCATCTTCTCATTTTTGTAATATGACGTAATTTAACTGTTTATTGTAATAATTGTTATTATTATAATATCCTTCTTTATTCTATTCTTCTTAAAATATTGTTAGAATCTCAATAAAACCTAATGGAAAATAGTTTTTAAACATACCACATCATATCCTCTCATCCTGTGTATATTAATATGCACGTATGCACCTACCTATTTATGGTATTAAATAATTTCTATAATATTCATTTTATAAAACATTAAATATGATTATAAACGGAGACGGATTTGTGAAAATGTTTATAATACATTTGATGGTAACTATGAGTTACAGAAATTTCACTGTTGCATTGCACTCAAAACAGTCTTCTTTCATTAAATATGATGTAATTTATTTTATCCAACACTGACTGATAATATACTTGTTACTATAGTTATTTGAAATAACTAATGTAAAACATTAGTCACTCCGTGAAATAATATTTTAGAAGTCACATTACTGTTTTTTTGTGTTTTTTTTTTAATATAAATAAAAAGCAATTTTACAAAATTATTTTATTATTGATATAATTTAATATTATGAAACTTATTTATTTAAATTAATATTAACATTTATGCTAAAATAGGTTATTTATCTTTACACAATGACAGCTGTCATGTACGGCCGATGAAACGAAAAGGAGGAAAGAGTTAGTGGTTACTTGCTTCAGAATTAAATTCAAATATGCTGCTTCTGCTTCTAAGTGAATACGTTTTAAAGGAAGGTCCTCATTTTCACCCAATTTAATGTATTTTTCTTTCAAATAATTCCCCGTGACAGACAATAATTATTACAGCAATTTTTACTTCCTGTACGAAGTAAAGGAAGTATTGTAATCGCGAAAAATTTCGGTTTTGAGATTTCAACGGAAATATCCATTTGACCATCCCTGAATCCATTGTGACTAATTTCGTCGTGACGTCTGTACGTACGTATCTCGCATAACTCAAAAACGGTAAGCCATAGAAAGTTGAAATTTTGTATTTAGGACTTCTATAACATCTAGTTGTGCACCTCCCTTTTTGGTCATTACATAATTTCCAGAAATGGTACTTTATTTGAAGCCTATAATAGATTTTAATGAAAAACTATATTAAAATATAATCCAAAACTTTCAAATTTGGTATATAAGACTTTTATATCAATTGGAATAATATAGCAGATTTTGGTTAAAACAGGCTAACCGGAAATGATATATTACCTGAAGTTGTTAACAATTTTTCTTGAATAAAATGGTTTCATTTTGATTTTAGAAATAAATGCTTCAAATAAGAGTTTTAGAGAATTAAATTCTGCGTCTAGCACATCAAGTATTATTAAATTAGCCCTTTGTATAAGCGAGATATGTAAATTTAAAACTTATATACTTTTTGGTTTTTGTAATGAAGCTTGCTATGGATTAGGACAAAAAATAACAAAAAAATAAAAAATAGATGTTAATGTCAAATTACGTCAAACACGTGCAATTTTATAATTGGGTCTATACTTCATCTTCACATAGGTCTTGCGTACAAGGAAGTCGTGTGGTGTCCACATCAGATATTTTTTTCAATAACAATATAACAAAACCATAACAACCATTCAATGGCTACTTTGTAATTTAAAATACTACATCCAGAGACTACATCAATTGACTTGTCAGTTGGGGTATATTCTGTAAAAAAATGCTAATTTTAACATGCCTTTAAAAAATTACATTTTAACATGACTGTTAATAATAAAACAGTTTTTTTGTATTCTCTAAGCAAAAATTTAACACGTTTGTTAAAATGATAAATTTTAACATGCCTGTTAACCACAATGAAGTGATCAACAAGACAGAAAAAAGGCACGTCTTTGCTTAAGTCATGAAATTAGTAACCATAACACAAATAAATAAAAATCATAGAGAAAAATAATAAAAAGTGTACGACTGTCAGTTTACCTGCCAATTTGAAATTTCAAAAATCGAAATGGACAACCCGAATAAAAGTAAACAAATGACAACAAAGAAAAAAATAATGTCTCTATTGCAATACCAAGAAAATAACAATAAGTTAACATACTCTGCAGAAAATAAAGCAGAATATGTAAGAAATGAAAAAAAATGGGAAGAATTGAACGATATTTTAAATTCTATGTATGGACAAAAAAAACAGTAAAAGAATGGAAATCTGTAAGTACATCATACATCAGAATCGCCCGCTGGGTGTGCCAATCTGCTTTGTACACAGATTTTGGTAATGATGATCCGGAAGAATCGCGAAAATGAGAGACTAATATTCGGTTGAGATTTGTACTAGAAATATTGTAAATGTTTCTGATTCCATTTTTATAAAAAAACTAGAATAAACTATTATTCCTTAACGTAAAATAATAATATTGATAATTAATAATAATAATTTTTGTACTAGGTGTTTGCCGATTTAAAGACAAATACTAGAAGACGCGCACGTCAAGTGAAAGTTGATGTTACTGGCACGGGCGGTGGTCCTTCGTACACGAAACCATTAAATGATTTGGAAAAAAGAATTTTAAATTTGTTAAACCCAATAGTGATAGAAGGACTACAAGTATTTCCAGAACCGGGTATAGATGTTCTTGATCTCGCAGATGATGCTACAATGAGTATGAGTAACAACGACATCGAAGTCTTTATTTTAAACGAATCCTCAACGTCAACATCTCAAAACATCGATGAATACGAAACTTTTAATGAAAACATAGAATTAAATTCAACAAATTACGACACTAAAGTGAAACCAACTAAAAAAAGGAAAATAAACCCTCCGAGATCTTCAATTGGAATTTCTGATTTCATGAAAGAACTAATTGAAAGTAACAATAATATTGCTAGAGCATTAAATAATATTGCTAATGCTATTAGTCAAAAAAATATTTAAAAGTATTAGTATTATTAATTTCTTATTTTTACTTACTTTGTTAATTAACATTTAAGTTCAAATAAAAAAATCTGATGTGGCCAGCACATTACCTTCCGTCAGTTCTATGTAGGTATTTTGTATAAATGTCATACAGAAAGTTTCTTGCAAAAGATTATATTTCTTGTACATTACCTTAAGGCAGTTGTATGTATTTTATACAAATTCCATACAAAAGATCCTATATTTCCAGTAAAATTATAACAGAAACATACTGTCAACTGCACTTGACACTGACACCTTTCAATCAGAATTTTCCTAATGTAGCAGCTGTTTCCAAAATTCTAGCAAAGCTGACTAATATATATGATATTTAATTTCTTTATAATTTTTTAACTCTATGTCTATTTAATATGAAGTATAAAATGCATTCAAATCGTATAGAGAATAAATAATTCTTTAATATTTATAATAACATTAAATGTGAAAAAATGATATTTAACATCGTTTTTTCAAGAAAAACTGTTAAAATCTTTAAATGAGGGTACTTCCGGTTGACCAATTATAACCAAAATCTAATCAGCTCTTCACATGGATGTAACGAAGAGGAATACGAAAGAATTATAATTTTTGGAATTGTAGTATTAGAGTTATCGCATTAGAAAATTTTGTCACACACAGACACACACACACACACACACACACACACACACACACACACACACACACACACACACACACATACATACACACACACACACATACAGACATCATCGTAAAAATAATAAAATCGTATTCTAGGGACCCTAAAACGTGCTTATTCATCAAAAACTCACCACCGAATTTTTTGACCAAAGACAATACCTTCCTTACCTAAAGGTGACGGAAGGTAAAAATAAAAGTAATGTTTTTGTATAGTTATTTATTATATTAAACAGTAAAAATTTGCTGAGTAATCCTATTTCGTTTTCTGGTTCCCTGAATTAAAAATAAATTATTTTGAACTTGGAAATTATTATTAAGTAAAATTTCTTCATCATCGTCCAAGTTATTTTCGGGAATAGGTACTCTAAAATGTTGAGCAATGTTATGAAGAACGCCACAGCAATAGACAATTTGTGCTGCTTTTAATGGATTACATTTTAATATGCTGTGTTTTAATAAACATCTAAATCGTCCTTTTAAAACACCACTTAATCGTTCAATTGTTAATTTTGCTTTCATCAAATGTTGGTTAAATCTTCCCTCAGGTGTAATATTATTTAAGTCACCTGGATATATAAAATATCATCCAAGGTAATAAGGGATAACCTCCATCGCGAATTAAATGGTAATCAATGTTACTGTTCAGGTATTCATTTTGCAAGTGTCTATTTATGCTTGACATCATCCATACTGCAGCATCGTGTACACTAACAGGAAATCTATAGCATTCATACTTAATATATTTAAATCTGCGTCAGTAACAATTTGGCAATTAATGCTATAATAGCTTTTCCGATTAAAATATGGTCCAGCTGGGTAAATAGGATGTTCAGCTGGGGGTGCTATTATAGCAACGTGTGTACCATCGATTGCACCCACAATATTCGGGAATCGAAATTTTTCAAAAAAATTGTCCTTAATTCGAGTTTTATCTTCTTGCCTTGTTGGAAATTTTATCCAAGTTTGTAATAAATTCCTGTTTATTATGCTAATAATAATACTAATAATTTTGCTGACTGCAGGTTGACACATTGCTAAGTTAGAACCAGCACCAGTATCAATTTGGTAACTTCCATGGCCGAAAAAGTGAAGGGCGCAGAGTATTTTTAAGAAATTTGGAATAGCTGTGGATCTTCTTCCAGCATTCAAATGAGCATTTATATTTAGAATTAAATATTTAGCAGCTTCTTTTTACCTTCCGTCACCTTTAGGTAAGGAAGGTATTGTCTTTGGTCAAAAATTTCGGTGGTGAGTTTTTAATGAATAAGCACGTTTTAAGGTCCTTAGAATACGATTTTACTATTTTTACGATGATGTCTGTATGTGTGTGTATGTATGTATGTATGTATGTGTGTATGTGTGTGTGTGTGTGTGTGTGTAACAAAATTTTCGTCTACGATAACTCTAAAACTACAATTCCAAAAATTATAATTCTTTCGTATTCCTCTTCGTTGCATCCATATGAAGAGCTGATTAGATTTTGGTTATAATTGCTCAACCGCAAGTATCCTCATTTGAAGATTTTAACAGTTTTTCTTAAAAAAACGATGGTAAATATCATTTTTTCACATTTAATGTTATAAATATTAAAGAACATTGTATTCTCTATACGATTTGACTGCAATTTATACTTCATATTAAATGGATATAGAGTTATAATATTAAAGAAATTAAATTTCATAAATTAGCTAGCTATGCTAGAAACAGCTACTATATTACGAAAATTCTGATTGAAAGATGTCAGTGTCAAGTGCAAATGACATATTCGTAGTATATTTGTATTATAATTTTACTCGAGGATCTTTTTGCTCGAAACTTTCTGTATGGAATTTATATAATATACATACAACTGTCGAAAGGTAATGTACATACAAGAAATTTAGAATCTTTTGCAACGAACTTTCTGCATGGATTTTATAGAAAATACATAGGCATTTACGAAAATTCTACCGGTAGATACCGCATCTACCGACTGTGTGGTAGAAAATTACCGTGTTCGACAATTGTACAATATCTACCAGATTCATCTACCGGATTCATGAAGAATCTAATCTCAAAAAAAGATAGTGATGCAAAGCGAAGCACGCGCGTTAAAAGTAGGACTCTGCTCAGTTTAACTACATTAAATTTCTAACCTGTTTCAAATTTTCAATTTTTTTATAGCTTATGGATCTACCCCTGTTTACCACGTGCGTTCTTAAAATATCGATTCCAGTAGCTATAACCTGATAAACAGCTGTTTACCGGTAACAGTTCACCGGCAGAATTTTCGTAAATGCCTCATATAATTAACGGAAGGTAATGTGCTGGCCACGTCAGATTTTTTTATTTAATCTTAAATATATTATAAATCTGACATCAGGTAGTTCAAAAAGATTTGACATATCCCGTAACTGACGCTGGAACAATCTTAATTCATTCCTGTATCAAAGTTATGCGTTCATATATTAGTATATTTAATAAAATGTACATTATTTACTTACTTTCTTTCATTTTCTATAAGATTTTCATTAATTAGAATTGCAAAAAATCCAATCGCTGCTGCCATTTTATTATATAAACGGCTGTTATAATTTTGAAGGCATCGATTTGAATGTTAAAATTTTAACAGAATTGATAGTTACAGAATAGAAAATATATTTTAACAGCAAGTTTATTTTTAACATACTGTTTAAAATTAACAGTTTCCTTACAGAATACACCCCAGTCAAACGATGAATGAAAACATAAAAATGATTTAAGAAGTTTTTAAAACAGTGTTGGATAAAACGTTGTATTACACTCGTGTGGAATGTATATTAGTCAGTAAAGAAAATTAGCCACTCGCCCTGCGATGATACATTCCACACTCATATAATAAATAACTTATGTAGTTATTAATTAAAATTTGAAGTTGAAGAGCTGTCACCTTGCATAAAATTTTAGTTGAGTAATGCGGATTTCAAATGTTTCTCCGATAGAAAACTAAGCGTGTTCGGCTGTGGTCGTAGTATGGCTTATGAGAAGTGTGACTTATAAGAAGTATGAACTATGATATGTACTAGACTAGACTCTTGTCTTTGGTATCCTCTTTTCTTTCAACTCAGGTGCTATGCTTATGTCGGACACGTTTGGGGTTCTCTTTTCCCTCCTCTTAGCTACTATGTCTATTTCACAATCAAATAGGTACTCCCTGCATGCAAACATGAAACCGCCAAGTTAGCAAACCGTTAAATGTGACAGTGACAGAGATTTGTCAGCTTAGCACAGGTTAGCAAATGCTAGATTTACTAACTTCATTTTCTTTCCAAAAACAAAATCGAACAGGACCTCTCTATCTCTTACACAATACTACTTTTATCATTCATTGTACTTTTATGAGGCCTTCTCTCTATCTCTTATATTTTGCTCAATCACCACTACTATTATTGCCCATTTTACTTTTATGAGACCTTTTCTCTCTCTTTATCTCTCTCTCTTTCTCACTCACTCTTTCGATCTCTCTGTTATACTTTTTTCCCTTTTTAAAATAACCGAATATCAAGTTTTTACCAGTAGCTAAAAAACAAAAGATAATAGAAGAAATTGGCTAATGAAGACCTACATCAATTTTCTGTAGCGTGTACAGTAAGAAAGTTTTTCATATGAAGAGATCAATTCTGTTCCACCCTGTAAAGGTGCGTAATGCAACGAGTATAAGGAACAATGTAGCACAAGAAGACTCTGACTTCAGTTACACAACAGATCAATATTTCTTTGTAAAAGTTGGCAGTCATTTATAATATTTTCATCAATGACATTACTCAGAATATTAATGTTCCACATTTATTGTACGCAGACGATTTGAAATTATTCCTAAAAATTGTATCTTTCAGTGGTTGTGAAAAACTTCAACAAAATCTTAATGAGATTAACAACTGGTGCATTAAAAACAAACTTTATTTGAATGTAGAAAAATGTAATGTTATGTAATATACAAGAAAAATAACTCATTTTGATTATGCACCGAACAATGTCATTTTGCTAAGATCAAACATTTTTACAGATCTAGGTGTCATTTTTGATCCTTTATGTACGACGGCTTGGAAGGGTCAAGACGTACAGTTTTATTTACTGTAATCCCGGCTTTTAAATTCAGGATCCCGACATTTAAACTCGGGATCCCGACTTTTAAATTCGAGATCTCGACTTTTAAACTCGGTATCCTGACTTTTAAACTCGGGATCCCGACTTTTAAACCCGGGATCCTGTTTTTTAAACTCGGGATCTCGACTTTTAAACTCGGGATCCCTACTTTTAAATTTGGGATCTCGACTTTTAAACTCGGGATCCCTACTTTTAAACTCGGGATCCCGACTTTTAAACTCGGGATCCTGACTTTTAAACTCGGGATCCCGACTTTTAAACTCGGGATCCTTACTTTAAACTCGGGATCCTGACTTTAAACTCGGGATTTCGACTTTAAAACTAGGGTTTTCATGCCTTACTGAAAAAGATATATAAAAATATGTCATACAGTGGTACCAAGTAATTTGATTTCGAACTTATGGACTTCAAGGACTGTGTCATACCTGACACATATGACAAATACCCTGTTTGAATAATCAGGATTACGAACATTGCGACTTTACCTTGCAACAGTAAGACGCAATGTTCGTAATCCTAGTTCATGTGAAACGTCCGTAAAAGTGTCTTCGGATAAAATTTGTCTCCTCCTGTGTCTGTACAAAAAGAAACAAATACTGAAACATCTGTACAAGTATTTTCGGGTGTATATAGTGATATAGACATGCCTTCTAATGAGTTGGTAGGTACTAGTTTCCGAGATTTAAATACACCTTCTGCATTCGATGCACCTGCAAGACGAGTTATCAGACTTCATAAATTTTCCTAGCGAAAATGTAAAAAGTAATAAGCCATATGAAAAGACTATTCTTGTATTGCACAGAGGACAAATATTAAAAGAACTAATAAATGAATTGATTAAGCTCGACCAAAATTGTGGGCCCTCTACCTTATGGTGAAAAAGAAAGGGCTGCTAATATGGGTGGTGTATTCAGAGATGTTCTTACTGAATTTTGGCTAACATTCTACGATCAGTGTACTGTGGGCACCAAAAGTAAAATTCCATATATCCGCCATGATTTTGAAGAAACACAGTGGAAAGCTGTAGCTAAAATTCTATGGCGAGGGTGGAAAGATGAAAATTATTTTCCAATGAAACTTCCTTCTGTATTCATAAAACAATGTGTGTTTAATAATATTGACTCCGATATATTAGAAGAATTTTGGAAATTTACTAGTGAAGCAGATGCCAGTATATTAAAAACAGCACTTGAAGATATAACATCAGTAGATCAGTCAGAATTAGAAGAAGATCTGCAAAATTTGGAATGTAAAAGGCTCCCAACAAAAAATAATATTAAACATATTATTCAAGATATTGCTCATAAAGAACTTATACAAAAACCAATGTATGTCATTGACTGCTAGTCTTCCGAATTAACTGGTTTATTAACAAACTACGAATTAGAACAAGTTATGATAACAAAGCTACCGACAGCGAAAAACATTTTACAGTTATTAAATGTAACGTCAACAATGACATCCGAAATGACTACATCTTACTGTTATTTGAAAAAGTACCTGCGAGAAGCAGATGAAACGCATTTAAATAATTTTGTAAGATTTACAACTGGAACAGATATTATAACACAAAAAACAATAGACATATCTTTTGTCTCCAGCAACAATGAATTTAGTAGAATTCCAGTAGCACAAACTTGTGCGTCATTGTTGGAATTACCCTATAATTATACCAGCTTTTTGGAATTTAGATCAGAGATGAATTCTTTGTTATCATCCAATGTATGGGTGATGGATATTATATAAATACGGCATGTTAATACCAAATCGTTACAGCCTAAAATGGCAGTTAAAACTCATTAAACCAACAACGTTTCTTAGCTCAAATTTTTTATTTCGTTGTTATTAGTGTTCTTTTGTTTTTAGAAAAATCGTCGGAACTTTTATTTTAAGGAAAACAACAATTTTCAAAATTAGCTTTTGACTCTACAAATTTTCATTAACAATTATTTTTTTAAATAACAAAATGGCAATCAATCAAAAATTTCAAAACAAGATATTTTGATAACCGGTGCATCGATTTTTTACAGTAAGACATTTGTAAAATCTAATTATCTACTACAGCATGTGCCTTAAACGTTTCTTTATTTATTTATTTTCAATCTGTTCAAAAAAGTTTTTATGCAGTTATATTGATTACAGATAAGTATTAAAACTAAATCACCATTTAAAATGAAATAGCTTGCTGCCACTGAATTTGTAATAAGTGACAATAGGATGTATTTTATGATATATTTGATTTAAATTAGTACTTCTAATATAACATTTAACTTCTAAATTAAGGTGTAAACGTTATAACTAAAATTAACTAAAAATAACAACACTTTGCATGCAATTCCAAAAATTATTAAAATGTTCCATTTGACATATGACATATGTGTAATATGAAATCTGTTACTTCATTTTTTTAGTTTGAACACATATGCAATTCATATACCAAATTTTATTTTGGACAGATTGAAAAAAAAATTCTAGAGTAGATGCTGTAGTAGATAATAAGAGGATTTTATGTTTTACTTTGAAAAATCGATAGACTGGTTAATTTGAAATTTTTGATCAATCGCCAGTGTATTTGAAAAAAAAGTATAAAATATTTGTTAACGAAAAGAGAGCCAAAAGATATTTTTTAAAATTTTTGTTTTCCTAAAATTAAGAGAATTAAGACGATTTTTCTAATAAAAAAAGAACTCCAATAACACCAAATCAAAAATTGGAATTAAGAAAAGTTTTTTGTTCAATGAGTTTTAATTGTCATTGTCGGCTATAACGATTTAATAATAACACCCTGTATATCTTCTTTGAAATTTTGAATAAACCATGTTATCAGATATGTATTATAATTTTGTTTTTAATTTGATCGGATGAATAAATTTGTATTTGTTTTAAAACATATTTGAATTAAAAGAAAATCAAATAAATATTTATTCTCTTTTCATAGCCTTATACGTACTCCCACCATATCAAATTCCGAAAATTGTTTTATGAGGAAATCAAGCATATGATTATTAACAAATTTAATTCATATTTTTATATATCTTTTTCAGTAAAGCAAGTGCACGAAAATCCTAGTTTAAAAGTCGGGATCTCAAGTTTAAAAGTCAGGATCCTGAGATCACAAGTAAGGATCCCGAGTTTAAAAGTCGGGATCCCAAATTTAAAAGTAGGGATCCCGAGTTTAAAAGTCGGGATCCCGAGATTAAAAATCGGGATCCCGAGTTAAAAAGTCGGGATCCCCAGTTTAAAAGTCGGGATCTCGAGTGTAAAAGTAGGAATCCCGAGTTTAAAAGTCGGGATCCCGAGTTTAAAAGTCGGTGTCCGGAGTTTAAAAGTCGGGATCCCGAGTTTAAAAGTCGGGATCCCGAGTTTAAAAGTCGGGATCCCGAGTTTAAAAGTCGGGATCCTGAATTTAAAAGCCGGGATTACAGTAAATAAAATTGTACGTCTTGACCCTTCCAAGCCGTCGTATTTATGCCTTTAAATGTTGTGGTTTTATAATTCGAAATGCCCAAATGTTTAAGAATTTACATGTCTTCAAATAACTATTCTCATCTCTAGTTCGTCCTCATATAAAGTACTGCTACATTATATGGCATCCAATATATTCTAATCATATTGAAGCCAAAGGAAGAGTCCAAAGACAATTCATCAAATCTGTGAAATATATAGTTGATGGAATTTATCCACCAAAAGGTACTCAACATAATAGTATACTTCAGTTCTTTGATTCAAATTATCTATGCCAGCGACGTAATATGCACGCAGTGTTAATTTTATTTATGGCCGGTTTTATAAACGTCCAAGTAAATTTACTTCCAGTGTAAATTTATTCCAATGAACAAATTCGAATCAACTTTTATGTTCTTATTACATTAAAATTATTGCTGTCAAAAAATTGCGTTGCATTTGTTCAATGGAATAAATTTAGTCTGGAAGTAAATTTACTTGGACGTTTATAAAACCGGCCATTAAAGTATTTAACAATGTTATAAGTCAGCTAAACTTCCGTGTTCCTAGAACTTCATCTCGTTTAAAGAGTACATTTTATTTAGACACTGCAAAATCTAATATGTTAGCCAAATTTCCATTGTACTATATGATGAAGTCATACCAGCAAGTAGAACAGTATGTAGACATTTTTCACAGTGATATTCAGAATATTAAAAATTAAATTGCATTATATTAACCAAGAGTTTTACTCTTATCCTCTAACTGGGCATTTGCCTGTTGGGTGCAGTACGAAATAATAATAAGAATAAGAATAATAATAATAATAATAATAATAATAATAATAATAATAATAATAATAATAATAATAATAATAATAATAATAATAATAATAATAATAATAATAATAATAATAATAATAATAATAATAATAATAATAATAATAATAATAATAATAATAATAATAATAATAATAATAATAATAATAATAATAATAATAATAATAATAATAATAATAATAATAATAATAATAATAATAATAATAATAATAATAATAATAATAATAATAATAATAATAATAATAATAATAATAATAATAATAATAATAATAATAATAATAATAATAATAATAATAATAATAATAATAATAATAATAATAATAATAATAATAATAATAATAATAATAATAATAATAATAATAATAATAATAATAATAATAATAATAATAATAATAATAATAATAATAATAATAATAATAATAATAATAATAATAATAATAATAATAATAATAATAATAATAATAATAATAATAATAATAATAATAATAATAATAATAATAATAATAATAATAATAATAATAATAATAATAATAATAATAATAATAATAATAATAATAATAATAATAATAATAATAATAATAATAATAATAATAATAATAATAATAATAATAATAATAATAATAATAATAATGACAATGACAATGATAATAGGTACGTTAAATAAGCCAAGCAAAACAAGCAACCGGAAGTAAAATTTGTTGAACGACTTTGCTAGCCTAGCATTTGCTTAATTTGCTTGCAAGCAATCCAAGCCACAATTTTCTCGCTTGTTTTGCTAAGAGTCAAATATAATGGCGGGAAATACAAATTTTACATACATGAAGTTAACTTTAACTGTTTCTATTTCTTTGTATGGTGTGTGTCTATCAACCGCATGTAAAAAAGGCTTTGAGAATTTTGTGATGGATGTTTATAACATTATTAAATTTGAAATATTTTGTTATAGTCAATATAGCTTCTTCCAAATTAATCCCACTATCTGAAAATAAGTATATAAATTCATTTTCCATATGTTCGCAGACCAAGAAAAGAAATACAATAGGTACACAATTACATAATGTTATATTTGACATCTATATACGTTTCTCGATGACAATAATTGTGGATGGCAGTTCGTCATATAGCTAACAAATCGTTCAGCGCACTAAGCAACATGTCTCGTTTGCTTACCTAGCATTTGCTAGATTTGCTTACTTCAATGAACGCACCTAATGATAATGATAATGATAATGATAATGATAATGATAATGATAATGATAATGATAATGATAATGATAATGATAATGATAATGATAATGATAATGATAATGATAATGATAATGATAATGATAATGATAATGATAATGATAATGATAATGATAATGATAATGATAATGATAATGATAATGATAATGATAATGATAATGATAATGATAATGATAATGATAATGATAATGATAATGATAATGATAATGATAATGATAATGATAATGATAATGATAATGATAATGATAATGATAATGATAATGATAATGATAATGATAATGATAATGATAATGATAATGATAATGATAATGATAATGATAATGATAATGATAATGATAATGATAATGATAATGATAATGATAATGATAATGATAATGATAATGATAATGATAATGATAATGATAATGATAATGATAATGATAATGATAATGATAATGATAATGATAATGATAATGATAATGATAATGATAATGATAATGATAATGATAATGATAATGATAATGATAATGATAATGATAATGATAATGATAATGATAATGATAATGATAATGATAATGATAATGATAATGATAATGATAATGATAATGATAATGATAATGATAATGATAATGATAATGATAATGATAATGATAATGATAATGATAATGATAATGATAATGATAATGATAATGATAATGATAATGATAATGATAATGATAATGATAATGATAATGATAATGATAATGATAATGATAATGATAATGATAATGATAATGATAATGATAATGATAATGATAATGATAATGATAATGATAATGATAATGATAATGATAATGATAATGATAATGATAATGATAATGATAATGATAATGATAATGATAATGATAATGATAATGATAATGATAATGATAATGATAATGATAATGATAATGATAATGATAATGATAATGATAATGATAATGATAATGATAATGATAATGATAATGATAATGATAATGATAATGATAATGATAATGATAATGATAATGATAATGATAATGATAATGATAATGATAATGATAATGATAATGATAATGATAATGATAATGATAATGATAATGATAATGATAATGATAATGATAATGATAATGATAATGATAATGATAATGATAATGATAATGATAATGATAATGATAATGATAATGATAATGATAATGATAATGATAATGATAATGATAATGATAATGATAATGATAATGATAATGATAATGCAATCGTAGATAAAATTTCCCCTCAAGTGGCGCCAATCGGTACTACGGAAAGCAATCATACAAGCGCCATATTGAATAAGTGACAGCTGAATGAGTAGTGTAGTAATCAATAATTAAATATTTAAACTTAGCGCCTTTATATAAATAAGTTTTTAAACACGGTTTGTATACACAGTCAACGAAACACAGTGAACAATGAGAACTGTCATATGTCAAACCCATCGTATGGCGGCCATCTTGTTTCGAAAATCAGCGCCTCTATCGTTAATTTCGATTGCGAATACGGGGGAGTATGACAGGCAATGACCGATCTTTGTCATGTTTGACATTTTGAACATTTTGTTTGTAATAATTTTGTTGATCCCTAATATTGTTGTGAAAAGTATGATATATAAGGTAAGTCTTCTTCTTTAGAAATACTTAAATTCATAATTATTTAAAATGTACATTATATTTTTAGGAAATGGTTCTTGCGTTATATCCTAATTTTAGGGTTTTTTAATGGCTGAGGAAGATAAATTAATACGAAAACTAATAAACTATTAATATTAATTGAAGTTGCTGTAGGCACTCGTTGAAACATTGTAAAGAAAGGTTATAATAAAACAGTTATAAGTTTCAAAATAATAGTCTTTAATACTTTATACGTATTTCGGAAGTGATGCCATCATCAGAAGTACACGAAGAATTCTTCGCGTACTTCTGATTATGGCATTTAATTTCTTTATAATTTTTTAACTCTGTATCCATTTAACATTAAGTATAAAATGCAGTCAAATCGTATAGAGAATAAAATATTCTTTAATATTTATAATAACATTAAATGTGAAAAAATGATATTTAACATAGTTTTTTCAAGAAAAACTGTTAAAATCTTCAAATGAAGGTACTTCCGGTTGTCCAATTCTAACCAAAATCTAATCAGCTCTTCATATGGATGTAACGAAGAGAAATACGAAAGAATTATAATTTTTAGAATTGTAGTATGGAAGTTATCGTAGACGAAAATTTTGTTACACACACACACACACACACACGGACACACATACATACATACACACACACACACACACACATACAGACATCATCGTAAAAATAGTAAAATCGTATTCTAGGGACCCTAAAACGTGCTTATTCATCAAAAACTCACCACCGAATTTTTTGACCAAAGACAATACCTTCCTTACCTAAAGGTGACGGAAGGTAAAAATTGAATAATGAGTACCGGAGCCTTGATACAATATGTATGCTTTTCATGATTCTCAGTTAATAAAATTTATAAATAAAATTATGTTTGCATATACGTAGCATTTATTGCTTTAAAATTGTATACCCCTCATGTTCTCATAGACATAGACTGTCCCGTCAGTTCAGTTAATAGGATGCAGTCAGTGCAGTGCAAAGCGTTTAATGGAGAAGGAACTGCGCGTAATATATTTTTGTAATTTATTCGATAATTTATAATTTTACATTCCTGCCACCAGCTCCACTATATTTTAAGTAGGTAGTTAACGGTCACACCGATTTCAACCAATTGTAGTCGTGGCGACGCCGGCGTCGTTTGGTCGTTTTAAAGTTTTAGGTTAGCATGGTTTTTTAAAAACATTCATTGGGAATGGATACAGATCTTAATCCAATTCCAATAGAATATATTTAGGAAAGGATACACTCGATAGGCAGATTCTTTGTCGTCTAGCCATACCAGAGACTCTTAAAAAGCTACGATTGGCTCTTCAAGAAGAATTTGACCAACTCAATGCCACGACTGTTAAATGACATAATTCAAGTTCGAAGAAGTCATACAAGCCATTAGAATGAAGTCACCTTTGCTTTTTATAGTTAAGAATAGTTATTTATGTATCAAGGCACTGAAGTTTTATCACGAATGTGGAGTTTATTTTCAGAGGCCCTTTAGGGCCGAGGAAAATAAACCACATGAGTGATAAAAAGGAGCTTCAGTGCCGAGGTGCATATTAAATTTTATTTGAAATCGAAAATTTGTGAAAATGAAAGGAATACTTATTTTTATAGGTTATGTTTACATACCTGTCTGCCTTGTCTGCCATTCAATATTTCTAATCTTAGACATTAAATTTATTATTAAGAACACGCAACTAAATTTTATTTAAAACGAAGAAATTGATTCAAAATGCAAAATTATAACTTTGAAACAATTTTACGTTTTTTTGTGCACTTTAGTGACGATTTCAAATAAAATAAATTATTTGAATTGTATCTGTTACTTTTGTGAATTAAATTTATTTCTGAATTAATTTGTGCATTCCGCATATATTTTAGAATGAAATAAGCATAGTAAATAAGTGATAACTAACTAAAAACAGTCAGTTCATTTCCCTATTTAATTGTAAAATATCCGGTTAATGAGACCTTATAAAAAAATTCAAAGTGGCCGGTTTTTTTGCCGGTTAGTGTATTTAACTTTAAATACAACATATTGTTTTATGATTGACCCTATTTTCTCAAGTAAACACAAATATTTCCGCATCCAAAAATTTATATACTCATAATGATTAAAAAAAATATCTGTAGTCTAATAGGCGAACTAGATACATAAGGCTTTATTCATTATTACAGATTTAACACTGAAAATCTATTCACCCCGTTCCAATTCATCCCATTTTATCACTTGTGGGATTATGCATTCTGAACATTACGTCATAGGTAGAGAGGGTAACTTTATCACTTGTGGGATTTGGGAACTGTGCGATTATCACTTGTGGCATTGCTACGTTTTATAACTTGTGGGATTGTGCATTCTGAACATTACGTCATTGGTGGTGGGGGTAATTTTATCACTTGTGGGATTTGGGAACTGTGGGATTATCACTTGTGGCATTGCTACGTTTTATAACTAGTGGGATTGTGCATTCTAAACATTACGTCATTGGAGGTAGGGGTAACTTTATCACTTGTGGGATTTAGGAACTGTACGATTATCACTTGTGGCATTGCTACGTTTTATAACTTGTGGGATTATGCATTCTGAACACTACGGCATTAGTGGTGGGGATAACTTTATCACTTGTGGGATTTGGGAACTCTGACATTTGTGTGGCGTAGGATTTGTGAACTGTAGGATTATACCGTCTGACACGCAAACTTCTCTGAAGACTACTAATATTAAAAATTTATTTAAAATATTAGTGTTCATAGATAAACAACAGGGAAAAAACAAAAAAATCATAATATAAATTAATTGTTACAAAAGATATTGGGATTTTCAAATAAGAAAACTCTAACTAGCGGCGACTATTAGAACTACAAACAGTGGTACACATTTGACATTTACATGAAACTAAAACTATATGACTATAAAAACTCTATTATACATACTTGGATTATAAATGAAAAATACTAATAAATGAGAAAATAATATGAAGACTAAAGAAATACAATTGACAAAAATGCTACGCTGACACGTGGCTGACACACGTCAACAAAAAGTGTACCATTGTTTAATGCGATCAGCACCATCTCTTGATACTTGAAAATCCCAATAACGCATTTAAATTTTGCTGATGTACTAGATGACCTTCCAATGGGAGACCAGTTGAAATCCCTATTCCATGTTCGAATGTGATAAGACGCCGCATGAACCACTGATAGCACACCGCTGGTACTGTACAAGTAGTACGTCACTATCACGTGACACAACAAAATCAAATTTTAAAAATTAATATCTCGCTTATTAAAAGGAATTTTTAACTCAGGTTTTCACAGATAGTCTTAGATATAACTGTTCTTTAAGAAAAATAAATAAATAAAATATGAGAGAATACCCTATTGAAGAAGTTCAGGAGTTGAGCGCAGTGTACAGAATGTCTCATTTTTGATTTTTTTTTAAGGTATCTCGGGTAATATTAATGATAGATCAAAACCGTTTGCACATTCCCCGGTCAACTTTTCCAGAAAAGTTTAATAGTCACCACAGGAATTTTCAATCTTCTTTTGTTTCTGAGCTACAGGCAAAAACTCGTTTTTCGTTCATTTTCAAAATATATCATATCTTAATTATTATGATAGTTAGAGAAAAATTGTTTTTACAAAAACTTTACTGTTTTTAGATAGAATAAAATGGCGTAATTAGATTTTTTGAAAACTTAATAATTCTTGAGATATAGCACAAACTTATGATTTTTTAAATGGGAACGTATGTTGAAAATAGTCTCGTCTTTTTGCTTAATTTATAAGGTTTTCAGTGAAATATAACAAGTCTACATTCTTTTGTTTTAAACATTAATAAAAGACGAATTATTATTTATTGGGGTGAAAATATTGGAAATTATTAAGAAACAAATGTTACTATATATAATTACTATTTATCTACGTTATAGTTGGCTTTGACACAATCCGAAAAAAACGGTTTATTATGCCTTTGAAGTAAATAAATTGAAAAAATCTGATGTGACCAGCACATTACCTTCCGTCAGTTCTATGTATTTTGTACAAATTTCATACGGAAAGTTCCTTGCTAAATATTCTATTTCTTGTACATTACCTTCCGGCAGCTGCATGTATTTTATGCAAATTTCATACAGAAAATTTATGTCTTAAATTATTATTTTGTGACGTTTTCTATATACAGTGTAATGTATCTGCAGAAATAAAAGATTTATTATTATTATTTCTTGTACATTACCTTAAAGCAGTTGTATGTATTTTATACAAATTCCGCATACACAAAGCAAAAGATCCTATATTTCCAGTAAAATTATAAGACACACACTATGTCAATTTCACTTGACACTGACATCTTTCAATCAGAATTTTCTTAAAATAGTAGCTGTTTTCATAGCTATAGCTACTTTATGAAACTTAATTTCTTTATAATTTTTTAACTCTATATCCATTTAATATTAAGTATAAAATGCAGTCAAATCGTATAGAGAATAAAATATTCTTTAATATTTATAATAACATTAAATGTGAAAAAATGATATTTAACATAGTTTTTTCAAGAAAAACTGTTAAAATCTTCAAATGATGGTACTTCCGGTTGACCAATTGCAACCAAAATCTAATCAGCTCTTCATACGGATGTAACGAATAAGTATACGAAAAAATTATAATTTTTGAAACTGTAGTATTAGAGTTATCGCAGACGAAAATTTTGTTACACACACACATCCACACACACACACACACACACACACACATACAGACATCATCGTAAAAATAGTAAATTCGTATTCTAGGGACCCTAAAACGTGCTTATTGATTAAAAACTCATCATCGAATTTTTTGACCAAAGACAATACCTTCCTTACCTAAAAGTGACGGAAGGTAAAAATGAGTAAAACTGAAACAAATACTATTAGAAATATGCAAATGATGATCTGTAAGAGATTTTATCATTTGTTTCTTAATAGTTTCCAATATTTTCACCCCAATAAATTAATAATTCGTCTTTTATTAATGTTTAAAACAAAAGAATCTAGACTTGTTATATATCATTGAAAAGCTTATAAATTAAGCATAAAGACGAGACTATTTTCAACATAGGTTCCCATTTAAAAAATCATAATTTTGTGTTATATCTCGAGAATTATTAAGTTTTCAAAAAATCTAATTACGCCATTTTATTCTATCAAAAAACGGTAAAAATTTTGTAAAAACAATTTTTCCCTAACTATCATAATAAATAAGTTATGATACATTTTTAAAATGAGCGAAAAATGAGTTTTTGCCTGTAGCTCAGAAACAAAAGAAGATCGAAAATTCCTGTGGTGGCTATTAAACTTTTCTCAAATAGTTGACCCTGCAATGTGCAAACGGTTTTGATCTATCGTTAATATTACCCGAGATACCTTAAAAAAACATCGAAAATGAGACAGCCTGTACATCTTTTTTCCAGTAAAAAGCAGACACCGTAAACAACGTTGTGTTTGAAAACCACCATAGAGCGGCCCCGGAAACAACACCACCACAGATTTCGATTTTGCCGGTATGTGTAGAAACGTCCTTTCTGGTTCAACGCTCGGATCGGCAAGCGGTATAGCATATGGCGATCACTGGATCACTTGCACATTATAATACAAGACGTATTCGCCGTTTTCCATTTCAGTTGCAGTTGTTTTTCACCGACAGTCGCCTATTTTCAAAACTTCCATTTAATATCTATAGAATATAATAGCCAAATAATAATTAATATTTATTATATAAAAGTTTTTTGTGTTTGATTTTTATAATATTTGTACAATTTATACTCTTGTAGTATATTGAAAATTGCAAATGTTTACAAACAATAGCAACGTAACTTGCGACGTAAATTTACACTCCATCTTAGTACAAATTTTAATATTTTTTCTAATATTTCAATAGCAGAATTAACAAAAAGATATACCTACACCTACAACACTCGTGAAGAAACGAATTCACTCACTTATGTGCCTTCGAGCTTCCAATTCACAATTGGCACATGCGCTATGCGTTTGCTAAATTTTTAGTTTCTTCATTCGTATTGTAATATACTATTAATTTACGTATTGCAAAAAAAAACATTGACAGAATATGAATAAAATAATATTGTTTTCTATAACAACATAGGTCACGTCATGACTAATGCTGCTACTAATTAACGGATCTTTTGAAATTTCTTTAAACTTTGTATTCTACAGTTTTTGCCAAAATAGGAAAGCAGGAAATTGCATAAAACTAAAATCACATGTTAAATCCCTATGTTCACCCCTAACCGCCACCACCCGGTAGATCAGAAAAGATAATACTCATGTACGAATCCACAAAAATAGACATTAAAAAAATGCTAAAAATTAATAGTACAATGTTTCTGTCATCCTTTCATAATAAACTAACAAAAATAATGTTGACAAAACTGATTACATTAATATTATTAAATTATTTTATTTAAATCACATTACATATGAAGAATAGAACTATCATTTCACTCTAAAAAACTTACATAAATAAAACAAAAATTCTGTGGGTAATACTTGATATTCATTTGTCCATGAAATTACGTTTTATGCGAATATAGTAGTATGTATCCAAAAGCTAAAACAGAATATCATTAAAATTCAACAATATATAGAGAGTCTAATTTTATTTAAATGTTTCTTGGATAATACAGAGTGGGGCCTAGAAACTTCCTTTTTTTGAAAGCGAATAAAATAAAAAGTACCTATTGCTGATTAACAAAATTTAATTTTGGATAATGAGAGACCATAATTTCAAGTTTTAAATCATCCAGTTTTAAAAAAAGATCTTTAAGGTGGTGGTCACCAACATTCGGGATATTTCCTGCCGAATAAGATTCTTCAGCTGAAGCAGGGTTATAAACCAGTATTTATAAACCGCTACTTTGAGATATCCCCATAAAAAATCACATGGCGTTAGATCGGGCGAGCGCGCCGCCCATGGGGTGACATCTCGAATCTAGAGGGCCGTCAGGATAACATTTCCCTCACAAGTATATCGCCATGTGGTTTGGTTTACAACCACCGCCCTACAACCCTGCTTCAGCTGAAGAATCTTATTCGGTAGGAAATAGCCCGAATGTTGCAAACGTGTAGAGAGGAGATTCAGTGGCTTTAGAAATTGCTTGCAACAGTTCAAAACAATTAACAACAAAAATATATGTACATGACTCCGCACGAGGATGGATAATTTGGCAGCCAGAGTGTTAACTAATTGCAGACGTTTAGACTTTAGAATTTATTTGTAGAGATATTTTTTATTCGTTGTGGGCGTCAAAAAGTTATAAATTAACCTGAATTTAATGTTTTTATTTGACCTTTAAACAAGGATTCATGCGTATTGCGTAATATTCGGAAGTTGACTTTAAGTACCTATTTCATTGATACAGCGTGACGTAAGCATATATGTAATGTCAGGAACCTTACCAGTATATTGCATTTTGTACTTCAAATAATTCGTTTCTCTTACATCGATAAGAGTAAAAACAATAATAAAAAATTATTAAAATTGTAATAAGGAATAAAAATAATTGTGCATTGAATCCAATCCATTCACTATTATGTGAAACAGTAGACAAGGAAGTTTTGTTGATATAATTTACTTTCATTATTACCATAATTATTTGATAATTTTGACGTACAGAATTTGTTTGTTTTAGAATACACCCATGCCTAACTTGACAATTTTTTTATAAAATAACAATTTCTGGTTGGGTTGTTGCAACAGCTTACGCCTACATGTAGGCAACCAACTTTACAAATTATTATTTGTGTGATTGTGTGTTGATGTTGATGGGCTTGGTCACTGCCACGCCTGTTGTTGAAAGTGGCGTTTGTTTGCGTTTGCTGCGAAGACGAAGTGTTGTGTATATTTATATCTAGATTTTCATAAACATTCCTTTTAAGGTATAGTTACTACCCATTGTATTCGTATATTTTAGAACAATAATAGAAATATATATATATATGTTCATGATTGTTGACCTAAATCGACCGTTAAATATTTTGTATTAAGTGAATAGTAACTTAACATTTTCCAGGTAAACATTCTATACGATGTCTACAATAGAAGATCGTCACGAATATTTAAAGAATCCTTTTTTCAAGAAACACGAATACGGTGATTTTAGCCCGTTTTATATCACTATTACAATTTGTAGTGTTATTTTAGCTATTATATTTATAATAAATATTGTTTTGGGTTGCTGCTCCAGATACAGTGGTTACTGGAACGACCAACATACAGGTTAGAATATAATGAATAATATTTTTTTCACTAATATTAATGTAGACATTGCATTATTATTAAAGGAAACAGGTGGTTAATACCACTCTGGACTTCAACTCCTCACAAGCAGCCACCCTTAGATTTAACGGAGCTAGAAGCAAATTACACACCTCCAGTACAAACTTACTACGAAGAATCTCATCACCATCCAACTGAATATTTAGAATTGCAGAAGAGAGAAAGCGATATATAATTCAAAATGTTCCACGTATATTGGCCAGCCACCGCAGCTCTTACTATGTTCGTTCTTGGGGTTATTCTTATTATACTTCGATTTGGGCCAAAACTCTGCAAGACTAGGCATCATACACAGTCTGACGAGAGCGACTGGGAAGACAAAACTTACGAACAAAAAGTATCTTTTGCTTAATTTTAAGTATATTTTACAAAAGGCTACATTCCTGGTTTGGGGCATCGGGAAAATAAATGCCATATAAAAAAGAAATTTTATGTACACAATATTTTGAATCATTTTTAATTTCTCTGAATAGTTGTAAATGAAAATCTCGAGCTAGTGCCTCATAACCGAACATGTGGCCTTAATAATATCAATATGTAGATTAGACATTCCGTCCATTTTATATGCTGTAGATTTATAAACTTTTTATAATTATGTACTCTTTATTACATGACAGTAGCATGTTAGTTTTATATTTCAAATATATGTAAACTAATAAAAAAAAAAAAACATTCCTGTATTAATTATGAAAACACTAAATTTATTCAAATATAAACAGCTTTATTTAAAAATAATTTACAAAAAATCTTTAATACTATACTGCAAATAATCTTAAATAAAAAAGTACAATGCATGATGAAACAAAATTTATAAGCCCTCGAATGTTTTTCACCAAAGAAGTAAATATAGGAAAAATTTGGATTCACTTCTTTATAATTATTCCCCTAAATCTAATCACTGGCTTTGTGTACAATCCATGTAGTCAAATAATTTTTTCCGAGAGAAAAATAACACGATAGTTTGTTATTAATTTCCATTTTCTAAACAATGATTTGAGTATTAACTGGAACCCTCACGATTGATCACACGTATTAAAATAACTATTAAAAATATAGTTAGCACTCATATGTATTTGTAATGGAAACGGAAACGATCCCAGTAGCTTCCAATTACGGACATAACCACCGCTTTTACGTCAACGCAGAATCGCAAGCTGCAGCTGAAGACACGATCTCATTAAACGATTGTTCTAGGCAGTGTTTTAACTCGGCGTAGCTTACAACCAGAATGCTCTGTTCATCTCGAGACATCAGGCAGACCTGAAATTAAACATACGCTTTTCCATAAGCAAATATCTAAATAAAGTTTAATTTTTTACTTCTGATAAAATTTAACAATAAAAGGAAACCAATAGATAAAACATGATATCGCTGGTGATCTGGCAATACCTCCTATATGATCCTTTTGTTGTGTGCATCAGCTGTTGCGCTATATAAATTAAAATAATAAAAGCAAGGAGCATCAGGAGAAATAACTTTTATACCCAGCCATGATACCGTGCAGCGCCAAAAAATGGAATCGGGTCGTACTAATTTATGGCACTATCGGTTAGGTAGAATTCGAAATAACCCTTTATCCAATCTACGCGCACGTTTTGATTACAGTCATTGCAAGGGTGATATTCGGATCATAACTTGTCAGTTTTCAGTGAAGAAATAATCATTTTGAAAAAAATCTTTTCTAATATCTTTCGATTTTTGCAAGTCCTTCTGGAGGTAAGTTAATTTAAAATTCTGTGAAGTATAACTTACTTATTAATTACTAACATGTAACATTTATTTATTCGTTTGTAGATGTCATACAAATGCTGTTTGAAATCATGCCTTTTTGAAGGAAAAAGTGCGCCTTTTGAACCCACGACAGTATGAAAATCAATTGAAACATGTATTGTTGCTAACAATGATATAGTACACATTTGAAGACATCAATCCAATAAATTCTGAACACCTTCGTACAATATACTGCTGTGGTATATATCTCAGATACTATACTGGATTCTTGCAAGACAATTAATTATGTTAAGTACATCTTCATTTTTCTATAATAATTCTAAACAAACTGTTAATTACGTCCTTTAAACGCAAAATCTTTTAAGACTTATGTGAAAGAATTGATGAAAAGATTCATCTTAATTTACCTATAAGTAAATCATTTATCTGATACAGAGAAACTTTGCTTTTAATGAACTTAATTTACGGTATATTTTATAATTACTATGTATTATTTTATTTTTTCAAATATTAGAATATTTCTGAACGTACTGTATTATAGTTTATATAAATATACTGACACATTATTAAAGATGATGTGCACAATTAAAATTTTTAAAAATTAAATTTTATATTTCATAAGTATAAAATATGAACAACAGCGATCTGAAAGGGTATTCGGGTCAAAGGAAACTCTGTTACCATGGTTGCTACAACGGTCCTTGCATTGAATGCTTACTCCATTTGTATCCTCCTTGAATAAAAGAATACAGTGGGACCAATTAATCAAAATAGGCAAAATCAAGGCGATTGTCAAAATTTATTAGAAGAGATGCGATTAACTGACAGAAATGTTTTTTTCTTACGCAAGAATAAATGTGGAGTTTTTTGGCAAACTACTGAGTATGGTAGAACCATCATTAAACTAATCCCAAAAATAAGAGTAAAATAAGTCATCATCCGTATTAGTTGCCTTTTGTCCTATAAACTATAATTTCAATAATTTTTCATTGTGAACGGAAATAATTTTTACTACAAATATCGTACGCTACCGATGCCACTAATTCTAGCACTGCCGCTAATTTTTTTGCTTCCGAATGGGCCTTCTCATTTTCGCTAAAAAAAATGAAGTTAGGAGGTATTGGCAGTACACAGGAAACTTTTAAATTGCAATATGAATAGCGACGCAAAATCTAAATCAACTAATAATCATTTTCGATGAACACGGTGAATAGAGGTATGGTCAGGTCACCCGCAATATGTCAAATTAATATGAATAGGATAATGACTGACATATTCAAATATTATCACAATTAAGATAAAAAGTCTAGGTATACGAGTACTGAGATTTGAATATACCTTCTCTGGTACACCTGCATCTAATTTATTTAGACACTGCACTACATGCGCCATATCCAGCCAAGGTCGTCCATCTTCCGTAACTTGATGAAAAACATAGTCCCTAAATAATTTTAACATATAGCGATCTCCTGTTTCCGCCCAAGCTCCATCTAGATTTAACCTGCAACAAAGAATTACATTAAATTCTTATGTCAAATGATTAATAATTGTATGGTTACTCTGGACGTTCGTTTATTGTCCCCAATTTAACAAGGAGCCTGAATAATCGACCGTTTTCCATTTCCTTCGCAATTTCATTTTCCATTAAGTCTGTCCGTAATTGTAAATTGTCTAACTGTGTATAAAATCTTGCTCCAATCATTGGCATCAAATCAGTAACAGTTCTTCGCTGCTGGTTCGATAACAGGTACCTATATAAAAATATTACCCGTGTATAATTATATAAAATTCATTTAATTCTAATGGAGATTAAAAAACTTACATAATAAGATTTCTCAAATCAGGAGTATACGTTCTAGCAACGAGTTCAAGTGATGTCTGAATATTTTCTCTTTGCACAGCAATTAAAGATTTACATGCTAAAGCTAACACTAGTTTCCCTAAAGCTGACAGATCCTCCTGTTGATAGTGTGGCACAAGAGCCGATGTAGATGTATTATTATCATATGTAATAACATCTGTGATTGACAAACAGCTCAGTCGCAATCTTGAACGGCCAGTAAGGATGATTTTTGTAGGATCGAGAGCTCGACAAGCCAATCCTGCCGCATGGATGACCCTTAAAGCAGAGGTGAGCTGGATGATATAATTCCAAATTACAGTTTCTGGTAACTTGTTAGTTTGTTGTTGACGGAGTAGAGTATTTTTCTGGTGGCTATATGGTCGAGGAGCATTTGGATCAGAAGAAAATGGATCTGAGTAACCATTTAGAGCTTCTGAATGAGCGAAATGTTTGGTAAGGAGTGTTTCGGAACCTGGGTGATAGTCGTATACGAAAACAATCGCTATAAAGAAAAAAATTGCCGGTGTAATACCTACATAACATTGATGGCAGAATACTAACAATTATCTCCAAACGCTTTTGTCGTAAAAACTTCTTTGAGTTGAACAATATTGGAATGGTGTAGGCGTTTCCACATATCTACAATCAACATGCACTTTGTGTTTTGTAGGCGAAAACCATGAACTCTTCGCAAACAATATCTAACACCAGTTTTAACATTGGTTGCTTTATACGTAGATGTAGGATATCCTAGAAGTTGGGCTTTGTGTAACGGACCTGCAGGAATGGGCTCCAGAGGAACCAGTTCATGGTAATTATCCACTTCTTGAGGGAGATCTACCAGACAGAAGAAACATATTTGACAACTTTTCCAAAACTGTGTCAGTATCTGGTCCTCTCTTATCCTACGTCTAAATTCTTGCATTTAATATTACTGGCTATATTCAATCAAATATCAGATGATTACATAGATTCAAAACAAAATTGACTTTTAATGAATGACATTTCATGAAATACTTGATTATAGCATTTTTAAAAGAGTACGTGCACGTCACGTTGACAACCATGTCAAAATCAGCTGAGTGGAAGTAAACATCTGCTATAAACTATTATTCACGAAAGATGACTATTCAAGGTCATTTGTGAGCCGTCTGATATAATATTACTTGCAGATAACTTCATTGCATTTCGTATGCATAGGCGTGCAACATGACATATTTATGGACACATTTTATCTGAAAAAATAAGAGTAATTTATTTGAAAATTATGTGTCTTTCTAAATTATGCTTTTCTGAAAGATTTATGTTATTCATTTATGTTTTTGCAAAATACAAAACATAGACTTAACTAATAAACCAAGGAATAATAATTTGATTCAAACATCAACGCCACTGGGTAACTATTAGCACAGAGGGCAGTGCAGTAGATGATTAGGTATCTAAAACTCTACGATATACGTCATTATTATTTAAAGTGTATTAGAAAGTAATACCACTATTTACCTATACCTGTCACACCACATAAATTAAGAAGACATAGGTCAAATAATCTTTCTCTTTCTAATACAAAATGTTACTAAGCTACTGCTATAAAGTGATGCGTATTCTTTTTTCGAACAAATGACATTGAATAGTCATCATTCGTGAATAATAGTATAATTTGTTTCACGTAAGAAAATAGTGATGGGAAGATAGGTGCAGTTTGTTATTGTTGTTTGATTGGATAATATCGGGATATTCCCCAATCAAAAAACAAGATCAAACTGAACCTATCTTCTCATCACTATTTTCTTACGTGAAACGAAGTAGTAGTAAGTAATAATTTTAATTTTTGTCATTAAGGTGAATCTGCCGGGTCTGTATCTAACGTGTGATATTATTCTGACGTTTCGTTATAAAACCCATTTTTGTCTGACTAATGCATTAAATAACAAACTATAGCAGCGACATGAACCTTTTAGTGACATACCCCGATATTATCCAATCAAACAACTAGATCAACCTGCTTCTATTTTCACACGGAAATCTTAAACCAGATACAGTTATAGTTGCTACTCAAATACGCTGAACATTCACTTTTTCATGAAACTTAGAATATAAGTACTATAGCTATAGGGCGCGAGCACACACCTGACTCGAGCGACCTTGACTTGCTTGGGATCAGCTGATTTGTGTGCGCATGTCATTTTGACAAGAACATTGTCAATTTGACAAGACCAATGTTTTGACTTATTTTGATTTTGAATTGCTAAAATGATGATACTTTATAATTTTTAGGTAGTAAAACACATGAAATTAAAAATAATAACGTTTTAGCAGTTAAAAATCAAAATAAGTCAAAACATTGGTCTGGTCAACATGACATTGTTCTTGTCAAAATGACATGCGCACACAAATCACCAATCACCTGACTCGAGGGACCTTGACGTGCTTATAATGAGCTGATTTGTGTGCGCATGTCATTTTGACGAGAACATTGTCAATTTGACAAGTCCAATGTTTTGACTTATTTTGATTTTGAATTACTAAAATGTTAATATCTATCATTTTTAGGCAGTAAAACACATGAAATTAAAAATAATAACATTTTAGCAGTTAAAAATCAAAATAAGTCAAAACATTGGTCTTGTCAACATGACATTGTTCTTGTCAAAATGACATGCGCACACAAATCAGCTGATTCTAAGCACGTCAAGGTCCCTTTAGTCACGTGTCTGCTCGCGCCCTATAGGCGAAAGGAAATAAGCAATACGACATCTGGTGGTATTTTGAGGAAGTATAGTTGACGAGGTAATTTATACATGTGACATTTGTTTGACGTGAAGTGTTTAGAATCAGCTGATTTGGGTGCGAGAGTCACTTGGACAAAAACAATGTCACTTTGACAAGATCAATTATTTGACTTATTTTGATTTTGAACTATTAAAATGTTATTATTTTACAATTTTCATAATTTCAAAGTTACATTGTTCTTGTCAAAGTGACACGCGCACACATATCAGCTGATTCCAAGCCCTTCAAGAGCCGCTCGAGTCACGTGTCTGCTTGCGCCCTATAGGGTGCGAGCAGACACGTGACACGAGCAAACTTGAAATACCACTTTGACAAGACCAATGTTTTGACTTATTTTAATTTTGAACTGTTAAATTTCATGTTTTACTGCCTGAAAATTGTAAAATAATAGTACATTAAAATACAAGTTTCATAAGACATTATATTAGCGCACGCGTCTTTATTAGAAACGAGCGACTTGCCGCGAGTTTTCTAAGGGAACAAGTGCGCTGAAATGTCTTATGAAACATGTATCTTTAAAGACATCAGCCAACTGATAAGCACGTGTTGACCGGTAAACGTCAAAAGTGACAATATCATAGATAATAAATCAAGAAAACAACCTTTGAGAAGCGGAGGACGGAAGTAAGGTAGAGCTCAATCAAACTTTACAATATCCCCTCAAACTATTCTAACTCCACCAAAATCCTTGAAACTTAAAAATCCTGCATGAACATCATTTTAATACTAATATCGCCATCTATTAAACAACAGATAAAAAACAAATAGCTGGCTCCGCTGACTACACGGGCGCCACGCAAAAACATACACAATGGACAACAACCAAATTCCCGCCGTAACAAGCCAAAACCAAACACAAAAACAAACATTTGCAAGTATCACAAATAAAGACACCTTCCCAACTAAAGACCAGGCAATTCTGTTAAACTCAGTAGATGGAGTTAAAATAAAAGATTATATTATGGGAATCGGAAACATCGTTGGACCAATAAATGTTTTATTTGCTTCACGTATATCTAATAATCGCGTATGCATATATTTAAGAACAAAAGGACATGTTGACGAATTGATAAAGAAACACGACTCAATTAAAATAGAGCAACATAAAATTAATATCCGTAGACTAGTTACTCCTGCAAAGAGAATTATTCTATCAAACGTGTGCCCCTCAATACCTCATCAAATCATAGAAAACTATTTAAAAAATCTAGGAATAAAATTAGTTTCCCCGATTAACTTCTTAAGGGCCGGCATACAAGAAACTGAATATCAACATGTCCTAAGCTTCCGAAGACAAGTATACATCTCGCCTGACGACATCACAAAAATCCCTGAAAGCATATTACTAACACATGAAGAAATAGATTATAGAATATTTTTAACTGAAGACTCCATCACATGCTTTATATGCAAAAAAACAGGCCACAACAGCAACCAATGTACAAATACTACTGAACCCGGAATGACAGTACTAACGCCACAAATAAACCCATATAAAAGACCCCGCACGAATACCACAGAACCAGAAACCATATCAGAACCAGGAAGTTCTCAATCAAACAACAACGACATAAAGGACAAAAACATTGAAAACAACCAAACTACCAACAAAGAAACATTTAAAAAGCCACTAAGCAAGAAACCGAGACCACAAAATCAAACAGACTACACTAACATAGACACAATGCTACACACAATGAAAAACGAAATAGAAAACAACAAAGAAAAATATATACTATCCTATAACGATTTAAAAGGATTTCTAGAAAATTCATATGGAACAATAGATCCACTAACAATAGCACAAAAATACACAAAAGATATCCCAAAACTTATACAGACATTAAAACACCTCTACCCACTGCTGGAACATAGATCTATGAAAAATAGGTTCTCAAGACTTCAAAAAAAACTAAAAGAACAACTAAAAGAAGAACTAGACTGCAGTATATACTCAAGCCAAGAATCCCTACAATCCGAATCAGGCCAAGAATCAGACTATAATGATCCTCCAATGGAATAGCAACGGTATTCACTCCCACAGGGGTGAACTACAAATAATGATCAACGAACACAACCCTGAACTAATCTGCATACAAGAGACTAGACTTAAACCTAATCAAAACTTCCATATCTCAAATTATGACACATATCGAAAGGACAGAACAAACCAAAATATAGCCAGCGGAGGAGTAGCAATCCTTGCTAAGAAAAATAATGTTATTGAAGAAATAAATATAAACACTAATCTGGAAGCAATAGCAATGAAAATCTTCACACCACTGAAAATGACTGTATGCTGCCTATATCTTCCCCCAAATCCTAACATCCCCTCGCACGAAATCAAAAATTTAATAAACCAGCTACCGAAACCCTATATCATAGTAGGAGATTACAACGCACACAATGTAATGTGGGGCTCAAAAACAACAGACCAACGTGGAAAGATATTAGAAAGTATAACAGATGAACTTGACTTAGTTATACTGAACGACGGCTCTCCAACTCATTTTTGCAGTAATACAGGTAATTTTTCGGCCATCGACCTATCTATATGCGACCCGCAAATTGCAGCCAATATTTCCTGGGAAACTATAGAAACACTATTTACTAGCAACCATCTACCCATAAAAATAACAACCTACACGCAAAATCTGCCAGAAATACACCCAGTATATGCACGATGGAATACAGAAAAAACAAATTGGAATCTCTATAAAATAGCTGCAAAAATAGAACAAACAAACATAAATCCAAACGATAACATAGACGATCTAATAAACAACATCACTAATGTCATAACTAAGGCCGCAAATCTGGCAATCGGTAGGAAAAAAATCCGACAACAAAGAAAAACCGTACCTTGGTGGAACAACCAATGCGAAAGTGCAATAAAAGAAAATAAAAAAGCCCTTTACAAATACAGAAAATCAAAAACCACAGACAATCTCATAACACTGAAAAGAACTCAAGCTATACTCCGAAGAACAATATTACAGAGTAGAAGAGAGAGTTGGGAAAAATTTGTAGAAACTATAAACCCAAGCACCCCCCCACAAACAGTCTGGAACCAAATCAGAAAAATAAAAAACGGAAAATCAATCCAAAGTACCACAATGCTAAAGGTAGGAACACGAAACATTACAAACCACCAAGAAATAGCAAATGCGCTGGCACAGAAGTTTGAAGAAAATTCCGCAGACACAAGCTACAAACCAGATTTTCTACAATATAAGAACGAAGTTGAAATGGAGGAAATAATTATAGAAGACGATGCAAACAACCCAATAAATGAACCATTTACAGATCCCGAACTACAACACGCACTAACGAACATTAAAGGAAAAAGCAGTCCAGGACCGGACGGCATACCATATGAACTGATAATTAACCTTCCGGAACAAACACTGACACATATATTAAACATTTACAACTTCATATGGACGAAAAATGTATACCCATCTATGTGGAGAAAGGTCATTACCATTCCATTATTAAAACCAAACAAACCAAAGTCAGATCCAGGAAACTACCGACCAATATCCCTCTCCAATTGCCTCAGTAAACTATTTCAAAAAATGATAAATAAACGCCTTATATGGTTCCTAGAATCCAATCAATTGCTTCAAAACGAACAATGTGGCTTTAGAGAGGGACGAAGTACCATCGACCAAATAATATCTTTGGAAACATCAGTCCAACACGCATTTAAAATCAAACAGCATCTTATAGCAATCTTCTTTGACATACAGAAAGCTTACGACACCACATGGAGACTATACATACTAAAACTACTCAAGCAATACAACATAAAGGGACACATAATGCATTACATATCAAACTTCTTAAAAAATAGAAAATTCAGAGTAAAAAGCAACGGATGTCTGTCAGAAGAAAAAACACAGAAAAACGGTGTACCACAAGGGGAAATATTAAGCGTGACACTGTTTTTAATTACAATGAACGAGATAAACAAAGAAATACCAAACAGTGTAGAAATATCACTATTCGCCGATGACCTCGTCATATACCACACAGGGAAGAACATAAAAACTATAAAAGAAAAATTACAGGAATCGATTCAGAAACTAGAAAACTGGGCTGAAAAAACAGGATTCATATTTTCAGAAGATAAAACTAAAGCCATGCACTTCTGCAAAATTAGAAAAACGCATGAACATCCTGAACTAACAATCAACAACAATGTTATAATATATACAGAGACAGTTAAATTTCTGGGCATAACTTTTGACAACAAGCTAAAGTGGACTCATCACATAGCAAACCTGAAAAAAGAATGTATGCAGAGAATGAATCTAATGAAAATAATCGGGCACACGAAATGGGGAGCACATAGAGACAACCTAATAAAAATATACAAAGCAATCATCCGATCTAAACTAGATTACGCTTGTATCGCATACTCCACAGCAAAACCATCTCTGCTAAAAAGCCTAGATACCATTCAAAATACAGCCCTCAGGATAGCTACAGGTGCATTTATAACAAGCCCAATAAACAGCATTCACACCATAGCAGGAGAACAGCCACTACATTATAGAAGAGAATTCCTAACCCTTAGTTACATAACCAATTTATCCAAGAAACCCGATAACCCAGCCTATAATAAAATTTTCAGTAATACTCGTAATAGAATCAAAAATGTAACCCCTTTACACCAAAAAATACAAAAATACCTGGAAGACCTACAGATAACCATCAGTCCCGCAAATCCGTATACCTTCCATAGCTACCCTCCCTGGACCCACAAACAACCCAAGTATGCCCTAGAACTTTCCAAATACAAGAAAGATGAAACCCCACCTGAGCTCTACCAAAACGCGTTCAAAGACTTTCAAGAAGAACACAAACACTCCATCTTCATTTACACTGATGGATCAAAGAGCAACAACAAAACTGGAGCAAGTATAGTTACCCAAGACACCACCAAGAACTACCGCTTACCAGACCAGTGCACCATATACACCGCAGAAGCATTTGCAGTCGGAGAAGCAACCAAATATATTATAAACAACAACGAAGAAACAAAGAATTATGTCATATGTACGGACTCCAGAGGGATTATGGAAAGTGTAAAAAACATCTACTCCAAAGATAGTATAATACAGAGAATTCAACACAATATAAACATAGCCATCACAACACAAAACAAAGAAATTCACATGATATGGATACCATCTCACACAGGAATAGAGGGGAACACAGACGCAGATAAAGCTGCAAAACTAGCAAGTACAATAGACACAATAACAAACACAGGTGTACCAACAAACGATATTAAACCCCAAATAAAATTGAAAGTAAAAGAGCAATGGCAAACAGAATGGAACAACGTCACAAACAACAAGCTAAGAGATATAAAAACCAACATCGATGTATGGACCGCCCTGGAACACAGGAAGCACCAAACAATATTAGCAAGGCTTAGAATCGGGCATACGAAACTCACTCATGGACACCTACTACAGAGAACCAATGCTCCCATATGTGACACCTGCAAAGTGCCAGTTACAGTGAGACATTTAATAATAGAGTGCCAAGAACATGACCAAATTAGAACAATTAATAATATCCCCCTTAATCTAAAAAGTGCACTATCAAACAACCCCGATACACAAAATAATATAATAACATATTTAACAGAAATTAATGTAATAAACAAATTGTAAACCTATTGTAATAAGTGGTACTAGTGACCTAGCTGTCGAAGTACCTTTATATGCCTTCAATAAATAAATAAAAAAAACATGTATTTTATACTATTTTTTCTATTTTGGTCCTTTTATCAAAAAATATTTAAAAATATACGTTATTTCATTTTTAGGAATTTCTATTTGGTTGTTTAATATATACTTTATGAAACTCATTTGGATTATATAAAGAAGTACATTATAACATCTAAATGAGTTTCAAAAAGTACATATTAAAGAACCAAAATAGAAAAAAAAATATTTTAGCAGTTCAAAATCAAAATATGTCAAAACATTGGTCTTGTCAAAGTGACACACGCACACAAATCAGCTGATTGAAAGCACTTCAAGGCCGCTCGAGTAACGTGTTTGCTCGCGCCCTATACATTGCTGTCAATCAAATGTCAAGTCGTAACCATGGATATGATAAATTCCATGTTTCACGTTAAAAAATACTCACGGTATATGTTGTACGCAGTAGGTTGTTTGAGCATTGAGGCCAAATGTATTTGAAACAAAATTTGAAATGGCGGAAAGTAAAAACGTAGCTATATTAAATTCACACAAAGCGTTTGTGATTATGAATTTTTTAAAATAAGAGGACGGGTAGATGGGGAATTAGAAACGTGATTATATGTTCTAAAGACGCGAAATAAACAACACATTGCCCGGTTTTATAAAAGCAAATTCAATTTTTATCCAGAATTATAATTATAATCCAAGATTTTGTAAACCGTGTGTCTGTGTTAAAGGTGTACATAGAAGATTATCTTATTATTTGCATCATTGTTGATATCAACCCAACGATTATCGCACATTTTTAAAAGTAACTGTCAATATCAAATAAAGAAAACAAATCCCTTAGTAACGAATATAAATAAGGTGATAATGATTTTGTTTTTTATCATCGCTGTGATAGACATGTAACTAGGGAGATTCTGAATGTTGATTGGCGGAAAACATGTCACGTGACTCATGAATTATATTCTCAACGTAATTAATTTCTGTCTACAAAGCATGTAAAGGTAATTCTGTTTATTGATTTAGATACAGAATTTTATGCCCTAAAACTTTTATTTGACGCGTTTTTGCTTAAAATAATTAGGCGAGCAGGTAATTGCAAAAAACTGATTTCCCATGTTAATCTCCTATGTACACCTTTACGACAGACAAAATCCCGAATTTTGAAATCCGAAATTAAATTTAGTTTATAAAATCTGGTAATAAAGTGACAGATAATAAGGGCTGCAAAAATAAATAATTGCTCCTTTTTCTTGTTTAAATCAAACAAGCATTGTCTAATTTATCGTTTTGTATGATTACATTATTTTACATTTTTTGTTGAATAAATTTTTTTAAAGTATGATATTTTTAAAAAGTTGCTAGACCCAGCCATGTTGTGACGTCAGAGATTCAGAACTGCAATTTCAGACTCATTTCATATAGACTTATCATATGAACACAGAATTTCTAAAAGAAAAAAATACATAGACTATAAATTGGGAATTGCATATTTAAATATTTGAAACAAACACTATAATATATTAATATAACATCATTCTTTTCATTTTTATAAATATAATTTTCATTGCGCCTGAAGTTATCCACGCGACACATCAGCTGTAAAGAATTGATATTAGACACTACAAGTTTTTTTTTTAACTATATAAACGCTCTCGAAACATTGAATATATTGCAGAATATTATTTTATCCCGTATTTTGGTAAGTTAACATCGTTTCACAGACACTTTCTTAAATTTCAGGTTATCTTTAAATGTCACTTTGTCCCTAAACCACCCTTATGTCAAGGATGGCGAGGGGCGAAGCGGGGAGAATCAGCTGCTTTTTTAACAAAGCCATTTTTAGTTGGAATTTTCAGTATTAAACATCGATTTGAGGAAAAACGAAAAACCCGGGTCTATTATTATTCATTCCTATATCGATTTTTGTTAAAAATGAAAAATCGTGCATGACCCCCTTCCGTAGTTGTCAGTTCGTTATTAAGAAAGTTACAAACAAGAATAAAAGTTGTTTTTTTTTAATAAACTGTTTTGTCTTTATTAAATAATTTCTTTATAAACAAAGTCAAAATAATTAAATTTCTGTTAAAAAAAAATTATCGAGAATAAATGCTTAGCCTTTTAATCACACAACACGGTGCCTCTTCAACTCTAGTTCATAAAAATTTCACTACGTGGCACATTGAAAAATGACGCCAGGGTGCAATAAAAATGTAAAAGGTCCACTGGCGTACAAATATGTAGTTATTTCCATCATTCCTCGTAGTACAAAAATTTACTTCCAAATTGTCATGTTCTTCCATAAACAACATTCTACCGTAAGTAAAAAATGTTATGTATTTACAATTATTTTAGAACAAAAAAAATCAATGTTTGTCAGATATTAAGACAACAAATTGAAGATATTATTCGACAAATGAATTTCCGTTTAACTTTCGGAATATAAAAAATTAATGAAACTTGAATATGTAAATTACCGCCATGTATGACGTAGAATTAGGCCGCACCAATAAATGACCGTAAAGTCATAGCATCGGTACGCCCCATCCCATAACGGCATGTGCGGGTAATTTAAACACGGCCGATCATCTCTTTGACGTTTGAACAATAGTTTGGAGATATTTTATATTGGCTTTTTGGTACCGGTATTTTAAATTAAAACTTTCTCGCACGCCATCGCCATCCACTGGTTACATTCTTAAATATGCTTCCCTTTCTCCAGTTCAAAATAATGACGTCGAGAAGAAACATATCATGTTTTTTTAAATAAAATTCAACATGAAATTAGGTATACCGGGCGACCCAAACATAGGCGTTAAACATGGGAAAACAGTTTTTTTTTGTAAATAAAAAGCGTCCGGCAGAAAATTAAGCCATAATATTGAACGTGATAATAGTACATTACATCTAGAATGTTCTTTGTTATTAATTACGTTTTTACCATTCCTTAATTTTAAAAATTTATAAATAAATAATTGTTTCAATATTTCTTGACGTAATATGAAAAGATTTTCACATGTCTTCCGTGGTTCAATGCTTAGCATAGCTGCCTTTGGAATATTAAATGTCAAAGATCATTTTATTCTATCTTTCAGAATAAAATAAATTGAAAAAACCTGACGCCAAAAGCTAAAAATAAACAATATTTGTCTATTTATTAATCTATGTATAAAAGTAGTTATTTATGCAACAAGAGTGTAAACACAAGCTTTATGAGATGAGGTCACGAAAATTATTGACAGGATGTCATAAAGCTTGTTTATACTTGAATTGCATACAAGATTTTTATACGACCTTAAACAACATCCCAGAAACAAATTAGAAATTTGACAAACGAGCAGACGATAGTTTTAACACACCAACCGAGTTCACATTAGACAGATAAAAGATCTACAGTTCTGAGTCAGTATTACCTACATGAATATACAGAATCAACTAAATTTAGATAAGATAACTTAAATGCCACACGTACATTTATGGTGGTAGCTCTATAATTTGTAAAGTCAATAAAATACGAAAATCGTTTACTTTACACATCGGAGTATAAAAAATATATTTAACGCCAATAAAAGAGAAAATACTACTTGCCTGGAAATTGTTCAGGATCAGATTGTAAGAGGGTAAGGGCATTCTTGTTTAAAATTTCTTGTCGCATGTCCTCCGCCACAAAGAATGAGGATGACGATGTTGTACTCTTGGTAGGTCGCAAACTTGCTAAATGGCTCGGGGTTCCAGGATAAGCTTGATAAGGTGCTGCTCCACTTGTCCCCACATTACTCATTGAGCCTACCAGTTGACTATCCGAAGAATTGTGCGATATGTTATCAACTGAGCCTGAAGCTTGGTAAAAGTACGTAGTGCCACCGACATTTTCCTGTTTTAAAAAAGTTTAATACATTTATGTAATGGTTAAACATATAAAATGAATTACATGTACGAAAAAGATACAAATTTTATGATTCTTACTACAGTTAAATAGAAAAATATATACGAATTTACATTTTGTCAAATGAATTTTATATAATATAAATATAAAAATCGCTAAAAATGAAAATACTACAATTGTAGCTACAATTTTTCTAAAAATGACTTTCCCACTTTATTATTAGTTTTTTTTTACGACTAATAAATAATATCTATATTATGCAACATGAGTGAAAAGTACGTTATTTTACGAAAAATGAAAGTTTGGCTGCACGAGTCGTAGTGTGTCAAATTCTACGATTGAACTAAGACACTTATTACTCTATACTGTATTCCAGTTAAGAATGGAGTTAGAAGTAGATAGGGCTTACGATTCCCTAATGACCAAGTTTAAAATAGCGAAAAGTTTGTAACAAAACGTTTCAGCCAGCTTTCAAATTGAGTTGCAGTCAATGCAAACGTCGTAGCAAGTCTACGCTGTGATTCTCTATTATTATATACTTTTACTATTAGGCCTGTGCTACATAAGTTATTCACATATTTTTCGGAAATAAAATTTAAGAAAACATTTTTTTATTCATACATTATGGGTGACAATTTTGAAAATTATTCGCCTTTACCTGTTTCTTTTTATTACAGAAAATAAAGATTGCAAGTTATGTGCAGGTATATTATTTATTCTATTTTGACTTTATAACATAACTAACAACTTTAAGTAACTGTTTATTTACTAAAGAATTAAAAATTATCAAATTTTGACGTTTTGAGCTGTCAAGTATGTCTTGCACAAAACATAAAACTAATTCATAATTTTTAAGTATGTAAAACGGACTGACCCTGAAGCGCCACAGAATCCATTCTTAACTGGAATACAAATTTATTTCTAAAAAAGTGTACTTTTTTCTCAATTTTATTGTGTAAAAATACTCGAAAAACACATACTTTATGAGCTTATTTTAATGAATAAAAATGCACTTTTTTAAAGGACATTGAAAAAAAATCATTTTTAAAAAGGTAAAATTATGTAACTATATATTTACAAAAGATTTCTTGCAAAGTCTCCAACAGAAATCAACTACATCCTTATAAGTGACGTAAATAACTTTGTTGCCACGAATTAATATTTTATGGTATTTATATTTAAAACCACATGTAGCACAAATGAGATTGTCACTGTAATAATTTTCGTACGTAGTTAGAACTTGTTGATCCCACATTTTGACAATAATTATTACAATAGAATAAAGATGCTGACAACTGAATAATTATGTATCTGTTTACCTGGTAGGTAGTAGCAACGGCAGGTTTCTCAATAAACGATGTTGGTGAGCAATTGTTTAACTGATGCGGAGGAGGAGACGGCTGTGGCGTAATTCTTGGAGATGCCGTGCTACTATGAGGACTATCAACGAGACTCCGACTGAAAGCTGGTGTTCCCGCTAAACCCGGAAATGAGTTGAAGAAGTTAGGAGAAGCTGATGTGCTTCCAACCGGCGCTGAACGATTGGCAGGAACAAACTCTGGAGATTGAGGAGTAACTTTCTTCGAAGAAATAGGAGAGCCAATATTAATTTTAGAAAATGACTGAGACAGACTATTTGTGCCAACAGGTGTACTTGTATTCTGCCGATTCTAAACAAAAAAAAGTAACAACTTGCTGTAATCCATGTCTAATAATTACAGGTTAGGTTAGTACTATTATTTATATCCACGTTTCTTAACTTATAAACGTGAAATAATACACTTATAATTTACATTTTGATACATGTAAAACTAAAATCTGATTTAGATTGTGATAACTAAAGTGTAACATCTGTTTTGCTTTATGTTTTAAGATATCCATAAAAATACATCTTTCATGATTACCATGTACGTCGCTAACTTTGATTCTTGAGGAACACCATTTGTAGATGAATATGGTAAAAATATTGGATCCATTCCTATATTTTCGGGACTGAAACCACTCATTGAAACCTAATTTCTTTCCTTCAAATTTGAAAAATAAAATGCTATAATACTATATAATTAAAAGACATTTCTTTAATGTTATAAACGATCTCTGCAAATTTCTCATAAACAATATACTCAAAATCAGGAATTTTCAAAAACCACACTTTATAATCTCAAAACACACACACAGCGAAACCACCATCATGTCCTTAGTGTTCACAGATTTCTTTTAAAATAATCGCATTTAATGTAACTAAGCGGACCTTCAAAAGTATATTTAAAATATGTAGACAACTATAGTTTTTAAAACTCGAACATAATTCACTATAAATGTGTAAACTAATAGGATATTTGTAAAAAAAATATTTGACACAAACGTCAACTACGTTCTGATTACCCTCAAAACAAAAGCTATCTGTGCATTTTCATTTTAGAGGTTAGTGACGTTACCGCCAGATAGCGCACGTGCCAGAGCAATGTGGAAAATTCACATTAACTGCGTATCATGTGCTGCACTCTAACAAGTTTAATTCAAATTACTTGCAATTTGAAAAAGAAAATATATTTATTAATTTCTATTTTTCATATTATTTGCGATATATTTTTTAAAAAATACCATGTAGTTATATTTTTGCATTAATTCAAACCTAAATTCATTACTTAACAAACGCATTTGCTTCATTTGTTGAATAATTTTTTTGCTCCTTAAATATAACAAAGATTTTTCTAATTTGAATATATATATATATAATGAATATTGTTTCTTTTTTATAATATTTTGTGGTGTAAACACGCTATTTATCGAAAAAATAAAAAGTTTTCTCGTTTTCTCAGTGAGTGTATAATTCTTAGGGTATTTTTACGCTCGGTTGGCACATAACTTGTTTTTCTTTCTTCATCGCTCGTTGTCTCTTGTTTCAGTTCAGTTTACCTTGAACGTTTGTTGTTGGTGCATGTGCTGTATGTTCGTTGATTTTGTTTACATTTTTCGTTAACATTTGTGATTTTGTGTTTGTTGTTTTACTGTCAACTGCAGGATTACTTTTTTATACTTAACATTAGAACAAAAGTAAGTGTTTCAGTCATATTAAAAGTAATTATGTTGTAATTAAGTTAAACAAGTTTTTTATGCAGGTAATAAGATATGAATGTCTAACGGTATAACTTGTGTAAATTCTGTAGTATCATTTATGAACATTTTTAAGTTTTTGCTAAAATTAATAAATTGATTGTAATTTAAGTTCTTCAAAAAAATTTCGTATTTGTGTAGAAAAAGCCGGGTTTTAGTGTAGAAACAAAATTCCAGTAAAATTCTTTTGAGAAACCTGTTTTGTAACAAATATAAATTCACCTGTTCTGTTCTTTATCTTATACATATACCTTTCCTAAAGAGTATGTTCTTTTATTGTCATATAATCAGGTATAGAAATGTAAACAATTTTCTGATAAGGAAAAGTGCTGTGTTATCTGACTGTAAATAATTTAAATTGATAATTATTTATAACAATCATTAAATATTTTGCGTATAAATAAAGAACTGGCTTTTGTCATTTGATGAGTTTAAAAATTATGGTTTCAAAATACTCGCATGGGTGTATTTCTTTTTCTTTTCTTTAGATAAGTCAGGTGCGCGAAGTAAAAACTGTTACACTTTAGATCTTTGTATTATAATCAAGATTATAATGGTTTAACATTTTTCAGGTTATAAAGAATCAGATCACTGATTATAATAAATACAGTAAACATAAATTACCATTACGTTTTTTATTTTAGTAAATAATATTTTTTTCATCTGTTTGTGACGGAAATTATTCGCAAAGTTCCTAAATATTTATGTTACGGTATACGCCTGCATAGTTGGATTGAACTCAGCTATGTATATCTGGACTTGTGATGATATACACGAGTATTTAAAGATTATTATAAGTTTAATTATGTATAAAAGAGATCACTGAACTCAGTTTATAGGTATGCAAATAAAAACTGAGTATTTCAATACTTCAAATGAATAATAAGTTTCACCATGTAAGATCTGACACAATTAAAGAAATTATGCAAATAATTATAAATAGATTGACCAATTAAAAATTACTGATAGGTTTTCTTTTAAAATTTGTGTCTTAGGTCATAGGATAGATTCTAACGAGGATTCTAACTTCTGAACAATGTAGGTATATGTCTCGATATAAGGAAGGAATACATAGGTACTCGTATATCTACATACACAAGTATATTACTAAAATTACTTGTACTTACATTTTCTTATTTTTTATTGTTTGTATTATGTCCTAAGAACTTCTCCAAACTTTTCAATATTTAAATAATATAAATTTCAATTAATAAAGTCGAATCAGAATCATGTTTCAATTGCTTTGCCAATAAGAGTTTGCTTATCAAAGAAATTAATTGCGAAAAGACGGATGCATTACGCAAAATTAAAAAACAAGCATGTCCTCGAATTATCGTAGGTTATTGTCTACTGAACGCGTGTCATTATATTCTGATTGTAAGGTTCGCTTGTTTTATTACCTAAATTTTATTTGTTGTATGGCACACCTGCTTTAATATACAGAGTGCCCGTTTTTCAAGGCTCATCAGTGGGATCGGAAACTATAAGAGGTACGAAGTCGGTTAAATTAGAACAAACTTATCCCATTAGTAGACTGTTTATCCCGAAAAATTTATAGGCTACTAGATACATGTAAAAATTCACTGATTGCTGATTTTTATTTTTACAAATTAACATCTATATCTTTTTTCCATTAAGTATTGTAGAGCATAGGGCATAGTTTTGAACTCTCTGATGATCTGAAATTGGAGACGAGACAAATTTATCCTCGAGTTTACCAATGTTTACCCAATGCAATTTCGGCTGCTTACAACTGGCGCCAATGCGAGCGCCATCTACTGCATGGCTTAAGTAACAGTATAAATGTGAAATAATATGAAATTTTTGTTTAGGACACTTTTTTATTTTCTTTCGAACAACGATGCTGAATTTTTTATATCTTAGATTTCGAGATATGAGATCAAAGTTATAATTTTTATATGCACATCGTCGATGTCATATAGTGGAAAAGAGAATGTCTAGCTTATAATTTAAAAAAATGACTGTCGTGTTCAGCAATAAAACTATAAATATCGCAATTATGACAAAGCTATATATTGTCACTGTTTGCCTTATAATTCATAACATTGTATGCCAACGGACTATTTTTTTGCACCGCTCTGTGGAAAAGACGACATGCATTGATGTCTACCTGCTGTGTATAGTAAAATTATCTTACTGTTCCTTTAACATAAATGCTATTTTGTTCGAAGTACATATTCATTCCCATATTATATTTATTTTATTAAGTAAATATTCAAATTAAAAGCTATCATTTCTTGAACTTGGCACATAAAGTGTGGGTGCAAATTCTGAAATTTTGCAAATACTCTTAGGCACATTTCAGCTCTTTTAGGAATAGTTCCGACCTCGGTTCCGACTGTTTTACTGTTCTACATAACTTATCTAGTTAGGTACATATTGGCAAGCCTGTAATTTAATTATTAGCTAATAAAATAAATGGCCCAAAATTGACCCCTGTGGTGCACTCTCCACACCTCCAATGAGTGCCCGTGAGGTGACGCCTTGTAGTAGTAGTAAGCGCCCGCACGGTGCAAATATTTCATCATTACCGATATCTGTGTACAAAGCAGATTGGCACACCCAGCAATGACTAATAAGCCGTGATGATAGATATATTTATTTTATTTACTTATTTATTTATAAAATAAATAAATTTATAAAAAAAAGCGATTGCTTTCATGGCTTACTTGGCTAAATTAACTAAAAAGAGTGGTGAAGTTGTCGATGTATTGCCTCACTTCCGATTTGGATGAAACTTTGTCCAAAAATAATATTAAGTAGGGGGGGGGTCCAAGCCAGTTGACCTTCAAAACACAATTTGTTTATATTTAAATATTTAATCCATATTTCCATTTGACGCACACCTGAAAAATTATTATATAGGTTAGGTAAGGTTAGGTTTATTATGAATTTAAAAAAGCAAGCTAACAAAACTAACTAAACTAACTCCCATACGTGCGAAATTCGTTTGCGTGCAACTTAGTTTGTGTGAAAATTTGTTGAAATTCGTCATCACTATTTTTCCTATATTTTTTATTCGAAGTCAACCGACTTATTATTATTTTTCCTATGTTTGTCTTGATGAGAAGAATATTTTGATAAAGTTTTATCCAAATCGGAGGTGAGGCAGTACATCGACAACTTTACTAAAAGGGTATACAAAATTTTCATTTTTAAACGTTAATAACTCGTTTATTTGAAAAAATTGTACATAAACAACCTTACCTTATTGAAAAGAGAAGAAATACTGTTTCCATGAAAAGAATAAAAAATGTATGGTTCGATTTAAAAAATATATATTTTGTCACAAATTTCGGGAACCGCTTATACAATTTTTTTTGCTGATATATCACCAATTTTCTTATTCATAATGGCACAATTTGCTCATTTAACCAACTCGTACCTCTTCAAATAAAAAAGTTATTGATACGAGGTTAGATACCAATAGTGAGCATGCTTCTCGGCATGCTTATAGAAACATCCTGTATAGGGGAATCGCCAAATCAGGCGAGGTACATCACAGGATTAGTGAACAATGTCATAAAAATAAATTACGTAAAATTGATACAAAATTTGAATTTATTGTATAGAAAAATACTTATCAGTATTAAAAAAATACAGTGATCAAAAATAACTGATTCACTTGGCAATAAGAAAAATTACCTGAAATTGATAAGATTTGACACTGTTGACAGTGACATTTGAAAATTTAAATTTGAGGGGGAGACCGGTGTCAATTATTACAAAATTTAAATTTTTATTTTTCACGAGTTAACGTTACATTTCGAAATTTTGAAATTACCTATATGAGAACCTACCCACCTTAGTGAATAATATTTCGAATTTTAAACTTTTGAAAATGTGACAAATAAAAAAGTATAAGGATTTTTAGTCAGGCATTACAAATGTTACAATTGACACCTAACTGGTGTCAATAGTAACAGGGCCAGTATTAATTGTAACAAATTTTAACAGTGATGTAATAAGATAAAATAACAGATAAAAGAAGAAATTATTGAAAAAATAAACATTTATTTATTACCTCAGAAAATACAAAATTCAGATGACTCAACTAAAAGCAAACAAAATATATATTCTGTTGATGATTTTGACCAATGCCTTTAGTCGCTAACGGAATTGCAGTTTAGGTAAACATAAAACGAGACATAAAATATGTTTTTCTTCGTACAATTGCCCTGTGTCCAGATTTTACATTTTCGCCACTGCAACCAATCTCCTGTGCTCAAAAAATATGGGCCAATACATATACCTAAGAGAATTTCTTCATCGGAGCCATCTGAAGAGTGTTACTTTTGGAACTGTTTTTCGTTTCTTCTTTTATGTTTTCGATAGCAGTAGTTTTTTCTTGTAATTTTTATCATGATCAATACAGTACTTAATTATTAAACACGTTACAATCGACACCGTGGCATGTGTTACAACTGACACCGCTTAACTTACAAAGATATTATTTGCTTTTTTGTATTTATTAGGCAATAATTCGAAATGTTTTTTAATGAAAAATAAAAGCAGACATCTCACAACCTGATTCTTAACTTGAAATATTTCCGAGCAAAGCACTTATGTTTTAGAAACAATGTGTGTCACTACCTGTATTTACTTTTTTGTCGATTTACAGACATTCGTCAGAAACAGACGCCGTATTTGCGCGTATGTACGTACACTAAATACCAAAGAGCTATGACTCTTTCTGCTTCACTCTGCAAGCGCGTTTTAATCTACTTCGAAAAGATAGCCCTGTTACCTACCCTTGTTACATTTGACACCTGTTACAATTGACACCTACATACATTTACAATTTTTTATTAAAATGATCGTTTTTTCCCATATCTTTTTATTTTTTACATTAACCGCAGAGCAATAATCTAAAGTATTTTAATCTCTCAAAATCCTACTAGCTATCAGGTCCCTGTTCTGATATAACCTATTTGAATTTATTGTAAAAATGCCACGCCAAATAGTATTTCCGGCTTCACGTGATGTATAAACTGTGGAATAAAAAAGATTCCCAGAACTGTATTGCCAACTGAATCAGTTATTTTTGATCACTCTGTATGAACCTCAGTAGTTAAAAAATATTTTTATATTACCATTATAGCAATTATAAACATGTAGAGGAATACCTAATTACCGCATGTTATGTCTCGTGGCCGCGTGCCTGAGTGCCAGCTCACGAATCTGGAGAACCGGGTTCGATCCCGACCGACGCCAAATATTACGAATTTTAAATGGCACAAAAATTGACCCCTGTGGTGCACTCTCCACGCCAGCAATGAGTGCCCGTGAGGTAACGCCTGGTAAGCGCCCGCACGGTGCTAATATTTCACCATTACCGATATCTGTGTACAAAGCAGTTTGGCACACTCAGCAATAGGTAATAAGCTGTGACGATATATTTGTGCCATGAATATGTGAATGTGGCAATCAATTATAATATGTCTTAAATTTAGTGACCTGTTCAACTTTTTTGATGACGTACCTCGTCTGATTCGGCGATTCTCCTATATGTAATGGTATCATGTTTAAGTAGGATTGAAATTTAAATTTTAGTTTTGTTGTCCCACCCGCTAAATTTTATTTCTAGATCCGCCACTGACCGCTCATACATATATACTTGTATGCATTTGTTTGCATCATGATTTCGTACGTATTCGGAAAAACAAATTTAAGTACGAACCGCCGCCTCATTGTTCTCTTATCTATTTATTTTCCTTCGCTGATTGACATGGTTGATGTTAATATATTCATGAATTCATTTCATACTTCATCGTTTACTGATTTCATCTTTCAATTCTTTCAGTGTTGTCGGTGTCGGACTGTCTGAACAAACTTCTTTACAGACAATACCTTGACAAGAAATAGGTAAAATTAGCCTTGGATTTAAGTATGTAATTGTACAACGAATTAAATTCAAATTTGCCATAGCTGTTACTTGGAAACACATTAAAAGTTTGAATGAAATATATTAAGTAAATATTGTGTTATTATATGTCAAATAAGAAAAATCTGATGTGGCCAGCATATTACTTTCCGTCAGTTCTATGTATTTTGTACAAATTCCATACAGAAAATTTCTATACCTTGTTCCATTTAAGCCATTCAGTATTGCAGAGAATATGGAATAGTTTTGACCTCTTTGATTGGCTGAAATTTGAGCCATGAGACAAGTTTACCCAATGTAATTTCAGCTACTTAAAACTGACGCTGATATCAGCGCAATCTGCTGAATGGCTTAAATGGAACAGAGTAAAGCAAAACAAACACATCATGTCAATTTCACTTGACATTGACATCTTTCAATCAGAATCTTCTTAATATAGTAGCCGTTTCCATAGCTATGGCTACTTTATGAAATTTAATTTCTTTATAATTTTTACCTCCTGTCATACCGTAGGTACGGGAGGTAATGTAATCGTGCCAAAAATTCAATGATGAAATTTCAGTAAATAAGCACCTTTTTACTATTTTTACGATGATTCTCTCTCGCTCTCTCTCTCTCTCTCTCTCTCTCTCTCTCTCTCTGTGTGTGTGTGTGTGGGTGTATGTGTGTGTGTATATGTGTGTGTGTGTGTGTGTGTGTGTGTATGTGTGTGTGTGTGTGTGTGTGTGTGTGTGTGTATGTGTGTGTGTGTGTGTGCGTGCGTGTGTGTGTGTGTGACGATTTTTTCGTCCACGATAACTCTAATAACAAACTTCCAAATATATCTATTTTCCGTATTTCAGCATTCATATAACGAGTTGATTAGATTTTGGGTAAAATTGGATAAATAGAAGTGATACTTTACTTGGAGCCCATAACAGATTTAATGAAAAACTATTAAAATAGAATCCAAGACTTTTATATCATGGGAAACAACATATTATTTTGGCTAAAATTAATCAACCAGAAGTGATACTTTCCTTGAAGCTCTGAACAGATTCTTGTGAAAAATATATTGATATACTCGTACTCCAAAACTTGTCAAATTTAGAATTTACGACTTTTATATAAAGGGGAACAACATATTAAATTTTGGATACAATTGATAAACCGGAAGTAATACTTTATTTGAAGCTCTGGACAGATTTTCGTGAAAAATATATTGATACAACCTAAACTTTTCAAATTTGGTGTTTAAGACCTTTATATTAATAAGTCGGCTCCGGTGGCTCAATGGTTAGAGCAACGGCTCGTAGTCATGAGTACGCTAGGGGTTCTGGGTTCGAATCCCACTAAAGCATGGATGTTTGTATATGTAAACCTCTCTGTAATTGAGATTTAATCCTGCTGAGAGGTTTTTTTTTTTTAAAAAAAAGGATGTCATTTTAGGTTTATTCTAAAATTTATAAATCGGAAGTGACACTTTACTTGAAGCTCTGAATACATTTTTGTGAAAAATATATTATGATATATTCCAAAACTTGTCAAATTTAGTATTTAAGACTTTTATATAACGGGAAGCAACATATTAGGTTTTGGCTAAAATTGATAAACCGGAAATGATACTTTATTTGAAGCTCTGAACTGATTTTCGTGAAAAATAAATTTATATAATCAAAAACTTTTCAAATTTGGTATTTAAGACTTTTATATTAATGAGAACGACATATTAGATGCTTTCTAAAAAAGATAAACCGGAAGTACTACTTTACAGGAAGCGATTTTCTTGAAAAAATATATTAAAACATGATCCAAAACTTCTCAAATTTGGTATTTAAAACACATGTATAATTTGAAACAACATTAGATTTTGACTATACCTATATGATAAACCGGAAGTGGTAGGTACTTAATTTGGAGCTCTTAACAGATTTTCGAGGAAAAACATAATAAAATATAATCCAAAATTTGGTATTACAGATTTCTATTTATTGGAACAACAAATTGGATTTTGTTTACGAACGATCAACCGGAAGTGATACTTTACTTAAAGTTCATTGCTATTTCAAACATGGAATTGACGGGAGGTCATGTGTTGGCTACATATATTTATAATAACATTAAATGTGAAAAAATGATATTTAACATAGTTTTTTCACGAAAAACTGTTAAAATCTTCAAATGAGGGAACTTCCGGTTGACCAATTGTAACCAAAATCTAATCAGCTCTTCATATGGATGTAACGAAGAAGAATTCCTTTTCTCCTTTTTGGATTATAAATCTATACTAAATCCCCCTTACGAGTATTTGTTCTCAAATCATATCGAGCTTTCATGCGATTACTTGCGTACTTAATGTGATTTCTTGCAAACTCATGAATACTCCGTAACGTGTCGTGTAGGTTGCTGACCCAATTTGGTAAATCAGGTCCAACAACCAAATCTACTGGCAGCCTGAATTCTCGTCCTAATGTTATCTTCGCTGGAGTAAACTACTCGCTCTCGTTTATAGCCGTTCTATATGCTAACAAACAAAGATGTACCTTCTCATCCCAGTAGATGTGGTTCTTATCAACAAATTTTGACAAATAATCTAACATCTAAGATAGTCTTATTAAACCGCTACCATGCCATCGGATTGCGCATGAAGGCTTGTAGTTCTTGTTTTCTTGATACCAAAAATTTCATCGCCGAAGAAAAAACTTCTGACTCAGAATTTCGACCCTGATCGGAATGCAACTCCATGGGAACACCGAATCTTGCGAACACGTTTTCTATCAAAGCTTCTGGTATAGTTTCTTTGTCTTGATTTTGTACCGATTTTGCTTCTGGCCATTTAGTAATCTATAACTACTAGGTACATAATACGAGGGTTCTATGATTTTCATATCATAGAATAAAGTAAACATCTTGGTAAACATTTATCAAATTGGGATATTTTATAAGTAGTTGTATTCAGGTTATTCATAGGTGTAGTATCTAGCAGGTAATCGTTTGTGAACTTTTTCGTTGGGAAACTAACAGCAAATGTTTAAAAGTTTCATGAATTTTTTTACCATTATGTTTTTCATTTTAAAAAAGCGAAAACCTATAGGCCAGAACGAGAGCCAGAATAAATAAATAAACAAAGAAACAAACAAATAAACAAATAAATAAATAAAAACAATGAAATTTACTATTTTAATTCTAATTCTGAAATGTGGAAATACATCAAAATAATTATTTATGCAACAAGTGTGTAAGAAACAACTTGAAAAATAAAATAATGAACTATATTGTAAATTAGATTCAATTAATCAAAAGTTTATAGTAATTGAAGATGAAATTGGCAGTGAAGTTACTATCACTGTAGAATATAAATATATAAATACAGAACAACGATTCCAACAAGTAGAAAATTACTATAACAGAAGACATTGCCATTGATAATGAAAAACTGAATACTTTAAGAGTAGATGTCAATGCTGGATTTTCAACGTTATTGCACAGCGGGAAAATATCAGCGAAACCCTTTCCTACTGGCAGGTCTTCCTGGGAGGTTTATTAGTTGGACTAATGAAGAAATAACTTGAATGTTAACTTCAATGTTACGACTGCCTCTAAGTCAATGAGAACAAATTACGGTTTGGGGATGCTCATTTAACAGAGTTTCGTCATGGTTAGTTAGCCAACAGAACAGTTACCAAAGGAGGATTTGACAACATTCGCTTACGAGGTATATACACAGTTTAGCAAGAAGAGCATGTTCAAATAGCCCAACAGATACTCAAGAATATGCGGCAACTCGACAGTTTGTGGAGGGTATAGCTGATATGAATGGACAACGCCTTGTGAGACTAAGTCCTCGAACTCTTCAGGATGTCTTAGTTAAAGCTCTTGAAATAGAAGCAGCGACAAGAAGATGGAGCAGAAGTAATAATAACACAAAAAGGTACACTATATATACGAGAAGATCCTGTCTCTACTGAACAAAGTACTAAGAAATTTCGGTGTTGAAGCTGTTGACAGGAAGAGCATTTACGTATAGGTTGTCGCGCGACAGTCCCTGGAAAATCCACCCAATTAAGTATTAACCCCCATCGGAAAACTAAAATCAACCAGTCCTGAGGAGCGACGACTGGTGAGGCAACGAGATAAAAGCCCCAAACGAGGCCCCGAAGTTATCGAAATATGTATTTCCCGAATAGACAAAAGCCCAGTAGTCGATGGATACATAAAGAATTTTCCATGTAGAACGTTGGTAGATACTGGAGCAAATGTGACAATTGTACATCCCAGAGTTTTTGAAAGAAAAAGCAATCATCCAATAATAAACCATCTGAAACAACTATATTGAAGACTGCGAATGGAGACAAAATACCTGGTTCCAGTATAGAACATCGCGTCTTCATAGCCACAATTGTTGATATTCTTGGAGCAGAATTCCTTCGAAATCACGATTATGTGACAAGTCGGAATGATAATAAGGGTTGAATACGATGATCGACTGGTAGCGTAATGGAAAAACGGAAAATAATCTGACACGCAGTCTAGTGAAAATTATTTCCTGGCCTACGTTTCGACTGTAACTACAGTCTTCTTCAGGGCTCAAATGATAATGAATGATAATGTTTCATGCCATGGCAATAGAGCAGAAGTACCCCTCTACTGCAGAAATAATCAACTGGAGGATTTAAGAGTATTACCTCCTAACAATTTTATAGTAGGTACTTCCTTTACAAGAGTTTGTAGTTCCTATTTATATAAAAGAAATTTCGAATAAAATAAATACACCATATATTTTTGAGCCCGATAAATCACTTAGTTGATACAAATATGACGTTTTAGGCAAGAACAATAATTCGGACATCAAAATTTCTTTTAAGAATTGTACACGTCTCTGAATACCCTGCAAAAGTCAAAAAACGCACACCATTAGGAATATTGAAACCAGTAGCTATAATCAGAAAATTGGAAGATGCAGCAGGTATATGACAAAATAAGAAGTATATACATTAACCAAAATCATTGAAAGAACTATATAACAGAAGTTGTGAATCTCTAACGAATGACCAGAAAAGAAAGGCTTTAGAATTATTGAGAGAGTTGCAAGACATTTATGCCATCGACATGGGTGATTTCGGACGCACTCATCTCGTTCGACACAAAATTGACGAAGGAAATGCTAGATCAATCAAGCAATCTCCACGAATTATTATAGTAAAACATTTTTATAATGCGTAAACCAACGTGTGCTACAAGGAAAGAATTATATGCTGTTATTAAAGACATCGAAAATTTTCATAACCTGTTGTATGGAAGGAAATTTATAGAAGGTAAAGAACAGATCATTCAGTTCTGCAGTGGCTTATGAAATTTAAGAATCCGGAAGGCCAGGTCGCACGATGTTTGGAACACTTGCAAAATTATGATTTTGAGATTAAACATCGTCCTGGAAAATCATATATAAACGCTGATTATGTCTCGGAGACCCTGCGATGAAAATCGCAAAAATTGTCGCAAACAAGAGGAGTGCGAATGCATGTTAATGTTATGAAAATTGAAGAATTTGAATACGAAAAGGCAAACTTTTCACAAGCAGAATTTCAAAAAGCTCAGTTTGATGAATGTTCATTGAAACCCATCTTTCAGTGATTAAAAAATAAAAACAAGCCTGAATTTCAAGAAGTATCACCAATGAGCTCGACGGTGAAAGCTTAAGTGGCACAATGGGATTCTATACAATTGAGAAATGATTTAGAATATAGGAAAGTGCTAATGGGAATCAAGCGAAAGAAAAATTGGTGCGGAAGAGATTAAGGAAAGATGTAATAAGACAGCTACATGACAGTAATAACAGAGGACATTTTGGAATAAAAAAAAACTTTCAAACAGGTAAAAGTAAAGTTCTACAGGATTGGTTGTCGAGAAGATGTACAAAATTATTGTAGTACTTGTGATATTTGCAATGCACGAAAGGTCCAGGAACACGTCATCGGGCTAAAATGCAACAATATAATGTGGGATCATCATTTGAAAGAGTTACCATAGATATATTCTCGGACCATTACCTACTACCGAGCGACAAAATAAATATTTGATACCTACTCAATATATTTTAGGATTCTACTCGTCGAGCTGAGTCGATCGGTATCAAATTCCAGGGCTGCCAGTGAGTCACTTTTTGAACTAAAAGTCACTTTTTTGGAGTTTGGTCATTATTTGTCACTACTCTAAAATATAATTTTTTTTTTTATAAAATTTAATCTTATTTATACATTTTATGTAGTGATCTATACTTTAGAAAATACAATACTGAATTTTCTAGTTTCAAACTTTTTTAATTTACTACTTTTGTGATCAAGACCAAGTAAACTTAATTTAAAGACGTGGTAAAATGGGATTTAAGTATACTTTGTTTGAAATAACGAAAGAATTTTGACAGTTAATTGGGGCGTGGTTTAAGAGTCTGTTTTACACCGAAACATGTTCGATGTTTAAAAAGAAGCACCAATTACGCAAAACCGTAACAGAATAAATACAACAAATAACGCACAGTATTTACAAAGAATGGTAACGTTCATTTTTGCAGTAACCACATACTAAAATCATTTTCACCACGTCTTTAAATTAAATTTTCTTGGGCAAAATTTTAGTTTTCAATTCTTCATGTACAATGTACCACATAAACTTTTTCGGGACGGATAATATTTTTAAAAAGCTTTTCTCATGTTAAACTCTTTTGTAACATACTTCGAGCGACACCCGGTATACCTATATTTGTTCTAAAACTGTGGTTATAATTATATTATTTTTGGAATATGAGAATGTTACTTTTAAATTTTATAATGAAATTTCATTAGTTCAAATAAAAATTATTTTTAAATATGGTCTCTCTTTTAGACACTTTTTAAGATTTGGTCACTTTTAGTCACTTTTATTAAAAAAATGGTCACTTTTTAAATTATTTTGGTCATACTATTTGCTGGTATCCCTGAAATTTAACTTTACGAGTAGTCGCGCGGTGTACATACATACGTAGACCACGCAACTTTACACAGTAATAATTCAAACAACATATTAATTGTGCAGGTGTGCTCCTGAGTAGCAGATAACTATACGGCTTTCTATACCTTTAGCATGCTAAATGCATTTTATAAAGGTAGTACTTTGAGTTTTTCCAATTTAAAACCTAATGGTCTACCATTGTAGACCGCGCGACTAACCCTGTTACGTTTTATTTGCGTACCGAGATTTTTAATTTTTAAAAATTTATATAACATATTTTACCATTTTTTACCCGAATAAGATTTATTTTCTATATTTATAAAAAAAGATATGCATATTCATCGAGATATTTATGTAGTGCTAGGTATTTTATTTTGCAGCCATTCAAAATGAAATTAACAGTATAAATTTATTTTTTAAATTTTTATGTGAAAGAAAATACGTCTGAAAAACTTAATATTCATATAATTTTAATTAAAAGGATTATATCAATTTTAAAATTATTAGCCAGAAACCAGAATTTAAAAGCGCCATAAGTAACTACATAATGTTAGAAAAACAGTCTTCGTAAAATGATTTTATTAAATTGTTATTTATTTAACAATTTCGACGTTTCGGTTCCTAATAAACATCAGGGCTTTGTAAATATATAGTTGAAAAAACTAACAATTATATTACGAAAATGAATTAATACAAGGATAAAGGAATCGTCACACAATTTAAAGAGTGATAAAATGCGTGCATACATCAGAGCTACAAATGTTAAACTGTTTAATTTTTGTAGTTAAACTATTTAACTTTTGTAGTTCTGATGTATGCACGCATTTTATTACTCTTTAAAATATAGTTTCATTGCTTTTCAATCAAGTCAAAGGAGTTTAGTTTTAAATTTTAAAAATTTGTTTTGCAAATGACGAAAAAGTTTGTTTTCTGTATTATTTAATTACGATAACATCTATTTTCACTGTATATTTATTTATATTTAAGAAAAATGTTTAATTTTTAATTGAAAATATACAATAAGTAGATGCATTAAATAACAAAAAATATAAATAATTATCGTTCATTTTGAAACTCATTCAAGAAGATTCATTAAGATACAAGTTTCATAAGACATGATTTTAGCGCACGCGTCATTCTTAGAAACGAGCGGCTTGTCGCGAGTTTTCTAAGGACAAGTGCGCTGAAATGTCTTATAAAACGTGTATTTTATAATATTTTTTCTATTTTGGTCAAAAAATATACGTTATTTCATGTCCAGGAATTTTAATTTCGGTTGTTTCATAAAGTTCATATTAAAGAACCAAAATAGAAAAACTATTTTTATAAATATTTTTCGGGCAATTTTTAGTTTAATTAAAAATTTAAATCTTATTATTTTTATGCTCGATTACACTTAATTTTAAGTGACCCTTAAATTGACAATAGAAATATATAAATGCTGTTATAAGCAATTTATGGACTTCTAAAATCTTGTTGAAGAAAGTATAGTCTACAACACGTTTCGAATGGCATAATCCATTCCATCACTTGTTGTAGATGTACTATTCACTCATATGGTTTATTGTACGAGGCCATAGTCGAGGAGAATAAATCCCATATTCGTAATAAAAAAAATTCTGCTGACGTATACATTATATTTTTTTTCCGAAATCGATAAATTATTAATTAAAAACTGCCTAGGCAATAAAGTTTTGTATGTAACTTGCGAGTAAATTTGTTTTTATGATTTTATGACATTTACTCGCTTTTTTTCGAATTCACGTCATAAAACTGAACTTCACACACTTGTCATATAAATAACTATTATTCAATTTTGCCTTATAAACTCATGTTTTTATTTCGCTAGCGTTTTAAAGAATTTTATTTCACTAGCGGTTTTAAAATGTCAAATGTCAACCAAAATTGTTGGAACAAATTCAAATATTCAACGCATACCCGCTCTTCCGTCACAACAACAACAAGAAGAATGTTAACGTATGGCTTTGATCATTTCATTGTCATATATTTACTATTTAAGAAAATAACTTAAATATTACTCAATATTATCTCAATAGTTTTCACAGACTGCCTGATATGGCTTAGGAGGTTAATTATTTATAATTATCTCTTTCGTTTTTGTCTCTGAAGGTTACTGAAGGTAGGCAACTAATAGTTATTTTTGGTTCAAGACAATTCTGTTATCGAAAGAAAACGAACTTGCACTATCCTCTGAACGCCACTGCACAATTATTTTTATAAACAATCTCATACCTGATTCTCGATTTTTCTGGTAAAAGCTTATTTGATGCACTTGTAGCTAGTTCATTGGGAGCGTCCAACTTTTTTAAAAAATTATGTTAAGAAGAATTTAAAAATTAGAATTTTTTTATTTTTTGTTTTCTTGAATTATCCTAAAATAATTACTTATTAAAGTCTTGGCTCGAAAGTTGTATCGTTAGTGTCACTTCGCCATAAGTAGAGAGAACCGACATACGTTACCATTAAAATAGTAATATACAATAATGGGGTCATTTAACATTTTCTAATTTATTTATTTTTTGAAAGAATAGGTCAAATTAAATATGTAGTTGCATGTTTTACCCCTTACAAGTCTTTATATCAGAGATATGATTTTTTAAAAGTTGTCTTTAATTTCAAATATTTGGCCGCTGACGTCACGGTTTGCCGGATACAACAGTCGAGCTCTACCGGTTTAGTTTGGAACTATGATTGTATGGGTTGTCACTTGTCAGTTTGATTTTGTGAAAGCGACATATGGTTACTATAAATTTTTTGTTCAATTAGTATTTTCTGCTAGTTTAAACATGGAAATTGGTTTCGAAAAGGCAAGTTCAAATAATTTACCAAAAATTGATTTTGAAATGATAAATGACTTTTTTGTGAAAAGTTCTGTGTTCAGAACAGTGGCGTAACAATGCAGCCATGGACCTGTGTTCCCGAGTCAATCCAGGCCCCCCTATGTAGATAAGAAAATAGTTTTACTGATCCCAAAATAAATCTATGAATTTCAAGGAAGTACTCCTTTGTACCTGAAAAGTATCTTTGAACTGGAAACGAAAATAATTTTATTTCAAATACTCACGTGAGTTTACATTCTTATTTTTTTATTTGTATATTTATGTACAACACAAAGTTTTATTATTTGATTTAATAACTCATCACTATCTGACATTGAAGAACTTTCTAATAATTCCTTTTATTTTTAGAAGCCATATTATTTGCACTGATATTCGTGCACTTGCTCCTGTACTTGGTGCACAAAAGTGCGCACTCACTGCGAACTGAGTGCAATTTCACGACAAGCCGAAAACGCTACCACGAAGAAAGTGTAAACATATAATTATGATGAAAACAAAACGAGAACTCAGTGCATGTTAGTGCGCACTGAATCAGAAACTGAAAAGGCTATATGTTAGATACATCTATTGTTCCGGCAATTTCGTATTCTATTAAAATAATAGTTATCTGAAAATGATAATCGTTGTTGCCCTGTAGTATCCCTATTGTTCAGACGCGTTCTAGAGAGTTAATAAGAAAATTCGGTGGTCATGTAGTGAGTAAAAACGTATTTTATAAGTATTTTATGTAGTGAGCAAGATTTAGCTTTTAGCTTTGATATTTAACACGGAATCCACCACGTGTTTATTTCTACTTTTATTCATACCCCGGCATTCTAACCATCTTTTCAACTGTAAGACTCAATGGTTTTCATTGTTTTTAAACACAAATCGTGCCCCAGGTACATCATCTTGTGTTAAACTCATTTATTTATGAACTTGTGTTTTCAGTGATTTTCCAAGGATCACTACACTTTAGTACAAGAGATAATTAATAATAGGCACTACACAAAATAATATAAACCTAACTTTGCTGACTAAATAACAAACAAATGATGGGATCAACGAGAAGAAGTGCTGAAGGGGAGAGCATTTGATCGACTCGAAAATGGTGCATAACCTCGCTCTTTCTAAAAAATTGTTGTTCTTTTCTAAATGGTGTGGAGGGAGGTCAAAATTATAAGTCCCCATTAAGAGCAAAATATGCATGGTCCATTCGTTTTCATTTATTTATATTCAAAGTTCATATGCGACATGTAATTTCTGAAAAGCCGAAATCCTAAACGGCCCATTATATCATGCGGTGTCTCGGGTGGTGTATTCCCAGTTTCATTTTCAAAGTCACTCTCATTTTATGATGTTATAAAGTATAATAAATACTAATATCTATTAGTTTCTGTCGTCACTGCACGTATTTTATTTACTAAAGCTTAGAACGGTTCGTTAAACGTCAAAGTGCAGTGTTACCAACACGACCTATAGTAATAAATGAAAAATTTCTTGAGCAGTAACGTAATAATATATACACAGAGTGATCCTGAATGATTGAAGGTTCTGCCTAGTTCTGAATTTTGTTTGTCGCATCGCTGTGATAGTGAAATACAATTGACAGATCGCATTCCTCGCAGTAAGAATATACAGGGTGTAAATGAAATAAGTGCATTAAATTTAACCAGTAATATAACTCGGCGAGAGCAACAATATTTCTTAATAACTTTTTCTCGAAATCGCATATTTTTTTAGCATTTTTACCACCCCGTAAATTGACGAGTCGTTCCAAATATTTTTGTGATAATTGAATGCCGTAGCAGTAGCTATGAAAAATTTTGTTTTAGCAATTGACAGTCCTGGCAATTGTTGCAATTAAATTTTGACATTAGTAATAAACTTGTTTATAAGGTAAAATGGGTAAAATTCTGTCAAAATGCGAGTACACAGACATTGTAATTACAGTAGAACGCCGATTATCCGAACGCCGATTAACCGAATCGCCAATTATCCGAATCGGTCCTAAGCGTAATATAAAAAATTAAAACCAAGTATGTATGTATGTATGTATGTATGTAATTTTTGTTTTGTTTTTTTTTTTTTTGCTACTACATATGTTGTACCTCTATTATTGATGTGAATTTTTATACATACTTTGTATTTTTGTTAAGGCCTGATGGGGTTGCAACTTACTCTGATCGAGATGTTCAAGTGAGCGGTATTGTAGAACTGTGTTTGTTAAACTTAGTAAAGTTTATTCTATGTGTGACAGTTCGTTTTTCTTTATTACCAGTCTATGTCCGATTATCCGAATCGACCCCGGTCCCAATTAATTCGGATAATCAGCGTTCTACTGTACTTACCTATGGTTTATTTATTTATTTTTTTACTCGTATCTGTACTATATTTTACTTGACATCACGGTTGACCTAAAGACAGTGCCATGGAGTTGCCAACGCATTTACACGGACCGTTTCCAAATCATCACCAAATCATTCTGTTCTTAATATTCGCACATTTGTTAATCGTGTACATCTTTATCACATCACAATATGGAGTGTCACATATGACAATTTTAAAAAAAGCAACAGTTATATCCATAACATGTGCAAAAATTCTGTTTTCAGCACATAACAGACTTCAATTTTGGGAATGGATCATAATGTTCATTAATGAGACTTAATTTACTGGGAAAGGTGTATTTATTATGCACAATACACATCTCGGCAGACGAAAATGCTGTAAAAATTTTCATTAAAACATATTTGAGCGGGAACAATAAATGGACGATTAATTATTGGTACTCATGTACCTCTTTTAAATGGACAAAAGTTTGTGCTTACATTTTTTGAATAACGTATTTAAACTATTATGATTTATCGACGATAAATAATCATCTCATAACCTAATAACTATGCTTTTGCTCTTCCTGTCGTTACCTCACCTCGCCCCTCCTTGTCTTCCACTATTCACAGGTGATTAAAAAGTCTGGTTTAATACACAACTTTATAATTTTGTTATTCAAAATTATATTTCTTTATTTTAAAAATTGTACTATTACGAATTAATAAATAATAAATGTTATTTCCGTTGATTCGTTTATTAATTACTGTGTCTGCAAGTGTAACCGATAACCGACAATTTTTGAGCTGTTTGTATCTCACTTGATTACGACAGCAGGCATTTGTTCTCCATGGGCGCGCGCCGAAATATGCAGTAAATCTTTAAAGAATTTTAACTCAAAATCTAAAAGACTTAGAAAAAAAAGTTATTAAGAAATATTGTTGCTCTCATCGAGTTACATTACTGGTTAAATTTAATGCACTTATTTCATTTACATCCTGTATACTTTCAAAATAAACTTGTCATGTTTTTCCCTAAACAACCATTTTAACGTAATGATTTGAATAAATGACAGTACTGTATGTCAAAAAATTCAAATACATAACGCCGCTGACTTTTCCCTTCGCAATGTCCGTAATATAGGAAACATAATTTGATATTGTCGGTAAATTGATACTTTTTTTTCCGTGAAAGATAATTTTGATCATAATCAGAACTTTTTCAAAGCATGTGCCATTCAATCATTCTGGATCACTCTGTATATATATATATATATATATATATATATATATATATATATATATATATATATATATATATATATATATATATATACAGGCTGTAAATGAAATAAGTACATTAAATTTAACCAGTCAACAAGTCGTCCACATATTTTTCTAATAATAATAGGGAGGTATAAGAATCGTGCTAAAAATTGCATATCGAGATTTTGGTAAATGACCACGTTTTAAGGTCCCTAGAATCCAATTGTCTGTGTGTATATGTCTGTATGTGTATGGATCCTCCTCTCCAACTCAAATACTATCATTCAGAAAATTTTGAAACCTTGTATTTCCGCACAAAATTGGCCCCCTGTGGTGCACTCTCCACGCCAGCAATGAGTGCTAGTGAGGTGTCGCCTGGTAAACGCACGCACAGTACATATATGTCATCATCATTACCGATATCTGTGTACAAAGCAGATTGCCACACCCAGCAATGGGTAATATGCTGTGATGATATATTTTTTTTTGTATTTCAAACTTTTTCTATTATGGAAAGAGCGCATTAGATTTTGGTGTAAATCGGATAACAGGAAATGGCACTTTACTTGAAGCTCAAAATAGTTTTTCTTCGAAAAATGCGAGGAAAAATGTTATTTTTTCGTGATTAATTATAAAAATTAAAGATTATTAAGTTTTCTACAGATTTGCATTAATACTTTTCTTACATATATTGTGAATAAGATTATAAAATTATCTATAATTTAAATCCCGGAGCTTACGCTTTAAACAAACAAAACTCCTTGGTTACGCAGTTATTCAAATGTATGTAACTGACAGATAAATGTCGCTGCAAAGAGCTAATCATTTCAAATTAATAACAGTAACATTTTAAAAAGAAAAAAGTTAATAAAAATTATCGATCCGCAAAAAAGTTTAAGCTAATTCTCATTTTTAGATTAGTGAATTCTATTCTATCCCAGTATTTAAAATATAATCTTTATTTTATTATCAAAAAATCTGATGTGGCCAGCATATTACCTTCCGTCAGTTCTATGTATTTTATGTAAATTCCATACAAACAGTTTCTTGCGAAAGATTATATATTTCCAAAATATTACCTTCCCTCAGTTCTACGTATTTTGTATAAATTCCATACAGAAAGTGTCTTAGAGTTGATTCTATATTTGCAGTAAAATTATAACAGAAACGTACTATGTCAATCGCACTTGATATTGATATCTGTCTATCAGAATTTTTACCTCCCGCTATCCTTGGTAAGGGAGGTATAGGGATCGTGCTAAAAATCGCTTATCGAGATTTTGGTAAATGACCACATTTTAAGGTCCCTAGAATCCAATTTTAACATTTTCACGATGAATTATAATATAATAAACCTAAAAATAAGGATTAGCTTAATCTTTTTTGTGATTCGGGCGCTAAATAGCGGGAGGTAGTATGTTGGCCATACCAGATTTTTGAATGTAATAGCAATAGCTATGAAAAATTTTGTTTTAGCAATTAACAGTCCTATCAGTTGTTACATTTAAATTTTGACATAGCGAGTACACAGACATTGTTATTACTTACTTATGGTTTATTTATTTATTCGTGTGGTTGACATAAAGACAGTGTCATGGAGTTGCCAACGCATTTAAAGGGAGTGTTTCCAAATCATTCTGTTCTTAATATTCGCACATTTGTTAATTTTGTACATTTTTATCACAATACGAAAGCAAGTTATATCCATACCCCATACCATATGTAAAAAGTTCAATGTTTTCAGCACATAGCAGACTTCAATTTTGCGAATGCCTTGTGAGTTTTAATTTTCACTGATAAGGCTGGATTTACTAAAGTAGGTATCTTTATTCTGCACAATACACATATCTGAACAGACGAAAATACTCAGCTGTTAAAAATTTCATTAAAATTTTTTTGGGCGGGAACAATAGACGACTAATTGGTACTCATATACCTCGTTTAAATAGACAAGAGTTTGTACTTACATTTTTTGAATAACGTATTTAAACTATTATGATATGTCGAAGACAACTCATCTCATAACCTCATAACTAGGTATGCTCTTCCTCTATTCACAGATGTTTAAAAGCATAGTTAAATACACAATTTTATAATTTTGTTATCCAAAATTTATTTCTTTATTTTAAAAATTGTACTATTACGAATTTATTAATAATAAATATGTATTCCGTTGATCGTTTATTAATTACTATGTCTGCAAGAAAGAAAACACCAGCCGACAATTTTTGTGCTGTTTGTATCGAACTTGAATTTAAACAACAGACGACAGCAGCCATGTTTTCCATATGACCAGAGGCGGGTAACTAAATATCTAACAAATCTTTAAAGAATTTTAACTCAAAAATTAGATTTAGAAAATAAATTATTAAGAAATATTTTTGCTCTCGGCGAGTTTCCTTACTGTTTCAATTTAGTGTACTTATTTCATTTATAACCTGTATATGTATACATATTTATAGAGGATGTCCCAAAACGTATCGGTTATATCTCATATATATATATATATATATATATATATATATATATATATATATATATATATATATATATATATATATAGGTCACTAGATAATAGTGAAATATATATATATATATATATATATATATATATATATATATATATATATATATATATATATATATATATATATATATAGATCACTAGATAATAGTGAAAAACTGTTTTTGGTTATTTTTTTCTTTTTCAAATAACTCTTGAACTATCAGTTATTGAGAAAAATGTTACGAATAAACATGTTACAGTATAATAATGTCTGTACAGTGGCATACAAAAAATTTTTTCTATTGGTAATTTTTTGAGATGTAGCACAAAATACAATTTTTTTAAATGGAATGAATATTTTATTTTTACCACGTAATTTTTTTCATTTTTTTCTCTTTTCAGTGATGCAAATGTTATTGTTTCGTATTTATTTTCCCTGAACTGTTATTTTCTAAATATTTTTAAGATTTCTATTTAGAAATACTACTTTTATGTAAATAAATTATTGCGTTGAAAAAATTACACAGAAAAACAATTAAATTATTTTTTTGATAAAAAAAATATTTTTCTACTGTCTATATACAAAGTAGCCATTTGCGCTCTAGAGCGACAAAGTAGAAAAACGCTCGCTCCTCAAATTTCTAACTATGCAATGTTGAGAAATGTTACTTGGCTACATTCTTAATGGAAACGTTTAGTCAGGAATTAATGACACTGTAGTTATACATTACCCACTTACATAACGAAACAAAATGCCGCACTGCTGTGAAAATAAAATAGGGCATTCATTTAGAAAAACGAAAGTATAAAGTGCTTAGATTAGATTGAAGCAATAGCTCAAGAAGAATGGAAAATACCGATAAGTAAAAATAAATAAAAAATAAATTTTTGTTATGGTGGAGGACCCCATTGTGGCGACTGTAGAAAAAATCTTGTGTGCGTTTCGAGCGCAAATGGACATTGTCGATTTCGAGAGAATGCCTCGCTCCCACGTCGCGCGGCAACAACCTCTCAATCGACAATATCCCATTTTGCGCTCTTAATACACAAATAGCTATTTTCATCAGGTCGCCATTGACATGTTATAGTTTATTTTGTAAATATGAGTTTAGAATGACAATATCAAGTAAGAAAGTCATAAAATGAATTATTTCAATCAAATAAACTAAAATTAGTAAAAATAATGATTTTTTTTTGGGAAATATTAAAATTCAGGAAATTGACCTGAAAAATTAAATTTTGGGGATAAAACAAATACGAAACACAGTAATATTTATATCATTGAAAAGAGAAAAAAATGAGAGTATTTATAGGTTAAAAGACAAATATGCATTCCATTTAAAAAAATTGTATTTTGTGTTATACCTTGAAAATTTACCAATAGAAAAAAATATTTTTTTCTTCAAGCGTATTATAATATTTATATTATGCTCCTGTACACACACTATAGAAGATGATCATTGTCTTACTAGTACAAAAATGTTGTTATTGTTGTACTAGTAAAAAAATGTTAGTGTCTTAGTTCACCGCTGGCGGCGGCAGTTGTCACAGCAACAACACATATTATATTGAAAATTGTTATTTGACAGTTGTGTCGTTTTTGTTTTGTAGTGTACACAGACAGCTTTGGCTGAAATTGCAAACACTACAATTAAAAAATTCCAAAAAAAATGTCAAAAAATTCTTTGAAACACTTGAAGAAAAAATAGTATATGTCATTCGGAGTAGAACGCCCTTTTTGTGTTTTACCCAGCTTGCCTAGCCTCGGCTGGCGCCTCGGCCGCAATAGCTGGGTTCAACACAAAAAGATCGCTTTCTACTCCAAATAACATAATATACTATTTTCTACTCCCATGCGTGAAGTGGGTACTTCACGTATTGATTTTCATGTGTGAAGTTTGATTTTTTGAACACTGTGCGTGAAGTGTTACTTCACGCACACTGTGCGTAAATAATTCAGTTTAAACACACACAATGAATATCGGTATATATACGTAAATCATGTGATGGTAAATGGTCCGAAGAAATAACAACTTCATGAGAAATGTGTAATTAATTTATATAAATAAAATAAAATTAGTAATTCTAAATTTACAACTTTGTGTTAAATATAAATCTAAGTCCAATATGCATTCAAAAGCAATAAATAAAAAATTTCTAAGCAATCTAATACAAATTTTATGATATTACAGGTTATAGCAATTACAAAATATAAAATTATTATATTTCCTTTTCATTATTTTAAATATTACAAAATGACTTGTGCTTTAATAAAACAAAGCTGTTAAACCCCCGTACCGTTGATAAACATGGTTACACAAGTCGATAATGCAGAGGATTTACGTTAAAAGAATGACAATGTGAAGAAAAAATTATATTTTATTGCAAGGTCGTAGAAAAAGTATAGTATGTAACACGTGTGTGAAGCCTATTTTACATTCGGGTGGTTTGCAACACTCGCCTTCGGCTCGTGTCGCAATCTCCACCCTCATGTAAAAACTTCAGCTTCACACACTTGCCACATAATATACTATTGTACTCCACTGGATAGAAAATATAATATTGTAACATTTTCATTTGCAACATTTTTCTCGATAACTGATAGCTTAGGAGTTATTTGAAAAAGATAAAATAACCAAAATCAGTTCTTCGCCACTATCTAGTGACCTACGCATATTTTTACAAAAACAAATACGTCACTAAAATGGCCTCTTAATATGTGAACTTTTGTCCCATTACAACGACGTCGTAGCACTTTTCATACCTACTTTTCGAATTTCTATAAAATATTTTCATACGTTGCCGTTATATGATGATGTTACTAACATAGGTTATTTTATTAAGCAATGTGTATTATGTATATTTTAAATGTTTTGATTTTAAAATTCGGGACATCTGTGTAATTAACAACGGAAGCTTAGCGGACGCATTTTTGTTCAGCCTTCATGCCTACTACTTTAACATTCAAGATTTTTTTCACATTATAACGCTAGATTCTGTAATTTCCTTTTAACAAACACACAGAAACAACGATGTCAAATATGTGTATCCACAACTTACTTAATCTTTTCATTCATTTGTTTCGCTAGTCAGCAGTCATTAGCGTTTTGTTACAAGGCCGTTATTGTTTTGTATAATTTAGTTTCGTAAATATAAGAAATTACTACAAAAACAAGTGGGCACTAATTTCTTACAGATTCAATATTTTTTAAAAATTTATCGGTATAAACAATATATACTTACATCAAATAATTCCCGCAGGTTACTATTTTAAAAAAACTGATTTGAATCGATATTTTTATTTCATACTTCTAAACCCCGGTGTTGTAGTGGGAAAAGTAGCCGACGCACGATCCAAGTAGGGATTCACCAAGCCAAGCTACTTGGCTTGAAATAAAAAAGCTTGGCTTGACTTGAAACTTCAAGCTGTTTTTAATGTTAGGGTTGGCTTGGCTTGGGCTTGGGCTTGATGGAAACAGAGCTTGGCTTGGCTTGAAAACTTCAAGCTTTAAATATTTTAGGCTTGGCTTGGCTTGATTTTCAAGCCTTATCAAGCTTTTTCAAGCTTTATAAATGCTCATGCGCACAGTAGGTATATAGGTCTTGAAAACCAGTAGTATATTGTGGTACAATTGAAAAATATCTTCTTATGCGTATAGATAAACAAAACGATAAAATGAAATTTATGAAACTTACACCAAGTGTTTTTTTCTTTATAATTATTAAAATATAAAAATATTGAAATGTATATATTATTCATTTATTTTATTTTAAAGAGTAAACAATCAACATAAATTTATTGTCTTTTATTAAATATTTACCCTTCAATTTTTATGTTTCTTTTATTATTTTCGTTTACTGCATTTATTCAAGTAGGAATATGCATTAGTTGGACTTTATTGTATTTTAATAACTAAAATGAATAGGACTTAAGTTCATTTTTACTCGAAATGACCTCCCAACAAACTTTTAAAGTTTGTCATACTATATAGTTCATATTCATCCTTTATAAATAAAAAAAAAAAAAAAAACTCAAAACTCCAAACACGCAAGAACAGTGTTCAAATAAATACATAAATATATTGGAATGTACAATGGGATGAAAATGACCTGAGACTGAACTTTTATACCTACTTCAAATACATCTGGAAATCATAAAACGCTACAGACGGAAATTTCCCCGAAATTTTGTTTGTTCGTGACATAAATACCTATTCGCCTCTTCTTATGAAATTTCTACTGATTTTTCAGTACAAAATCATGTAAGTTAAATACATAAATATAATTAGAGTAAGCATGTGCAAATTCAAATAATAAAAAAGTAAATACCCTCAACGATACAGATATGTCGTTATTACCGAAATTTGTGAATAAAAGCAAATTAAAAACCTCCAGAACTAGGTAATAAGCCGAGATTCGAGGGGTCGTCCACCAGTGGCATTCGGTGTACATTTTCGTGGCATTACAGGCATTTTAGGAAGTTATTAGGTATTATTGAGCATTATCAAGCAGTACTGGCAATATAGGCATTATTCGGCAATATTAAGAATTTTTAGGCATTTTTAAGGCAGTAAAAGGAATTTTCGGCAGTAAATCAGCATTTTATTTTCTACTGCGCATGTCAGCGCATATGTATGCGCATGAAGTATTGTTGTTGTTGTTGTCATATTGGGTGTTGAACTGTTGCGACGAGTGAGTACGGTTATAACAAGAAAATATATTGAGGTATGTATCTATGAATTTCATTATTTGTAAATCAAATAGCTGCATGTAAATACATGACACAGATAATTCACTTAAATACAACAATTTATTTGCTTTATACATTTTTCCCATTCCCATTACGCAATCGTCTTCTTGTCTTATTTGGTTACTTCTTGTATTGCAAAACAAGACAAAATATTTAAGTAAATGAATCTTGCGTTGCGTCACTCTTATAAATAAAAATCTTGTATTGACTGTCATTTTTTGCATAATACTTGTCTTGCATATTTCGGGGAATCCCCTGGTAGCAATATCTTTACAATGTAGGAATCCAGGTAGGAACGCTTGTTTGTACAGGTTAGTACCGTGCAATGTGAAACCACCATGATCCAGAATTTTCGTAAGTACTGTTACGGGAATAGATGATTTTTAATTTTACGAAGTTAATATGAGTAAGAGTAATATTTAATTTCAAAGTGTTAATAGTATGATGATGCTGTAAAACGTAATAAATATGAAACAAACTAGGAAACAAATGAATGGTTGTATTTTGATTATTTTTTGTATTCATATTTATCATATTACTAACTATTTAAAGAACTGCTCGAAGAAGTAGTAGCTATTTAGTTCATAAATACGACCTATTTTAATACATTATTTTTTAGAATTGCTTAAAAGAATGGATGAAGCGAGCGATAACGACTTCTTTAAATTTCTTGAAAATAGCAAAATAGAAATACCGAATTATTTTTTAAAAAAATATTAACGTATACAGGATACGATAATATTGTATCTTTATCGCTGTTATCAGAAATGATTTCCCTAAAATGGATGTAAAAAATGACCTGCCAAATTTATTAAAAAGTGAAAATGAATAAAATTTCAAATATGAATGATTTAGAACTTAAAGATTATAGTGGTTCAGTTTGTGAGAAAAATAAACAAGGTTATACTAAAGTAACATTAAACAATAATAGAGATGTTATATAAAAATCAACATTATGTTGGTTCTTTTCAAGAAAAAATAGTCGTCTCTCAACAGACCGTATTCAAAGGGTAAAAGGAATTACTATACCTCGGACTATACTAAGTGAAAAGAAAAAAACTGAAGCAAGTAAACCAAGAAGAAAACAAAAAATTAATTCTAAAATAAATACGCGGAATAAAACTAAATCAGGAGCTAATCCAAAGAAAAATAATAATGTTGAAAGTAGCGACTCAGAAAATACGCATAGTAGCATAATATCTTTAAAAAGTGATACGGAAAGCGATGATTTTGCTGACATAGAAAATGAAGAAAATTTAATAAAAATAGAACAAGAAGCATACTATTCTATTTACTATGATGACCAGTGGTACCTGGGAAGAGTTATAGAAAAGAGAAAAACAACTTCTGAAGTGAAATTTTTAAAAGCGGATCTTGATAAATTTATTTGGCCGAAAAAAGATGATGTACAAATTACTAAAAATAGTTTTATTTTCTATGGTCCAATTCAACTTTTAGGTTCGGATCCATTTTTCATAAAAACAGATGACAGGCATAATATAAATAAAAAATATAAAGAATTTAAAAAAAAACGTAAATATACATATGTGTACATAAAATAATTTTAATAATGAAATTTATTATAATAATAATTTTTGTTTACTTTGTATGTGTTGTACTAACTTTTGTTTTTGAATAAATCAATAATAGTTATTTATAATTAATTATTATTAATTATTCACGTGTACTATACAACATTATATCCAAACCCTCTTTAAATGGTTTAATATGTATTTGAAATATTTTTCCAATGTGAGATTTCAAAATTACATTTGATAAAACAATGCAAAAAAGGTCATGCCTATGTTAATATATGAATGTTTGTATTTTAAAATCTAGTGAGCTAAAATTTTTGTTCAAATCACTAGCGACTTATGGTACTTCATTTATTTCAAATCACCATAGTTATATGCTATAATTATCGCATTATAATTACACAGTGGTGGATAAAATAAATTTTGTGCATTTCCCCAAATAATCCAATATAGTTCTTTTGTATATAAATACAATAAATATCGTATTAATCACCGCAATTATGACTATAATTAAAAATTAATAATAGCAATGCCAATAATTCTGCAGGCATTATTAAGTATAATGAGGCATTTTGGTATTTTATTAAGCATTTTGGCATTTTATTAGATATTTTGGCATTTTAATACGCATTTTGGTACTGTATTAGGCATTTTGGCATTTAATTAGGAATTTTGGCATTTTATTCGGAATTTTCGCATTTTTAAGCAAATAATGCCGAAATCGGCATTCGGTGTACAAATTTTTGGTTGGTGGATGACCCCTCGCCGAGATTATATATTTCTTTGCTTATTTATTAATTCATATTTTTGGAAACAATCAAAACTTGTATCAAGATAATATTTAAAAGAGAATGCTCTCTTTGTCGGTACATTGTTATTGTCTGTTATACCTGTCACAGACAAGATCGGTTTATTAGTGCTACATTAGGGGTTGAGCTAAAAATAGCATTCAAAATCTTTGAATGTAAATATACATATCCACAAACAGAAATTGTCTCGTCTCTATAATTCGGAAACACCAAAATAACAAAACATTGTAAAAAATGCAACTTTAAAATGCAATAATTATCATTTATGTAGTCCGTCACTCAATTTACCTTGCGGAGTAGAGTATATTATTATTTCTTATAATTTTTATTCTGCAGCAAAATTATCTATTTGTAGCATTCCAATAAATACGAGTAATAAATATTATGTGTTGAAGCTTGGTATTTAAAATCAAGTTAGTTAAAATTTAAATGAATATTGATTATAAAACTTTTTCAACATTTTATAAATTTATTTTGTATACTTAATTGTATGCGCGTATTACAATGTGCGACTAGTTGGTTCAGATTGAGAAAATAAGTTGTCTTTGCATAATAAGAATGATGAAGGGTATGGTTTCCTATTTACAAAGTTTTGAAGCTTACTGGACTGAAGGTAATGAAGGCTGGTCCTTTTGGGAACTCCAATTCTTAGAAGTTCGCAAAAATGTGCCGAAGCAATGAGAAAGTACGTTACACCATAAAATTACGGTTTTGTCGGCCTCGAAACATTTCTTAAGAAAAGCTTGAAAAAGCTTGTTTTCAACCAAGCTACTTGACAGTCAAAGGCTTGGTTTGGCTTGAAAATTCAAGCTTTTTTAAATGTTAGGCTTGGTGGAACAGAAGCTTGACTTGGCTTGAAAAGTCAAGCTCTTTTGAACGGCAGGCTTGGCTTGATTTTTCGAGCTTTTTCAAACCAAGCGAAGCCAAGCTTTCAAGCTTCAAGCCAAGCCCGTGAAACCCTAGATCCAAGGGTCCCGTGTTCGAATGCCATTAAAGTAAGGATATTTATGTTTGTCCCTTTCATCAATACAATGTATACAACGAAAATTAAATACTTTTTCATGAACTTTTGTTTGCTAACTCGCCAATAGGCTATTGCAGCTCAATCGAATTAAGAGAAATTAAAAAGTATATGTTTAATAATGAATATTAATAAATAAATGATATAATTAAAATACTTCGAAAATAAGGGGGCCGGCTTCAAATCCAGTTTTCTTAACTACATCTACATAACATAAAAATTTGGTTTCAGGTGCGAAACTAATGATATTACACAGGTGTCTCGTTCTAAGGGTTATTTTAAACAAACAGTTCTAAGAAAATGATGTCCAATCTCGTCTCCTTCGGGATTACCAGCCTCTTGAAGATGGCCCTACAAGTATTAATTTTGTTTTTTAATATGAAATCGGTTGTAAACAAAATTGTGAAATTTGGTATATTTGTTTTATAATATAAGAACATTATTTTGTCAATTTTTCAGATTTTCGCTACAACCCTTGGTTGGTTATTCAGAATAGAATCTTTTTATTCTTAGGGTTTATTGTTTCTTTTTTTTACTTCATTTGAAAGTCCTTTCATTGGTAGATGCTGGGCAAAGCTAATTGTAGATGGCAGTAGGGAACTAAGGCACTATGACCGCGTGAAATTTGAAAGCAGTGGCGATGATATCGCATGATACTGCCAGCTATTTTGCTCTTACTGCCAATCTTCTCTTTCACTGAACCTTTCAAAAGAGTCGAACTATACTACCGTTTATGGTACTTGTGGTAGAAAATCTAAGTACAAATTGCAGTATATATATATATATATATATATATATATATATATATATATATATATATATATATATATATATATATATATATATATATATATATATATATATATATATCCCAGAAGAACGAAGCCACGTCCATGAACGCAGAGAGTGTGATTAATTGTTGACAGGTTTTCTTATAGAACAGTGTTTCTCAATCCCTAGCAAGGTATGTCGAACTTGGTGTACGCTCGGCTCAAGTAAAACTTTAATTCATGGGAAGTGGCAGATACTATGCTTAGTTATACTTATTTTTAAATAATGTAAAAAAATTCCTTCTGAAAATTTCGAGAAAAATATTATAACTACTGTAACAAGGAGATCAAAGAAGCTGATACTTACTAGTGCTGTCAAGAACCGGAAAATTTAGAACCGGGTACCCGGTTCCAAAACTATCCGGGTACCCGGTTCCTGGAACCGATCTTCGGTTCTGAGTAGTGGAACCGATTTTCGGTTCCGGGTAATGGAACCGATCTTCGGTTCCGGTTCCGAGTAGTGGAACCGATCTTCGGTTCCGGTTCTGGGTAGTGGAACCGATCTTCGGTTCCGAGTAGTGGAATCGTACTTCGGATCCGAGTTATGGAATAATCAATTATAATTTTAAATTACCCTCGTCATTCTTGAGAAATAAACATATTTTCTGAGAAATATTATTGAACAATATTAAAAAAAATTATATGTAATTTAATTGAAAATATCTGTAATGATGTGTAAATATTATTACTCCAAAGGCAAGAGGATGCCAAAAATAAAAATGCAGATTCAGTTTCATATTATATTTTCAATTTTGATTCAATATGGTTTATTTCAATAACTTGACCTTGAGTTATATTTTCAAATAACGGTACCTACGTAATGACAATAGCGGCCATAAAATTTAAGGGATAAAGCAATAGATATTTCCAAGAATTGCACTTATACCTACTTATACATTCTGTTCTAATCTTTACATTTTGATCTCTCAGTTATGTAATACAAATGAATATTTCCTATTTTCTGGATTTCATAACACCATTTAATAAATTTCGAAGTGAAAATAGGGTGCCTCATAATTTGTAAAAAAAATTGGTTATTATTTTAAAATGCCTAATTGAATTAACTGTAAGATTAAAAGAAACCGAAAGGGGCTACAAAGCACAAAACCTATAGAAATTTAAACAAAGACAGTGCAGTCGGGGAAAAAGTACCTGGTTTTTGCACGTGTTCTTCAGAGAATTGCATTATATCAGTTTATAAGAATATCTGATATATACCAACTTTCCTAAATTGTTTACCTCTTCTTATTTAATAATTTAAAAAAAATATCTTTCAACATAATTAACTTATTCATCATAACATATTAATTCATAATACGTAAATCTAATTCACGGATTGTAATGTATATTTTATTAGCTTCATAATCGAGATTCATCCTTTTTCGGTCCCAGAACCGGGAACCGATACGCTTCGGTTCACTGAGAACCGTTGAGATTCGATTCCAGAACCGAGAACCGATGAGATTCGATTCCAGAACCGATGAGATTCGATTCCAGAACCGAGAACCGATGAGATTCGATTCCAGAACCGAGACCAGATGAGATTCGATTCCAGAACCGAGAACCGATGAGATTCGATTCCAGAACCGAGAACCGATGAGATTCGATTCCAGAACCGAGAACCGATGAGATTCGATTTCAGAACCGAAAACCGGATAGTTTCGGTTCTAGGACCGAGAACCGGGCAGTGTCGATTCCAGAACCGGGTAGTTTCGGTTTCAGAACCATGAACCGGGTAGTTTCGGACTCGGAACCGAGAACCGGGTAATTACACATTGAAATAACCGGGTACCCGGGTAATTTTGGAACCGAACCGAACCGGAACCGGTTCTCACCACTAATACTTACTGCTTACCGAAACGATGATGATGCTTTACCAACGATGACATTTTATCTAACTGATGGACGTTTGGAAGATTGGCGTCCATGACTTTTTGTAAAAAAAACGAACACATACACTTTCACTTCACACATCCACTCACTTGTTGACTGATGAGGGATGCTGATAGACACGGACTTCATTGAGATTTAAACTAAGTTCATTTACATATTATTACAATTTATTAGAGGTGGGCGCGGGCCGTGATTTTGTCGGGTCACGATGGGTCACGACGTAACCCGCGTGATCGTGAATATAATTTAAATTTTGCTTCGTGATTAGACGTGAGCGTGAGGCACTAAAAAATCATCGTGCGTGATCAGGCGTGATTGAAATTTAATCGGGCGTGAGTACAAATTTTCTTTTATTTTTTATTTAAAAATTGTTTGAATTTCCATCTTTTACTTTACATTCTTGTATTTATTAGTATGTCCAAATATGTCATCAACAGTATTTTTTGCATCAAAATAGTGTTATTATTGTACCCAAAATTGTATACACAGTTGCTCCGATTTCACTAAAGATATACAAATATTTAAGCCCGTTTGATACGATCATAATTTTGTTAATAAATTTGTTACCAAATTTATAATGATATTTGTGATGGAATAGAACATCATATTTGTTCATAAACATTCGTTTCCAATGAAACCAATTTGTTACCTAACTTATTACCATTTTGATAACAACTTATGACTGTGTTAAACAGGCTTAAATCTACGTAGAAACAATTACGTAACACGAACGTGACCCGCGGGGCGTGATCGGGCGTGAGTGCCAAAATAAAATCGTGAGCGTGAGTGATCGTGAATCAAACATAAAAAGTAGTGCGTGATTGGCGTGATTACATTTTTAGTTACGTGAGCGTGCGTGATCGTGAACAAAAAGTTACTCACACGCCCATCTCTGCAACTTATTATTAACTATTGTTTAAATTAAACATTACTGCACAATTAAACTAAAGATTAAAGAAATTACATTATTACATTGTTACACAGTGGGCTGGCGATGAGCCAACGCCCAATACTAAAACACTACATGTTCCGACAACAAACGTCTTCACCACGTGACAAACTAATGCAGACTTCCTATGTCTCATCGACATGAGTAACTGACTGTCTAAAACAAAGCCGTTATTTTCAGGAGAGCATTATCTTAGGGGTGTAGGGTGTATAAGCTAGGGCAGCCAAAGTCATGCACGTATGCTTAATAATTACATGACTTAATTATCAACACATAACTTTCAAAGATCGGTGACATCCAGACGAAACAAAATTTGAGGTGGGAAAAATAATAATTATTTCTAAACAGAATTTTGACTAACAAAAATAAGTAATTGAAATATTGTACCTGAACTATAATTTAGAAAAGTTCATAAAATGTTACTTATTTGTTAGTGCACGTACCCTTGCCTTATTGCACTACCTGCACAAGGAATTTAAATATGTATTTCTCGACTGGATCAATGTAATACTGGGAAAACTTCGAGAAAAAGCAATCTGATAAATCGTTTGGAATATTTTTATTCCATAGCCGACGTTTCGGCACAAATTATGTCTTCTTCGGGGAAATGTAAACTCACTAAGTTGAAAATTTGGAAAAATGTTGAATTACAAAAGTATATTGTCGTAAAATAATTTTTTTTTAGATAATTATCACACAGTTCATCTTCAGAACGAATGAGGATTTTCAACACAGTAAGTTTAAATACATTCCAAGTTTTCCTAGTAAACAAGGAATGTTTAGAAAACCTTTAATACAATTTTTCTTATTCATACAGGGAATATTAAATAAAATACTTTTCATTAACAAAAAAAATCATAAAAATTAATAGGAAAATAAATCCATTCTGCTCTTGAATTCATTTTGTAAATAAATCCACCTTCGGTTGAATTGAGTACCTACACATGCATCAAAAAAACATGGAGTCTGTTTCTTTGTTTTGATTTTAAGGCTGTCATAACAAAAAATCCTGTTTCGCATAAATATGTTGATGGAAATGGCAGCAAAATCTTTAAAGCAATTTAATTCTCCGGGCCGCCATCAGATGTCTCACTATTAACTCAAAATTAAAATAGTCATTTTTTAAATATTTTCACGAACTAATTTGTTTGTTTAGTTTGTGATTTTTTTTATTAAGTTTATAGGGTACTGTTTAGTAAATTACTTGCGACTTGTGGACGTCTTAGACTTAGCTCGCGGACCCCCGGTTCAGAAACATTGTTCTAGAGTACGTATACTATATTTATAACTTATGTTCTAATTTTTTAGTGGGGTCTCGTGGCTTGAGTGTCTGGTCGCGAATCTGGGGAACCGGGTTCGATCCCGACCGACGCCAAATATTTCGAATTTTAAATGGCACAAAATTGACCCCTGTGGTGCACTCTCCACGCCAACAATGAGTGCCCGTGAGGTGACGTCTGGCAAACGCCCGCACGGTGCAAATATGTCATCATCATTACCGATATCTGCATACAAAGCGGATTGGCACACCCAGCAATGGGTAATATGTCGTGATGATATATTTATTTTATTTTATTTGTTAAAGATCCTATTATAATTTATATTTATACAATCTGGTTAATTATGGAATGTAAAATGAATCATTATAATTTTATTGAAATTACAAATGATCTAATTAATAAATCCATGACATGATTTGGACTTATGCGTTTATATCAACTTAAAATTAAATATTTGTTATAGTGATAATAACAGTTCAGATAAGAGTATAAATGAGATACCTACCTTGGTCACACACACCCATCTATGGATAAGACAAAAATCGTGTCTAATTTGCTTTGTTCGTAAATTAAGCTTGTGCTTATATCGCTGATGGAGGTTCATTCCAGACTTTGCCTGTTACAATATGAGTACATGACACGTTGCAAATTTCCTTGAAGACGATCCTGAAAAAAACGCAACGCGTGCATCAAGTGAAAGTAGCTGATGAGCATCTTAGAACAATAGATACTCGTGATCCCGTTTCCATAGTGATTCGCGCCACAGAAACAATGTAATGTTTGACAAATGACGTTACCAGTTTACTCAGGAAGTTTCTTTTTAATTTTGCTTACAAATTGAAAAGTTGTTAGCTTCATACAAAGAAAGATTACTTTTTCTTGTAATTAAACAATAATTTATTTAGAACTGCTTATTATGAGTAAAATAGGGAGAGAAGTACATATACTCATACTATTCTGTTCAATAATAACTATAAATTATATACATTAATCATGTATGTTCGTATGGAAATGAAGGATATGTTCTCGGATATGTTGAATGACATATGCAGCAAGATTGTAGCAGGGTTTTGTGGAAATAAGCGAGATGTCACGCATTCATCAAAAAAGCCATACAATACTGAATATAAAATGTTACAAGCTTCATTAACATCTGTGATAAATACAAAATTTGGTACAAACTGATACAATTTTGGGAAGTTTGCTTTTCGGAAATTCTTTCTGAAATTAACATTGTTAACAGTTTTTTCCTTTTCAGTAAGATGAATACTAAATATTAAAATATTTAGTGTATAATAATATTCTCTATTGACAGTACAATTCAAGTTACTGAAAACTATTCAGGACATTATTAATGTGATTACAATCAAAATGTGAAAGAAAGTTGCATGGTTTTAGAAAAAGTATTACTATAGAATTCAGGAATATTAAAAATCTCTTAATATTATAAATTAGAATTTTGTAAAAATTGCAAAATTTCAAAACAATCTAGAAGTTGTTAATAAATTTCTACAGACATATTAGGTGTAACATAAAAATTAAAAACATAAATAATACTAGTGGAATTAAGTTTAATTTTGCAGCACACGATGTCAACTTTTGCGGGAATATTTTCACAGTAAGAATCAAAAGATATGCACTCAGAACTCAAATTATTATTGACCAATAACAGAACACCACCACCACGCGTTGTATTACACTGTGCGAAATTTCTGTCTACGATAAACTGAAAATTCATCATGAGATAATTCACTATCAAGAACACTAGTACACAAGTTTCCGTAAATACGACTATGTCAAAGTTTATTAACTTTCATGTTCAAGCCTTGTATATTTTGATAGATATTAAAAGTTCGATTGGATAGTGAAGCATCTAGTTTTTTCAACAATTACTGCAATGCCGTATTTCCATCCGCTTTCCTGGATTCCAGTTCTGCCTTCATGCGTTTATATTGTTGCATTTCATAAGGAGTGCGGTTTGAATTAATGTAGATATTGATAATTGAAGGATCATTTCGAAGAGATTTTGTATTTTTAAGAACAGTTTTGCTGACTCGAAATCGAGAATTGTAATTTTACTAGTCGAGGTGAAGACTGTGTTCGGTTATTTTTATGCCGAGCCTAAATATCTTACAGTTATTAATACTGACGTTAGGCGCTACTTTTGAAATATTGGGAGCCACACCCGTCTGTAAGTCAGTAGATAAGTAATTGAATCTACGTTAAAATCATTTTCAGTCGGTTTATTATTAGCATTTTTTTTTTCTTTAATTTCACGTAACACACTGGAGAGAGAGAGAGAATAGTGATTTTAAAATTTTTAACGTCTGACTCGTATGTTATTAATATCATAACAACCCTGCTTTCAGGGTTGTTATATACCAAATAATACCCTAGAGCGTGTTATGAGTTGTTGCTATGGTAATGTTGTCAATAAAATGATATTGATACTGGGATAAAGCCTAAAAAACAAGCAAAAGCATGGATAGCCTACCTACTCCGCAAATTTTATTAAAACTTTCTGATAAGTATCAGCTTCTTCTAGACATACATCACAGAAGATTTTGACGGATTTAGTAGTTGACCGGGCATTTATTCGACATGTTGCGACAAGTCAAGCTTGCTCCATAGTTTACTATCTTGAGTAGGAGTAGAAACAATAGTGCTATTTGAAGCGTTCAGTGCTGTATGATTTTGTCGTGAAAAAATTTGCGAATATGTGCCTTATTGACAACGTGGATGCATCCTTGATATATGGCTGCGTATAACTAGCAGTCCCTTATTAGCAGATCCTAACGAAAATTATTGCATATTTTTTTGCTATTTAATTGCCACAATGCCAATTTAATTGCCACTTATTTTTTTTTAAATACAGGGGGACCGCTAGCTTGACAGTCAAATTAGCAGTCCCCTGAACTTTTTATGTGCGGTATAGCTTTGGAATTTAATTGCTCCAGCAGAACCATACAAAATGCAATCTACCATATTGTTTAGACGAAAATCAACCAGTATAAACCATATCCTTTCTAAATACCACTTACCGATTAAAACAATATTATTTGAGAATGTATCAATATACTTACTTTTCAACAATCGGGTACGTGAAGCTGGCAACAACCATTGCGGCACAATCCCACGAGATCAATCAGAAAATTTAGTAATTAAATACTAATTAATTACCTACAAACCAAATTAATTACGGTTGTTGCTCAAAAAATACATAGAGTTGTGACAGCTTATGCGTTAAGCTAGCACAAGCTCAAAAAATACATTATAAAAATATCAAACACTATGCTACCATTCAATTACTAATTAATAAAGCAGGAATAACTAATTAATTACTTATTAATTTTTAAATAATTGATCAAATAATTACTGTGTCTCTGTTTTGACCATTGCATTGTGAAGGGGGAGAACACATACAACATACTTTTTAACCATTAGACAATAATGAACTGTTAGGTAAATAAATTCGTGAACAATATCGTAACTCAATTTTCAATATTGTTTAATTGCATATACATTTTAGGATACATTAATCGGTCAGTCAATGTAGAAAACGACTAATCAATAACTACACTTCAAAACTGCAATAGAACTAGGTGTGCTCGAGTAATTAATTTTAAACTTGGTTTTCGATATTGATTTATCGATTAATGCACTTCAAAATGCATAACAATTGGTTGTGTTCAAGGAATCAATTCGAAACTTGTTTTGGTTGATCGAATAATTATATCAGTACCACAGACTGTCCGTATGCCACAATTCTTCTACACCATGCCCTGCTGAGTATCCATTTACACTTGCAGTTACTGTCCCCGTATACCTAGCTTCCCAATCCTCTTCAATACTACAGAGTATTCACTTCCACAGTTATCCCAGTATACCAGTAACTTCCCGACTCGCCGTTACTGTCCTTGTACATTATAGCTTTCCAATCGAGTTCCCAATACTCGTCAACACTACCGAGTATTCACATCCACAGCTATCCCAGTTAACCAGTAACTTCCCAAGTCCTCCACTCGACACTATCCTGCATACGCTCACCACGATACTGCTGTGCTTCACGAACACTCTATGTGAATGTCTCTCCATGTAACTAACTTCCGAGCATAACTGCGTCCCTTTTATACGGCTGCCATTAGCTTCCAGAGAGCTCTAGAATGTTCGGCCGCATAATAACAATGAACACAAAAGGTTTAGGCGACCGGAAGTAATTAAACACGTCGCGGCCTGTTTGTCACGTAGCCCGCGCTGCTAGCGCAATTGTGTCATCGCTATACTTAGACGCTTGTTCAGCGTAGCAGCGGGGCTCACACGTTACAATTCACAAATTGCATTACAACTGGTTGTGCTCGAGTAATATTTGAAACTTGTGATTTGATGTTGGTTGATCGAATAGTGTTTCACAAACTACATTTTCAGATGCTCGAAACGTCAGATTTGATATTGATTAATCGATTAATGCACTTCAAAGTGTATTACAACTGGTTGTACTTAAATAATCAATTCGAAATTTGAGTTTTTAAATTTATAATCGACTGATGCACTTAGAAGTGCATTAGAACTGGTTGTGCTCGAGTAATTAACTCAACACTTGAGTTTCGATATTGATTAATCGACTGGTGCACTTATAAGTGCATTAGAATTGGTTGTGGTTGAGTAATTAATACAATACTTGAGTTTCCGTAATGATTAATCGATTGATGCACTTACAAGTGAATTAGAACTGGTTGTGCCTGAGTAATTAATTCAACACTAGAGTTTCCGTATTGATTAATCGACTGATGTACTTATGAGTAAATTAGAACTAGTCGTGCCTGAGTAATTAATGCAACACTTGAGTTTCCACACTGATTAATCGACTGATGCACTTATAAGTGAATTAGAACTAGTTGTGCTTGAATAATTAATTCAACACTAGAGTTTCCATATTGATTAATCGACTGATGCACTTATAAGTGAATTAGAAGTGGTTGTGCTTGAGTAATTAATTCAACACTTGAGTGTCCATAATGATTAATCGACTGATGCACTTATAAGTGCATTAGAAGTGGTTGTGCTTGAGTAATTAACTCAACACTTGAGTTTCCATACTGATAAATTAACTGTTGCACTTAAGTGAATTAGAACTGGTCGTGCTTTAGTAATTAATTGAACACTTTAGTTTCCATACTGATTAATCGACTGGTGCACTTATAAGTGAATTAGAACTAGTTATGCTTGAGCAATTAATTCAACACTTGAGTTTCCATATTGATTAATCGACTGATTCACATATGTTACAACTGGTTGTGCTTGAGGAAGTTATTCAACATTTATAAGTACTTCAGTCGATTAATCAATATTGAAACTCAAGTGTTGAATTAATTACTCAAGCACAACGACTTTTAATTCACTTGTAAATGCATCAGTCTATTAATCAATATGGAAACTCAAGTGTTGAATTAATTACTCGAGCACAACCAGTTCTATTGCACTTCTAATGCAACAGTCGATTATCAATATCGAAACTTAAATTTCGAATTAATTACTTAAGTACAAACCAGTTGTAAAACACTTTGAAGTGCATTCATCGATTAATCAATATCATTTCTTAAGTTAGGAATAGACTACACAAAAACGAGCAACTGAAATGTAGTTTGTGAAACATTATTCGATCAACCAACATCAAATCACAAGTTTCAAATTTTACTCGAGCACAACCAATTGTGATGCAATTTGTGATATAATTACTCGATCAGCCAAAAGAAGTTTCGAATTGATTACTTGAACACAACCATTTGTTATGCATTTTGAAGTGCATTTATCGCTGAATCAATATCGAAAATCAAGTTTAGAATTAATTACTCGAGCACAACCAGTTCTAACGCAGTTTTGAAGTGTAGTAATTGGTCATTCGTTTTCTACATTGAATGACCGATTAATGTATCCTAAAATGCATAATGCAATTAAATAATGTTGAATATAGATTTATGATATTCTTTCAATTTGATTAACAATTTATTATTGTCTAATGGTTAAAAAGTAGTGTTCTCTCCCTTCTCAGTGCAATGGTCAAAACAGCGACAGAGGAATTATTTGATAAATTATTTAATAATTCATTAGTTATTAATTAATAGTTAATTTTTAGCATTGTGTTTGATATTTTTATAATGCATTTCTTTTCGGTTGTGCTAGTTTCACACATAAGCCGGCACAACCTTATGAATTTTTAAAAAAACAACTATAATAAATTTCGTTATTGACTAATTGATGAGTACTAAATTTTCTGATTGATTTCGTGTGATTGTGGCGGAATGTTCGTGTCAGCTTCACGTACTTCAAAAATTGAGCTTTGTATTAATATTCACTTTTCATGTAAACAGCAAAACCATGCCAATGACGCAATTAATTTTAAAAGCTCAAGTTCTCATTAGAAGTACGGTATATTGATTCATTAGAGAGTTTTTACATAATGTCAAAATAGATAGCGTGAACGTTAAAATTGCAGGTAACGTGAACGTTATTCTATTCATCAAAATATGTTTTCACATACCGTATACATTGTTCTATCTCCCACATAAAGAAAATAGAAGGCGAATTAGTAAGGCTTATTTTGATTGCTTTGTATGAGACTGAAGCTAGCAGCCGATTCGTAGCAGCCGATTCGTTAAGTAAAATACTTTGGACAACCCTGGTGCTATAATCCGTAACAACTTAACTGTTGTATTTACTATAAGATTATACACGTAATATCAAATGCAATAAAGTAATATTTACGGGGGTTGTTCTCCATATATCTCTTAATATAGAGCAACGTCGAAACTTTCAAATTTCAGGGGATGAGGGTAACTTATAACACATTTTATTATTTAATAAATGCAAGAAAAGAATTGACAAAATTAACCACCCTTACAACCTGTAATATTAACTGTAACAAAACCATATTCACAGGGTATATTCAGCATACTTCCCTTATTATAGATTAACCATAAAAGTTTCGAATTTCAGGGGATGAGGGTAACTTATAACACATTATATTATTTAATAAATGCAAGATTAGAGTTGAGAAAATTAACCACCCTTACAACCTGTAATATTAACTGTAACAAAACCATACTCACAGGGTATATTTAGTATACATCCCTTATTATAGATTAACTTTAAAAGTCTCGAATTTCAGGGGATGAGGGTAATTTATAACACATTATATTATTTAATAAATGCAAGAGAAGAGTTGAGAAAATTAACCACCCTTACAATCTGTAATATTAACTGTAACAAAACCATATTCACAGGGTATATTTAGTATACATCCCTTATTGTAGAGTTACATTAAAAATTTTGAATTTCAGGGGATGAGGGTAATTTATAACACATATTATTTAATAAATGCAAGAGAAGAGTTGAAAAAATTAACCACCCTTACAATCTGTAATATTAACTGTAACAAAACCATATTCACAGGGTATATTTAGCATAAATCCCTTATTATAGATTAACCTTAAAAGTTTCGAATTTCAGGGGATGAGGGTAACTTATAACACATTATATTATTTAATAAATGCAAGAGAAGAATTGACAAAATTAACCACCGTTAGAACCTGTAATATTAACTGTAACAAAACCATATTCACAGGGTATATTTAGCATACATCCCTTATTATAGATTAACCTTAAAAGTTTCGAATTTCAGGGGATGAGGGTAATTTATAACACATTATATTATTTAATAAATGCAAGAGTAGAGTTGAGAAATTTAACCACCCTTACAACCTTTAATATTAACTGTAACAAAACTATACTCACAGGGTATATTTAGCATACATCCCTTATTATAGACAAAAATTAAAAGTTTAGAAATTCAGGGGATGAGGGTAGCTTATAACACATGATATTATTTAATAAATGCAAGAGAAGAGTTGAGAAAATTAACCACCCTTACATATTTAGTATACATCCCTTAATATAGACTAACCATAAAAGTTTCGAATTTCAGGGGATGAGGGTAACTTATAACACATTATATTATTTAAAAAATGCAAGAGAAGAGTTGAGAAAATTAACCACCCTTACAACCTAAAATATTAACTGTAACAAAACCATAAGTTTCTCAACTCTTCTCTTGCATTTATTAAATAATATAATGTGTTATAAATTACCCTCATCCCCTGAAATTCGAAATTTTTAATGTAACTCTACAATAAGGGATGTATACTAAATATACCCTGTGAATATGGTTTTGTTACAGTTAATATTACAGACTGTAAGGGTGGTTAATTTTCTCAACTCTTCTCTTGCATTTATTAAATAATATAATGTGTTATAAATTACCCTCATCCCCTGAAATTCGAATTTTTTTATGTAACTCTACAATAAGGGATGTATACTAAATATACCCTGCGAATATGGTTTTGTTACAGTTAATATTACAGGTTGTAAGGGTGGTTAATTTTCTCAACTCTTCTCTTGCATTTATTAAATAATATAATGTGTTATAAATTACCCTCATCCCCTGAAATTCGAAACTTTTAAGGTTAGTCTATAATAAGGAATGTACACTAAATATACCCTGTGAGTATGGTTTTGCTACAGTTAACATTACAGGTTGTAAGGGTGGTTAATTTTCTCAACTCTTCTCTTGCATTTATTAAATAATATAATTTGTTATAAATTACCCTCATCCCCTGAAATTCGAAATTTTTAATGTAACTCTACAATAAGGGATGTATACTAAATATACCCTGTGAATATGGTTTTGTTACAGTTAATATTACAGACTGTAAGGGTGGTTAATTTTCTCAACTCTTCTCTTGCATTTATTAAATAATATAATGTGTTATATATTACCCTCATCCCCTGAAATTCGAAACTTTTAAGGTTAATCTATAATAAGGGATGTACACTAAATATACTCTGTGAGTATGGTTTTGTTACAGTTAATATTACAGGTTGTAAGGGTGGTTAATTTTCTCAACTCTTCTCTTGCATTTTTAAATAATATAATGTGTTATAAATTACCCTCATCCCCTGAAATTCGAAATTTTTAATGTAACTCTACAATAAGGGATGTATACTAAATATACCCTGTGAATATGGTTTTGTTACAGTTAATATTCCAGACTGTAAGGGTGGTTAATTTTCTCAACTCTTCTCTTGCATTTATTAAATAATATAATGTGTTATAAATTACCCTCATCCCCTGAAATTCGAAATTTTTAATGTAACTCTACAATAAGGGATGTATACTAAATATACCCTGTGAGTATGGTTTTGTTACAGTTAATATTACAGGTTGTAAGGGTGGTTAATTTTCTCAACCTTCTCTTGCATTTATTAAATAATATAATGTGTTATAAATTACCCTCATCCCCTGAAATTCGAAATTTTTAATGTAACTCTACAATAAGGGATGTATACTAAATATATCTTGTGAATATGGTTTTGTTACAGTTAATATTACAGGTTGTAAGGGTGGTTAATTTTGTCAACTCTTCTCTTGCATTTATTAAATAATATAATGTGTTATAAATTACCCTCATCCCCTGAAATTCGAAATTTTTTGTGTAACTCTACAATAAGGGATGTATACTAAATATACCCTGCGAATATGGTATTGTTACAGTTAATATTACAGGTTGTAAGGGTGGTTAATTTTCTCAACTCTTCTCTTGCATTTATTAAATAATATAATGTGTTATAAATTACCCTCATCCCCTGAAATTCGAAACTTTTAAGGTTAATCTATAATAAGGGATGTACACTAAATATACCCTGTGAATATGGTTTTGTTACAGTTAATATCACAGATTGTAAGGGTGGTTAATTTTTTCAACTCTTCTCTTGCATTTATTAAATAATATGTGTTATAAATTACCCTCATCCCCTGAAATTCCAAATTTTTTATGTAACTCTACAATAAGGGATGTATACTAAATATACCCTGTGAGTATGGTCTTGTTACAGTTAATATTACAGGTTGTAAGGGTGGTTAATTTTCTCAACTCTTCTCTTGCATTTATTAAATAATATAATGTGTTATAAGTTACCCTCATCCCCTGAATTTCTAAACTTTTAATTTTTGTCTATAATAACGGATGTATGCTAAATATACCCTGTGAGTATAGTTTTGTTACAGTTAATATTACAGGTTGTAAGGGTGGTTAATTTTCTCAACTCTACTCTTGCATTTATTAAATAATATAATGTGTTATAAATTACCCTCATCCCCTGAAATTCGAAATTTTTAATGTAACTCTACAATAAGGGATGTATACTAAATATACCCTGTGAATATGGTTTTGTTACAGTTAATATTACAGGTTGTAAGGGTGGTTAATTATCTCAACTCTTCTCTTGCATTTATTAAATAATATAATGTGTTATAAATTACCCTCATCCCCTGAAATTCAAAATTTTTTGTGTAACACTACAATAAGGGATGTATACTAAATATACCCTGCGAATATGGTTTTGTTACAGTTAATATTACAGATTGTAAGGGTGGTTAATTTTCTCAACTCTTCTCTTGCATTTATTAAATAATATAATGTATTATAAATTACCCTCATCCCCTGAAATTCGAAGTTTTTAATGTAAGTCTACAATAAGGGATGTATAGTAAATATACTCTGTGAATATGGTTTTGTTACAGTTAATATTACAGATTGTAAGGCTGGTTAATTTTCTCAACTCTTCTCTTGCATTTATTAAATAATATAATGTGTTATAAATTACCTTCATCCCCTGAAATTCGAAACTTTTAAGGTTAATCTATAATAAGGGATGTATACTAAATATACCTTGTGAGTATGGTTTTGTTACAGTTAATATTACAGGTTGTAAGGGTGGTTAATTTTCTCAACTCTTCTCTTGCATTTATTAAATAATATAATTTGTTATAAGTTACCCTCATCCCCAGAAATTCGAAACTTTTGTGGTTAATCTATAATAAGGGATGTATGCTAAATATACCTAATGAGTATGGTTTTGTTACAGTTAATATTACAGGTTGTAAGGGTGGTTAATTTTCTCAACTCTACTCTTGCATTTATTAAATAATATAATGTGTTATAAGTTACCCTCATCCCCTGAAATTCGAAACTTTTAAGGTTAATCTATAATAAGGGATGTATGCTAAATATACCCTGTGAATATGGTTTTGTTACAGTTAATATTACAGATTGTAAAGGTGGTTAATTTTCTCAACTCTTCTCTTGCATTTATTAAATAATATAATGTGTTATAAGTTACCCTCATCCCCTGAAATTCGAAACTTTTTAAGTTAACCTATAATAAGGGATGTATGCTAAATATACCCTGTGAATATGGTTTTGTTACAGTTATTATTACAGATTGTAAAGGTGGTTAATTTTTTCAACTCTATTCTTCCATTTATTAAATAATATGTGTTATAAATTACCCGCATCCCCTGAAATTCGAAACTTTTATGATTAATCTATAATAAGGGATGTATACTAAATATACCCTGTGAATATGGTTTTGTTACAGTTAATATTACAGATTGTAAGGGTGGTTAATTTTCTCAACTCTTCTCTTGCATTTATTAAATAATATGATGTGTTATAAATTACCCTCATCCCCTGCAATTCAAAATTTTTAATGTAACTCTACAATAAGGGATGTATACTAAATATACCCTGTGAGTATGGTCTTGTTACAGTTAATATTACAGGTTGTAAGGGTGGTTAATTTTCTCAACTCTTCTCTTGCATTTATTAAATAATATATGTTATAAGTTACCCTCATCCCCTGAATTTCTAAACTTTTTATTTTTATCTACAATAAGGGATGTATGCTAAATATAATCTGTGAGTATGGTTTTGTTACAATTAATATTACAGGTTGTAAGGGTGGTTAATTTCCTTAACTCTTCTCTTGCATTTATTAAATAATATAATGTGTTATAAATTACCGTCATCCCCTGAAATTCGAAATTTTTAATATAACTCTACAATAAGGGATGTATACTAAATATACCCTGTGAATATGGTTTTGTTACAGGTAATATTACAGATTGTAAGGGTGGTTAATTTTCTCAACTCTTCTCTTGCATTTATTAAATAATATAATGTGTTATAAGTTACCCTCATCCCCTGAATTACAAAACTTTTAATGTTTCTCTATAATAAGAGAAGTATGCTAAATATACTCTGTGAATATGGTTTTGTTACAGTTAATATTACAGATTGTAAGGGTGGTTAATTTTTTCAACTCTTCTCTTGCATTTATTAAATAATATGTGTTATAAATCACCCTCATCCCCTGAAATTCAAAATTTTTAATGTAACTATACAATAAGGGATATATACTAAATATACCCTGTGAATATAGTTTTGTTACAGTTAATATTGCAGATTGTAAGGGTGGTTAATTTTCTCAACTCTTCTCTTGCATTTATTAAATAATATAATGTGTTATAAATTACCCTCATCCCCTGAAATTCGAAACTTTTAAGGTTAATCTATAATAAGGGATGTATACTAAATATACCCTGAGAGTATGGTTTTGTTACAGTTAATATTACAGGTTGTAAGGGTGGTTAATTTTCTCAACTCTAATCTTGCATTTATTAAATATTATAATGTGTTATAAGTTACCCTCATCCCCTGAAATTCGAAACTTTTATGGTTAATCTATAATAAGGGAAGTATGCTAAATATACCCTGTGAATATGGTTTTGTTACAGTTAATATTACAGGTTGTAAGGGTGGTTAATTTTGTCAATTCTTCTCTTGCATTTATTAAATAATATAATGTGTTAGAAGTTACCCTCATCCCTTGAAATTCGAAACTTTTAAAGTTAATCTATAATAAGGGATGTACGCTAAATATACCCTGTGAATATGGTTTTGTTACAGTTAATATTACAGATTGTACGGGTGGTTAATTTTCTCAACTCTTCTCTTGCAGTTATTAAATAATATAATGTGTTATAAGTTACCCTCATCCCCTGAAATTCGAAACTTTTTAGGTTAACCTATAATAAGGGATGTATGCTAAATATACCCTGTGAATATGGTTTTGTTACAGTTAATATTACAGATTGTAAGGGTGGTTAATTTTTTCAACTCTATTCTTCCATTTATTAAATAATATGTGTTATAAATTACCCTCATCCCCTGAAATTCGAAACTTTTATGGTTAATCTATAATAAGGGATGTATACTAAATATACCCTGTGAATATAGTTTTGTTACAGTTAATATTACAGATTGTAAGGGTGGTTAATTTTTTCAACTCTTCTCTTGCATTTATTAAATAATATGTGTTATAAATTATCCTCATCCCCTGAAATTCAAAATTTTTAATGTAACTCTACAATAAGGGATGTATACTAAATATATCCTGTGAGTATGGTCTTGTTACAGTTAATATTACAGGTTGTAAGGCTGGTTAATTTTCTCAACTCTTCTCTTGCATTTATTAAATAATATAATATGTTATAAGTTACCCTCATCCCCTGAATTTCTAAACTTTTAATTTTTGTTTATAATAAGGGATGTATGCTAAATATACTCTGTGAGTATGGTTTTGTTACAGTTAATATTCCAGGTTGTAAGGGTGGTTAATTTTCTCAACTCTTCTCTTGCATTTATTAAATAATATAATGTTATAAATTACCCTCATCCCCTGAAATTTGAAATTTTTAATCTAACTCTACAATAAGGGATGTATACTAAATATACCCTGTGAATATGGTTTTGTTACAGTTAATATTACAGGTTCTAAGGCTGGTTAATTTTGTCAATTCTTCTCTTGCATTTATTAAATAATATGTGTTATAAATCACCCTCATCCCCTGAAATTCAAAATTTTTAATGTAACTCTACAATAAGGGATGTATACTAAATATACCCTGTGAATATAGTTTTGTTACAGTTAATATTACAGATTGTAAGGGTGGTTAATTTTCTCAACTCTTCTCTTGCATTTATTAAATAATATAATGTGTTATAAATTACCCTCATCCCCTGAAATTCAAAACTTTTAAGGTTAATCTATAATAAGGGATGTGTACTTAATATACCCTGTGAGTATGGTTTTGTTACAGTTAATATTACAGGTTGTAAGGGTGGTTAATTTTCTCAACTCTAATCTTGCATTTATTAAATAACATAATGTGTTATAAGTTACCCTCATCCCCTGAAATTCGAAACTTTTATGGTTAATCTATAATAAGGGAAGTATGCTACATATACCCTGTGAATATGGTTTTGTTACAGTTAATATTACAGGTTGTAAGGGTGGTTAATTTTGTCAATTCTAATCTTGCATTTATTAAATAATATAATGTGTTATAAGTTACCCTCATCCCCTGAAATTCGAAACTTTTATGGTTAATCTATAATAAGGGAAGTATGCTAAATATACCCTGTGAATATGGTTTTGTTACAGTTAATATTACAGGTTGTAAGGGTGGTTAATTTTGTCAATTCTTCTCTTGCATTTATTAAATAATAAAATGTGTTATAAGTTACCCTCATCCCCTGAAATTTGAAAGTTTCGACGTTGCTCTATATTAAGAGATATATGGAGAACAACCCCCGTAAATATTACTTTATTACATTTGATATTACGTGTATAATCTTATAGTAAATACAACAGTTAAGTTGTTACGGATTATAGCACCAGGGTTGTCCAAAGTATTTTACTTAACGAATCGGCTGCTACGAATCGGCTGCTTGCTTTGTTTGCAAATTTAAATGAGAAAGATTTCAACGATGCCTTAAACAAAATGTCACACAAATAACATTTAAAATAGTAATATTACATACAGTCTTGCAACCTTTACAAACAGTTGCACAAAATCAAATGTAACTATAACGTTGCAGGTATCTTCCTCTAAAAGTTTGGTTGTCTGCTTTAACGTCAAATGTAAAGCAATTTTCAACGGACGGTATTTTTGGTCAAATAAGGTTAAACGCTATATACATACTGTAAAAAATTTATGTACGCATACGCATTGAAGTCAAAATGAGCTATAGCGTTCAAACTATATATTTTGACGTTATGTGAAAACCTCGGTGAAAACTCACTATTCTCAAATAATACGGTTAGTTATTGGTAGTAAAAACCAATATGATTTAAACTGGTTTATTATCGTCCAAAGATTGAATGTAGGTAAAGCTAGAATGTTTCTGTATGGTTTCAAAGCTCAAGTTTAAATGAAAAGTACAGTATATTGGTTCATTCTCAATAACTGTTAATTAAAACGGATGTGGTTTATTATCATCTAAACTTTATGGTAGATTGAATGCAGTTTGCTGGGTTCTACTGAAAAAATTAACTTACAAAGCTCTGTATTGGATGAACAATAGTGGATATTGATTCATTCTCAAATAATATTGTTTTAATCGGTTAGCTACTGATAATTAAAATGTATATGGTTTATACTGGTTTATTATCGTCTAAACATTATGGTAGAATACAATTTGTTGGGTTCTGCTGGGGTCATTAATTTACAAAGCTATATATTAAATGAAAAATACTGGAGATTGATTCGTTCTCTAATAATATTGTTTTAATCGGTTAGTTACTGGTAATTATATCGGATATGGTTTGTACTAGTTTATTATCGTCTAGACATTATGGTAGAATTCATTTTGCTGGGTTATACTGGGATAATTAATTACAAAGCTCTATATTAGATGAAAAATACTGGATATTGATTCGTTCACAAATAATATTGTTTTAATCGGTTAGTTACTTGCAATTAAAACGGATATGGTTTATACTGGTTTATTATTATCTAAACATTATAGTAGAATGCAGTTTGTTGGGTTCTGCTAGGGGTAATTAATTTATAAATTTCTACATTAGATGAAAAATACTGGATATTTATTTATTGTCAATTAATATTGTTTTAATCGGTTATTACTGGTAATTAAAACGGATATGGTAGAATACAGTTTGTGGGGTTCTGCTAAAGCAATTAATTTACAAAGCTCAATTTTTAATGAAACTTAAGGTATATTAATTCATTCATTCTCAAATAATATAGTTTTACTCGGTTGTGGTAATTAGAACGAATATGGTTTATACTGGTTGGTTATTGTCTAAACAATATGGTAGAATGCAGTTTGTTGGGTTTTGCTAAAGCAATTAATTTACAAAGCTCAATTTTTGATAAAGTACGGTATGTTGATTCATTCTCATTTTGAATAAAAATTAGATGGATTCATATGCATCCTTATAGATTCATGTGGGATCAATGTATTTCCATAATAATCCAAATAGAACCTATGTACATCCATATTGATCATACATGGGAACTGCATGGATCCATATAGTTAGTGAGATATACGCACTAATAAATAGGGTACGCAACATTTAAAATTCAGTTGAATACAGAAAATTCTTATGTTAATCGTAGTAGTAATTCATATATTTTTGTTTTTTTTCCTGGATTTATTTAAATATTCCATTTAATAATTAATTGGCAATTAAATGGCAATTAATTCCTACACACTAATATTTTAGAATGTAACTCATTACAGCTCAGGGGA
>OY720451.1:36321761-36399261 GCA_963082715.1 Harpalus rubripes | reverse complement strand
GAATTCGAAGTCAAATAATAGTTTTTCTCAGTTTCTTACTAACCATAGTGCTTAAAATAATAAATGAAATGTATGTCTTTCATGGCTTCTTAAACACTTTAAATGTAACCTTTGCTATAACTATTAAAACCAGGGGCGGCGGATTTTGATTTTTCCCGTATATATGACATAATCTCGTGTTTCATATGTGCTGTTGCATCGATTTAAAACAGTTTTAATGTAAAATTTAACTTTAAACCAGGGATCGGAAACCGCAGAAAAATGGGATCGGTTTGGGTTCAGGTTCAGAAATGAAAATAAAATCGGGTTCAGGTTCGGTTCGGGTTCAGAAAAAATAGTTTTAGGTGGTTCGGTACCGGTTCGGGTTCGAAAAATTAAAATTATGTATATAAATAAAACAAATTGTACATACGAGTAAGTAAGGTAAAGAAAAGGCGATATGCTCAATAATAACAAAATAATATTACTCTATTAGGTAAATAATAAAAAAGAAAACAAGAAGAATTATTTACATTGTAGCTGTAAGCTGTAACTGCTATCTCAATTTGCGCAAATGTCACAGAGTCTAAAAAAATTTGATACTCCCAAAAATTTAATATATTAGAAGTTTTTGGAAGTCTTTGGACGTCTTCATCATTTTTAAATACTATGTACTTGTAAATTAGGTTTGTTTTAATTTTAATATTTCTGCTTGGACTTTTTAATTACCTTTCACTAGCTTTCAAATAATGAAATAAAATATTAAAAATGTAGGTTTTGTTTAAAGGTAATTATTTCAGTACAAAACTAATCTATGTGTCACAGAAGTATTAAAACATTGGTTCAGTGAACAAGGTTTTTTGAACCCGAAAATATTGGGTTCAGTTCCGGTTCGGGTTCATGTCGCTAAAATTAACTGTGGTTCGGGTTCTGGTTCAGGTTCACAAAAAAGGTGGGTTCGGAACGGTTTTCGGTTCAGGTTCGGTTTCCGGTCCCTGCTTTAAACATCATTTTATTCTTGTATAATATTGTTCTTCTAAAGTTACAGGAATACAAAATATTTAAATTCATATCGCAAAATTTAATTATATTTTCATAAAATAAATCAAACAAAAAAGTTATTGTTCACCGTGGGTGCGTTGCACCCCCATTTTTTTGCTGATGGGTGCTCCTGCACCGATGTAGCCACGTACTCGCCGCCCCTTATTAAAACTATCCTAAAAATAAATCAAAGCAGTGCAATTATGAATGGTTTATACGGCCGCGTGCTTGGTCGCGAATCTGGAGAACCGGATTCGATCCCAAATATTTAGATTTTTAAATGGCACAAAATTGGCCCCTGTGGTCACTCTCTACGCCAGCAATGAGTTCCCGTGAGGTGACGCCTGGTAAACGCCCGCACGGTACAAATATGTCATTATTATTACCGAAATCTGTGCGTGAAAGCAGATTGGAATACCCAGTAATGAGTAATGTGCCGTGATGATATATTTATTTTATTTATTTACATTATTATATTTCAGAAAACATTACTACACCCAGGTTTTTAACTACGAGGAGTAAATTCGAAACTCCGAATTGCAGCAATAAAAAAACTAGATAAAATATTTATAATAAATTTCATTGTTGAATTTATTCTTTTTACGGACTGTAGAACTTACCTTATCTTATAATGTTGACCGAAACTTTTTTTGAATTTTCCATTGAGGGTAATGAAGTAGATACTTTTTTACCTCCCATCATACCGTAGGTAAGGAAGGTAATGTTATCGGTCCAAAAATTCGATGGTTCAGTTTTCGTGAAAAATATATTATGATATATTAAAAAACTTTTTAAATTTAGTATTTAAGACTTTTATATGAAAGGGAACAACATATTAGATAAAATTGATAAACCGGAAGATTTTTTGAAATACATATTATGGTTTTCAAATTTTGTATTTAAGACTTTTAGATTAATGAGAACGACATATTAGATTTTTTCTAAAATCGATAAACTGGAAATGATATTTTACTTGAAGCTCTGAAGAGATTTTCGTGAAAAATATTTTATATATACCAAATTTTTTTGAAATTTGGTTTTTAAAACTTTTATATTAATAATGACATATTAGACTTTAGCTAAAATTGATAAACCGGAAGTAATACTTTATTTGAAGCTCTGAACATATTTTCGTGAAAAATATGTTGATACAATACAAAACTTTTCAAATTTGGTATTTAAGCCTTTTATATTAATGAAAACGACATATTAGATTTTTTTCTAAAATTGATAAATCGGAAAGTACTTTACAGAAAGCTATAAACAGATTTGATTGAAAAAATATATTAAAACATATGATTCAATTCTTCAAATTTGGTATTTAAAACTCCTGTATAATTTCAAACAACATATTAGATTTTGACTATACTTATATGATAAAGCGGAAGTCGAGGCGGAAGTGGTATTTAATTTGGAGCTCTTAAGAGATTTTCTAGGAAAAATATAATCCAGAATTTCGTATTACAGACTTTTATTTATTGGAACAATAAATTAGATTTTGTTTACAAATGATCAACCGGAAGTGATACTTTACTTAAAGCTCATTGCTATTTTACATATGGAATTGACGGGAGGTTATGTACTTGTCACATCAGATTTTTGCATCTCAAGATTAGTTCGCATCAAAATTAAATAAAATTTGTTAATTATGGAGAATATGACAGTAAATGGTACACATACCAGGTGCCTACTTTTTTATGGACCATAGGACAATGGTAGTTTTTTTAGTAATAATATAACAAGAGAGTGAGAATAAATTGAAAATAATTTGACAGATTTTTCGAAAACTTGTTGTCAACAACTTGAACACACTTTAACAATGAGAAATAAATAATTAATAATTATGGTATTTCTAGAAGTGGTTTCTATAATTTTTTGGTTTGTTTCATGATCAGAAATAGCACAAAATTGGTCTTTTTCGCTCATTTTACTTATGTGTTGATTACTACCTGACATGTCAACAAAAACAAAAACTACAAAGATTATTTCCGGGAATAATCTCTAGAGCTTTATTCTCAGTATAATAATGACAGGATTGGTTAAAACGCAGGCACGTGACACAAAATGGAACATTATTTCATTGGTTGTAAGAAATGTCAAAATATAATCATATGCATATAATAATTATTTTCATTTTGTTATTTTTCTTTTAATTTATTTGATGGTAGTCCGGTATGTTTTAAAAAATACTGGCACATTATTTTTAACTGTAAATAGACGAATTTAAGAAAAAAATGATCACATACTCCATTTTAAGACTTATTAAGGATGATAATAAACAATATTAATTGTTACACTGTTTTATACGCATGGAGTATTTTGCATAACTAATTGTAGTGGCGTCCCGATTTTTTCTTTCCTGTCCAGATTTTTTTGACATACAATCCGGAAAAACTGATTTTCTGAGTTGGCAACCCTCACAGCACAAATTATTGTAGATACCGAAATAATTATATCTTTGAAAATCGTAACGTAGATATGCATAGTTTAATCTTTTAAAGTAATGGATGAACTACATATTTAGTAATTGTGGATATGAGACAAAAAGGCTATAAATTTGTTAAATTTAACTAATAGATTGCAATCTGTAACTCCAAGAAATAAGATTCCGCATACTGAGTCATTGTGCGTGGTGCGGCCACTCGGCTGGTGACGTCAATAGACAATATCTTGGAGGTCAGCGATTCTCAAAATATACAAGATCTCCTTTTGTGAATCAACCTGAGACTTCCCTTCCACCTTTAATTATTTATTAGTTGGGGTTGGGAGTTTGCTTTTCGAAATTCTATGTTGTATCAAATAAAAAGTAATTTATTAAAAAAATTCAAACTAAGTCACCATGACAAAAACATATTAAAAATGTCGATCCAGGAGGCAATAGTATTTTCTATTATTTTTGATGCTCGTGTGGTATACGCATTGACTATTTCACAGATGAAACAAATTTAACTATTTTTCTGTACTTACGTAGTAAAGCAGTAAACATTCACCTTAACAATTTAATTGGGACATTTGACATTTGATTGCAAAATAATGAAATCAGGTAAACAATCTTTTTTGTCATGGTTACAGTGAATATATGCTTAGTATATTCATACGTAATATAACAAATGATATGATTATCATCGATGATATTCTCGAATGAAACCGAGTTGCAAATTTCACGAGTCCGAATGACGAGTGAAATGTGCAGCTTCAGTTTCGCGAGCAATATCTTCGATTGTTAATCATATCATTTAATGAGTGAATATAATGTATTTTTGTGATACATTGTGTGCTGCTAACCTACCGTTTCATATATTGTATTAAAACAGGGTTATTTTTACAATTGCCTTATTATTTTCATCGTTGTTGATATCCAGGGCGTATATAGATTTTTATTTTGGAGGGGGCCCAGGTTGTGCAAAAAATCTCATGGTATATACCGGATATAGAAATGAAAATTGGCGCATAGCGATTTAAATGTTATTTTTTCAATACTGCTATATCTCCTTACCAATCCATTTTAGCGCAAAAAGGGTAAGAATATAAGTTGTTCAGAAATTAAAAAGGTATCCTATAAAAGTAACTTACATAATCATTCATATTTCACGAGATATTAAATAAATAAAATTTAATGTTCTTTTAGAAAGATTATTAGAGTTCCATGAAGATGAAACAAGTAACCTGAATAAAATATTCACTGTAACATTTTTTTTTTTGTTGTATAATTTATTTTTAATTTGTTCGGAGTTGATGCAACAAATATCAAAGTGAATATTTTAATTAGGATACTTATTTCAATTTTCAAAGCACTCTAACAATTTTTCCAAAAGGACATTAAAGTTTATTTAATTAATATCTCGTGATATATGAACGATTATATAACTAAGTTACCTTTATAGGATGCCTTTTTAATTTCTGAACAACTTATATTCTTACCCTTTTTGCGCTAAAATGAATAGGTACAGAGATATAGGGTACGTTTACACCGTACGTACTAGTTAGAGTCTGTGCGTTTAGAAAAAAAAAAACAAATCGGCGCAGTAGAAGTTGTATTACGCAACCTACAAATGTTGACTATTAATACTCGCTCAAAAAACATTTAACTGAATAATATTTGAATGTTATTAATTTTAATATTATTATCATTTACGATACACAAAATTCATAAACAAGTATACATTTAATTATTACTCGCACAAAAGACATTTGATTGAATATCTGTGTCCATATTTATATCTATAACCTATACGCAACAAACAGCTGCTACCTGTCACAATATCGTACCATCTCTACTTTCACAAGTTGGACCCGCCCGGGTGAATTTTGGCCTGTGCGCCGGTTTTTTCTCTGAACGCACGGACCAAGTGACGTAACAAGAATGCGACGAATGGTGTTAAACTATTATGTACCAAACATTTGGTACGCAATTGGTACACATTTTTGGTACTTTCAAAGGGGGATGTATACCAGACACGCAAACAGCATGCATACCAATGTAATTTTTCTGCCATCTATAACTACTTTTAATTTAATTAAATTGTGTATTAACATTTAGAGAAATTGTGTAAGTTTAGTAATATTTACAGTTTTCATAGTGTGGCGTTGTAAATTACATATATTCACAACTATTTTTCCTTATTCAGTAATTTTAGGTTAGGGTGACTAAACATTCGAAATAAACTCTGATTAGTGATTTAGGTGTAGAATTTAATTCTCTACAACATTTATTTCAAACATTTTTGTCCAAATTCAATAGGAAATTTTGCGCAAGGAAAAATTAAGTTCCCATTTTAAACCTCTATGGCCCGCTTTTTAATTAACACGCTGTATAAATCTATAAACTAAAAGGACATCAAATTAATTAAGTATGGGTAGTAATATTTAATTATATAACAAAATCTAGTTTTATTTATTTGAAATCCAACCTAAATGTTTACAACGTAGAAATGGGCTTTAGGATCCAGGAGAAATTAATTCTTTCTTCGTTTAAATTAATTTCTCCTGGATCCTAAAGCCCATTTCTACGTTGTAAAAAATCTAGTTTTCGAATTTTCCTTGCAAAAATATTTATAATTTCATCTCCAATGGACAGATAATATAGTTAAACCTGTAAGTCGTTCTTCACCTATTTTATTTCTTTGTAACGAGATTTTGTTGCGATTTTTTTAAAATAAAATTTATATTACTAATAACGACATAAATAAATATAAAATAATTTTAAAAAGTAAAAATATTGGGGGGGGGGGGTTATATCAACACAACAATTATTGCATATTTTTATATTCAAATGTCAATGTTGTAAATAAAGAAATGTTGTGCGGAAAACATGTCACATGATTAATGAATTATATTCTCGCTGTAATACGCGGTTTCTATGCAAAATAAATAATTTTGATTGGTGTAAAACATGATATGGGGTATAGTGATATATTACACACAATTGAAAATTCTCGATTAAACGAAACGTGTTGCATGGAAATTTTCTACAGGCAATATACGAAAGTTGGTATATTCGAATATACAAAAGTTCGTATATTCGTTCACCATGGTTACATAATAATAATCGCTGTAAAACATGGTAACTTGAAATCACGCAATTTTATTGGTCTCTAAGTTAATGAATGATATAGTAAAAACTAACCATATTCTTCGAAAATAAATACAAAAAAATAATAATGTATGATTTTATTTATATGTTTAAGTAATAATTATTGTATAATAGACACGCGGAGCTATATTATAGGATTTTTTCGCGACCGGATCCGGGCTTCTTTCACAGTCAAACACATTATAAAAGTCTCGGATGTTAATCCCTCTCAGCAACCATGTTATCCACCGACCTTCAAAATCAAATTTAAAACGGGCACATTATAACTATCAAGGGTATTAATAAAGGCGATAAATAATTGAGGCATTTTCATTTCATTATCGAGATTATTAATCGCCGACTAACACATGAGTTAATTACAAATATTTTTCGATGCTCATATACTATAAATTTAGAGAAAATCTAATTTTAACCAATAACAAAACTTTTAAGTTAGTAGAGTGTTACACGTCAAATTTTAGACGTTTGATATCAATTGTTTTCAGTGAGTGCATTTAGCTTTAGCTAGCACTAGTAGCACTATCAACTTTTTCGTTCCTAGAAGAATATATTTGTTTTCAAATACATATTAGAGGCATTCTACGCAGTTTTCTTTTGCTCTACGCGCTACTAATATTTCTAATAGCTCTGGTTATAATTCTTGATAATCTCGCACCCCTTTCGGAATATTACGCGCTCCTCAGTTTGAGAAACTCTGTTCTATGTAATATCTTAACGTGTACTCCTACTCACGCCAAAGTGATCAAAAGTTGCTTGTGACGCTTATTTTAAGAGAAATTAGTTTCTTATAAATGTAGAAATAATCATGCAAATAATGTATTGTTTAATTAATAAATTAAACTGATCATCCTATTTAGGATAATGATTATATTTAAGCAAAATTCATAAAAAAAATATGAGATGATAGTCCAGTCATTTGGTAGAAAAATAATGGATTATTCCACAAAAGGTCGCGTAGATTTGATTTTTGGATATGTTGTATATTTAGGGGTCTTAATAAATAATACAAGTTCTTGACCTTAAGGCCCTTCGGGAACCACCACCAGCTTTATAAAAATGATGCGAAGAATCTACTTTTTCAAAATATCTCTTCACCTATAAGAATTAGGACATAAATAGTTAATTTGGATCATAATTTATTATATATATATATATATATATATATATATATATATATATATATATATATATATATATATATATATATATATATATACAGGGTGTTTCCTTTAAAATAATCAAAAATAAGGGGCTAATTTATTAATAATAACAAGCCGAAAATTCGGCCAGTGGTTCTCAAACGGCAAAACAAAATTATATTTTTTTAAATGGTGTCCTATATAATTTTTTAGTCCATTAGATAGAGAATTTTATTTCTGATTTCAATAATATAAATATGATATAGGGTTGTATAACAATTATTTCTGCAAAAATGGTATTAAAAATAATGTTATAATATTACAATAGGCTATGCAATACACACGACTATTGCCTATAGTTACGCTAGTAGTAAACCCAGTTTTTATTACATTATTTCTAGTTTTTAATATCATTTTTCTCGAAATAATTGTTATACAACCCTATGCTATATAAAAATAACTATAAAAATAAAATTTATTTAATTTCAATTGCATTTTTCTCAATATTTTTGTAATGTAATAATATAAAATGATTACATGGTTGAATCTAGAATAAAATACTCTGTGGAATGAGTCTAAAAAATATATACTATCCAATTTAAAAAAAAAAATATAACTTTAACAGAAACTTAGGGTAATGCGCAGACGCCGCGGCTTACCATGGACGTTGGCATGGATTTTCAAGAAAGGGACAAATATAACGCAAAATAATAGAACAGGGAAAAACTTGAATGAAAAACTACACATCATTTTGAGAGTGAAGAAAAAAATCACAAAATTTGCTTGATGGTTGATGCTTACTCTCCAACAACTTGGAACAGAGTAACTGCAAACTATAAAAAAAGCACAAAAGTTTCAACGCCGTCACTGGCTTTTCATTGGCACATGTTATTTTGAGTGTGCACAGTCCTTTAGGTTTCCGCATTTTCTGTCTCTCTCAATCCTAAGCGTTCCCTACTCCTTCCATCCAGTTCGTAAGCTATATGATCCAAGTTCTACCCCTATATTTGAAATTTTAAAATTTTGTAACATTTGTATAAAGGACCAATAAAATAATAGAGAAATATAATTGTGTATTGAACAAAAATGCTGCATTTTGAAAACTCATACAAACAAATAATAAATTAATAAAATTTTAAATGGCGAAGGGGATGTTGACGTTAATGCTAATTTTAATTTAAACTTAATTGCAAATTTTAATTGAGCCCCTATAATTTAATGCAAGGTCGAACGTACAGTAGGTCGAAAGAAAGCGGGTGCGGTAAGGAAGGGTATTCCACGTAATCGTGTTGTTATCTAGTAAACCACATGCGTCTCTTCGGTATGTACAATGTACTTCTCTTGGTTGGAGCGGTTCATGTATTACGTATAAAGTCATATTAAAATATTTCTTATCGTAGTGTCGCTTTACAGAAATCCTGTTAGCATTTAACCTTCCTCAAACCGATTTTCTCTCGTGTCACCGAATGTACATTTTCTTCATTTCTTCATTCATTTTTGTTGATAAAAGGCAAAATGTTTGTTTAGATAATTTAGACAACACCTAGTTATTTATTGTTATAATTGTAATATTAAAATAGATTATTTAAATACTTAGTTTTAAGTAATAACCGAGGTAATAACAAATGTATTACTTGTAATGTAAGTATTATATGTACTAATAATAATTAATCATAACGGCATAATTGCATATAAGAGCATATAGTACTATATTTTTAATGCATGTTTGCATTCATATTGTTAGATTTTTTAGTGCATATTTTCCAAGCTCTACTCGTAACAACCATCTCGTACGTATGCATACCGATACATACATATTTCGATTTAATTGCATACAAAACAGTCACTTAAAATTAATAGAATTCGTAAAGAAATTTCAATATCATCTTATTTTCTCGCTAATGACGGTTTGTACTCTTATTTCCGGTGTAACCGTCCACGTGCAGCCGCTTCCGGCAGAGCGGGAGCTACATAGGCGTCACGCAGGTGGCTCCACTAGTTTCTCGACCAGTGGTTTTCAATCATCTTAATCTTTATATGCATGGATATAGAAGACTACAGACTTCAGCAATTTTATTAAATTTAGTGTCTGGTATTTCGAACTCTAACTAGGCAGACGATTAGCTAGTCCCTCGATTAAAGAATTTTGGGTATAGGTACTTTAGTTAGTCGGGTGGCCAAAGAAATAAGACATAGAAATTCAAAAACATTTTTTTTAATACACTTTCTTTTATTTTTATAACTAACAATAATATAAATATAATTTGTTTAAAAATTACCAGTAAAGTATACAAGTTGTTTCTATACATATAGATCAAACTTTAAGCGATGATAATACTGTTACAAGTAAGTCAGAAAATCTTAAGGTGCATTCACAAATGAAAATTAGGTTTATGATTTTTGTTTAGATTTAAGTAAGTCATTCATAAATGTAAGTTTATATTACCTGAAAATTAGTTTTGATATGTACAGACTTCTATGTAAATGCTTCAAAAACAAGATTAAAATATCGGTAGAGCAGTACTCAACAAGACACCTGTGCGCCGTGAAACTGTCATTCGCTTGGCATTATTGGTTATATTTCCGCAATTATATTATGATAGTCTCCATGTTCTTCTCGCATTTGTTTAAAAAGCCGAATCCACCAAGTGGATACTAAATAAAGATGGGTGTATAACATTTCAGACTCGTTCTCATTGGTGAAATTTGTGACGTCAAACTAAATCATAAACCTAAAGTTTGGACCTTGCAATGTTTAGCTTTATGATTTGGGTTTAGAGACAGTAAATTGTGGTCAATCAGAAAAAAAAAATTATACAGGGTGTAAGTGAAATAAGTGCATTAAATTTAACCAGTAATGTAACTCGTCGAGAGCAACAATTTTTCTTAATATTTTTTTTTCTAAATCTTTTAGTTTTACAGTTAAAATTCTTTAAAGATTTTAAATTGTGTATTAACACAGGTTTCTGAACTTGGGTGAATGGAGTAAGAGCGTGGGAAGAGCATACTAGTTATGGAGGTTATGAAATGAGTTTTCGTGTGTCAACGTGTCAACACGGCAAATCAGAATAGTTTAAATACGTTATTCAAAAAATGTAAGTACATACTTTTGTCCATTTAAACGAGGTGGGATTATATGAGGACCAATGACTCGTCAATTTATTCCCGCCCAAACAATTAATGATATTTTTGGTAACAACATAAATTTACGAATAATTACGAAGAGGATGATTTTCGTGTAACTTCGTTGACCTTGAGAACTTCACCATAGGTAATTACAATGTCTGTGTATCCGCTGTTTATAAAAATAAGTATTTTGCCAGAATTTTACCTTATAAACAAGTTTATTACTAATGTTAAAATTTAATTGCAACAACTGACAGGACTGTCAATTACTAAAACAAAAATTTTCATAGCTATTGCTACTGCATTCATTTATCACAAAAATATTTGGAACGACTCGTTAATTTACGGGGTGGTAAAAAAGTTATTAAGAAATATTGTTGCTCTCGACGAGTTATATTACTGGTTAAATTTAATGCACTTATTTCATTTAACCCTGTATAATAGTCAAATTAGCATCATAGGCACATTAGGCACAGTGCGTAAGCCTACTAATTCTAAAATAAATATTGGGGGTATATACGAAATAATTTAATCGTTTGGGTAAACAAAGTATTGAGGAATATACTTGATGCATACCTAAATATGTAATTTAGAATTTAATAGTACGTAGTTGTTTTCTTGTATTTACATATCATTTCAAGAACTTAGTTCACGCTGTAATGCAATTAATAAGGGAGTAGAAGAAATTGAACAGTAAGTAATTCACGAAGAAATGCTTTATAATATGTGAAGAATGCAGGACCTGCAAGTTTATATTTAGCCGCTAGTTTTCCGCTAAGCTGTAAATGAATTAATTGACCCACAATGACCTCATTTCAAGCAGCATCCAATCAGTTATTTTATTATAGGCATTTCATACCTGTTTGTAACACTCATACACTTAGGTACTATACAGTGTCCCATACTCTATGTTCAGTGTAGAGAAGATAGCCAATGTTATTCTTATGGACGTTTTCTGTACCATGTTGCCAATTTTTCAATGTAATGTAATATTGAAACATTCATAAATTTTCATTGCTATACCAAAATTAGTTAACACTGTACAGTTTAAGTTTTATGAGGATCTGTTATTTACCCATGGGCTTATTGTATTCACCGTTCCCCCCGAAATTTGTCTGCAGTTCTAAATAGTTTTAAATACAGGGACGCGTTGGAACCGGGGTGTAAAAAACATGCTGAAGCTATTTGTACCAGTAATAAATAATATTTCAATACAATATTTTAAAATCGCCTGGCATACTAATCTTGATCAAATGCATTAGAGATTAGAATATTAAAATATTATAAATTCAAATTGGAGATTATAAAGAAAGAATAAAGACTTATGAACTATGTAAAATATATGCAGTATTTCTATCAAGCCTAAATATTAGTAAATTATCAAATAAGCTATAAGTTAAATAAAAAAATCTGTTGTGGCCAGCACAAGACCTCTCGCAATTTTCATATTAGGTTATATAAGTATAGTACATATTTAACATGTCTGGTACACACAAAACACATATCTTCTTTATATGTATTTATATTTTTTAATTCACTCTATGTAAAATATATGCGGTATTTCTATAAAGTCTAATATTAGTAAATTATCAAATAAGAAGATATAAATTAAATAAAAAAATAATGCTTAATAATTAAAACTGACCAGTTTATTATTTATTTATTTTTTCTTTTCACCCACCTGTTTAGATACACTGAAAATACACCAGTCATAAATACATTCAATGAAGTACCCAGAATATTTCATCTCTTTTTGGGCATCTATTTTGCTCTTTCTATCTTGTAGACTTACAACAGGTAAATATGGCAACATGGTACTCCATAAGACCCTACACTGAACATAGAGTGTGGGACACTGTATAGAAGGACGACGTGAGAGAAATAATGACTCACTATTTCTCTTCGAGTCTTACGAACTCGATATTTTTATTTGTATCAATAACTGCTGGCACTACTTGCCAAAAATACAGTTGTAATAGTTAACAATAATCTTGACAATAAATGCTAGTGATAGTACTCCTACATAGTATCGTAATGATTTGCAATAATTTTGGAATGATGCTAGAATGATTCTCAAATAATTATACTATAGTGCAGTGGTATTCAAACTAGGGATCACGAAAAGTTTGCTGGGGTCGCGGGACGTACGAAAGAAAATGACGAAGAAGAATTGTTTTCTCAAATTTATTAAATTTTAATAAGTAAAATAATAAGTATAATTTTATATACGTTAAATTTGACTTATTTATTGTTATTTATTTTTATTCACTTTCTTTAATCGTGTGCCGTAATATATTTGTCAGTGACCAATAAAGAAAATTTGGCTGAAATCTCTTCCGATGGAGATTTAAAAATTTTCTTTATACAATTTTTGGTTGAGAATTCGAAACGAATTCCCAGAATTATCGCATACGGCATTGAAATAATTGTTGTCCTTTGCATCATCTCATATGTGTGAACATGGGTTTTCACAATTAATTTATTTTAAGTATAAATCGGTATAAATATAGAAATACATCAGATATAAAATCTCCCCTCAGACTCAAATTAATAAGCCAATTATAAGCAAACCTGTAAGACCTGTAATCAAATCTGTAAGGCCTGTAACATCTTCCTATCAAATTGCAATTCTAATCACATCTGTACCTTACAGAAAATCTGTAAACGCTTACAGTTCTCGTAAATTCTTACGGTGAGAGAAACCTTGGCCGTCAGCTTACAAATTATTTTTAATAAAAGTGAATGACCAACAACGGTTAATGTTTTATTGGGTATTTTCTTAGAAAATAATGAGAAAATCTAAATTCTTACAATAAAAGTCATTTCAGTAACTTTTTTTTTACAAAAATAGTAGTTTACATGAAATTTTAAATCTGTTATAATTACCTGGAAATTAGGACGAATTTGGAGAATAAGCACAAAGAAATCAAAAGTAATAAGGAAGGATCCGCTAACATATGGTTAGAAGAAGAAGAGAAGGTAGAATAAGTAAGTTCCTTCAAATATCTTGGAAGTTGGAAGTATCGTAACTTAGAATGGCAATAGTAAAGAAGAAATCGCCCAAGGAAAGAGTCTCACTAAACTGCTAACAGCAATGCGCATCAATATAAAATTATGGAAAAGATTTGCAAAGTACTTCATATAGAGTATTGTGTTATTTGGGTGCGAAACATGGACCTTGAGGAAGAAGAAAAAAAAGAATGAAATGGGGAAGAGAGAAGAATTATGAGAGAAATAAGACAGAGGAACGTCAATTGCATTCTACTTACTTTAAGGAGAGATTTTCTTCAGAAAATTATAATTGAAGGGTAAATGCATGGGAGAAATAATAGAAGGTAGTTTGGAATGTTAAAAGATGTCAACGGCGGAGAGAATTACGAGGGGTTAAAAAAGGCGCAGGACTGGTTAGAAGGCAGCATTTCCGCCAAAACGTTGGATGGCATTACTTATTAATAATCGTCTTTTAAAACTAACAGATATATTTCATTCTGTTTTTCGGTAATATTAATAGTCAATTAATAATTAATGCAAGGGATCTCTTTTTGGTTTTTTGCTTACATCTTGAAGACGTCTTAGCAAAAAAGTCGTTATATACAAAATGAAAGCTGACAAAATATCCTACATTTTTACTTTGTTAAGTTTTTTTAATCTCTAATAGTTTATAAAATATCCTCTATCAAAAACCGCAAATTTTCGAAAAATAAAATTTTGCCAGACGTTTTTCATTAAACTTTTCTCTCTACCACCTCATCTCTTCGGTTTACAGAAAAAAGTTGCAGAGGATTAAATTTCCTTCAAAATGGCATACCATTTTCTATGTTATCTTCAACCGATCAAAAGTTATGGCAATTTTAATTTTTTGGGTAATTTTCGAGATTCCGCTGGAAGACTGTACATTTAGTCTAGGGGCATGAGATGTGCACTTTGGAAAGTGTACCTTTACGGATTTTCTCTTCTGATTATGTTTACAAGCAGGGTTGAGATGATTTAAATCAGTTGATTAAAATCATAATTTTAATCGTTGATATTAATCAAGTGATTTTTTTTTAAATCATGATTAAAATTTAAAAAATATTTATTCATCTTTCTAAATATTTAGTTTAGCAATCAGTGCGGGCAATGACGTCATGCCTGGCACTAGTTGTTGGTACTGCACATGCGTATTGCGTTTTAAATGGAACATGTTTCAAAATCCCAGTGCAAATTTTTTAGCTGTCACTTTTAATAGAGAATTTAGAGGTTATCTACCTATCGATATCAACGCACAAGAATCGGTCTGTGAAAAAGTGAAATATTCACTGAGTAAGGTTCAGTTCACTCAAAAAGTATAAATGGAATACGTAAACCTAAGTTAGTGTGCACTAAAAATATAAATGGAAAACGACTTATGCACTTCAAAAAAGTGCGCACTAAGGCTTGATTTACATTAGCGGTACGATGACGGTACGGATACTTCTTGCTCCAATGTATTTTAATGGATTCATTTACTTCTACATTCACGGTACAATGACGGTACGATGGCGACTCTTTGATATTTACTGATTTACATAACGCCACCGTAACGTTATTGCACCGCTAATGTAAATCAAGCCTTAATATACAAATGGAAAACGCTATAATACAAAAAAAATCTGATGTGGCCAGCACATAACCTCTCGCCAGATATTTTACCTGGTTGTACGCATAAAACGAAAAATATTTTTAAATACAAATACATATATTCATGTCTCACTACAAAATAATTCTCACATATATTTGCAAAATCTATGGGATATTTTAATATAAATTATGTACAATACATACATTTTCTTTATATTCAATATCCTGAAATTTTCTTTTTCTACTTTCCTTTTCTTTTTCCTTATATTCGTCGTTTTTTCGCACATTCTTTTTATATTCTTTTTTACGTATATTCTTTTGCGTTGTTGACTTTTTTTTATTTTCATAATCTTCATAATAATGTACAAATATTTTTGACAGTGGCATACAATTATTTTTGACAGTGACATTTATGTATCAATTACAAACATATGAATTTTTTACCTTGTAGTAGTTTGATCTGAGAATTTTTACATCAAATTATTTTATATTCATTTCTTTATCTCTAAATCTATAGAAGATATAATAATGAATTTATATTTATCGAATAAAGAATTTAACGTTCTTTAATATAAATATTTACATAAATTTTCAATAAATAATATTTTGATGATTTTTTTCTTGTAACTACTACTTCCGGTTGTCCAATTGTTACCAAAACTTGATCAACTCTTCCCATTATTGTTAGATTGAGGAATCCGTAGTTAAAAATGTCTTAAGTCTTATAGTATTTGAGAAATCGTGAATCCAACATTCACACACACACACACATTCACACACACACACACACACACACACACACACATACGGACATCATCATAAAAATGTTATCATCGGATTCTAGGAACCTTAAAACGTGCTTATTCACTAAAATCTGGATATGCGATTTTTAGCATGAATGCAATACCTCTCTTAGCGAGAGGTAAAAACGGAATCTAATCATTTCATTGCCTACTCTGATCTGATATTCGAATGAACGAGTAGGTAGAAAGAAAACATCGTCTGCAGAAACCATCTACAGAAGACGCACAAGCACACAAAACAGAAATCACTATAGATAGGGTAACCAGACGTCCGGATATGAATGTCCGGCCGGCTTTTATTTACGTCAGGCTTTTTCACGAAATAATGAAAAAAATCGTTTTTACCTCACAGTTCTAGAACACAACTTTTTTCCGCACTCGCACGTGCTGAATTCGTCGCACGCATTTATTTTTGTTAATTAAAATTGATCTTTGATAAGTGAAAAATATCGCATCATATTTAAAATATAAATGGAATAATATTTAAGATCAATTTCAAATTTTAAATATATATATATATATATATATAGAATATACAGAAATAATTGTTGTTAAGTTCAAATAAATGTTAATTTTTATTTCTTTTCAAGTGTTTAATAAAATATATGTTTGTTTTTTGCTATTATTATTTTGTAATCCTTTTCTACTAAAAATCATCCTTTTTTGTCTGTTGTGTCCTCCTTTCGTGATCTAAGATCTGGTCACTCTACTATAAGATAGCACTTGTATAATATTTTTTCATATAAGTTTGACGGAACATGACAGGTGTTGCGTCCCTCCGGTGCGAAGGACTAAGTAATAAGGACCTAATGGCTCGAAGGACCAAATGTTCAAACCCTAAACCAGCGAATCCGGTCTAGAAGAACCAAAATGGTTTGATCCTGCTCGCAAGCCCAAATGTGACGTCTCTAGATCAGCGAATCCGGTCTAGAAGCATCAACAATGTGTTTGATGTTAAATTCAATGAATAAAACAAAACTATATGTAAACCAAAATAATTACAACCTTCGATAGCTGGTTCACATCACTGGACTTGGCCAATATACGAGATAATAATAATTTGTGAAACGTACTAATTAACAACGACCGAAGGACCAGATAGTTTTACGAACTAACAAACGTGCTAAATATAATTGCAACAAAATAACAAACAACTGAAGTACAATTCTGAGAAATATGTGATAGCGTATTGAATATAAGTGACAAACAATAATAAACCAAAGATAAAACAAATACGATATTTGTAGAATTAACTAAATCATTTCATAAGTGTATGACCACACAAACTTAGTTAAACAATATTAAGAATTCTAAATGAACTTAATAACAACCAACTAGAATGCAAACTTGTTGCCTTGACTGTACCTAGTCGACAATAACAGCAGATGCGCTGTGGATGACGTCACTCGAAGGTGAACGTGTGTAAACAGGTTTACAAAGAAATAATAATAATTTCACCCAAGGAAACATGAATCAAATCCCTAACAACACGAATTCCCGTGAGAAATCAAATCGTACAGTTCGATTTTACAATTGATTCCTGAGATGTGTCTATTAGCTGCATAAATTGGCGCCGGAAAGTATTCACGGATTATAAAGTACCAAATTAAATGAAAACCGAACGATACTCCTTGAATTAGTCGTGCTAGGCTAATCAAGCTACGCGTACGATAATTAAACAACCAATTACTTTACTGACCATGTGAAAATCAGAAAGTTTATGCAAAATGGTGGAAAACCACTCTCGCGGACGACGACGCGATACGTGTTCACCGTTTGCAAGCCAGAGACACTCTGAGTTGGTCGCAGTCGGTCAGTGCTGTAGCAACTGCACTTGGCGTGGGGGTGCGCGCGCACTCGCGTGAAGCTAGGTCGCAGTAATATTAATATTAATAATTAGTTTAAGATACTACAGCTATTTCAAACAATTCTAAAATTAAACTTAAACACGTAAAAATATATAACTAATTTTTCCAAGTAACAGAAACATTTATTTCCATTTATTTATTGACTTATTTAAATAGAGTCAGGGCGGGTTAACCGTTCTATTCCCATGTGCAGCGGGTTGCTACCTCAAGGGGTTAATATTTTCTAAATTCCTCTCATTTAAAACATGTTAGTTTTAAACATACCGGCCACCTTAGGGTATCCCTAAAGACAAACTTAGGCTATTGGGAATCTCTGTCTGAGCAGAGTTGGTTTGATCTTCGTCAAGTTGAACCACTTCACTTTGTGGCCAACACGAGTAAGGTTGTTGTAACCACTCTGGTCCCTTTATCCAGAGAGTACATGTCTTGAAAATTAGAGGACTGAGACCTCTAGAACCCACGTCGGCCGCATTGTGTTCCGACGCTACATGACGCCAGTGTTCACTCGGAAAACTTGTTTGTATTTGAGCGACTCGATTACCCACAAACGTTTTCAGAGTGTGTGGTTCCTTGCGCAACCAGGCAAGAACTATCATAGAGTCCGAGAAGCAATGTACAGCCACCGGTTGTTTTGGAATATTTTCGAGAATATTCTCGAGAAGTTTGGCGAGAAGGTGCGCCGCACATAATTCCAAACGAGGTATAGTAATTTTTTTCAAAGGCGCTACACGCGTCTTTGCACAGAGCAATTGAACCACTGGTTTATCGTTTGGATAACTTCTAACATAGACAACGGCACAGTAGCCTCGCTCGGAGGCATCCGCAAATCCGATAAGATCGAATTTAGAACCCAAACAAGCTAACCTTGGTATCGAATAATTGGATATACAATCGATCTCGTTCAGAAACAAGTTCCACTCTGAGACAATATGAGCGGGAGGTTCTTCATCCCATTCTACCTTTGATTTCCAAAGCTCTTGCATGATGAGTTTAAGAAACATCACCAATGGGGACATAATGCCTAATGGATCATAGATCCTTGCAATGCAGGACAAAATGTTTCTTTTGGTGCACAAATCGTCGGGTTTTGAGACCGTATACTCGTAGCAGTCGGACTTGCAAACCCATTTGACACCTAACAATTTCACTGACTCGTCGTCATTGAAGTGGACATCTTTCACTGCGCGTGCATTGTCTGGTAGTTCATCCAGTATTGTTTGAGAATTACTGGCCCATTTTCGGAGGGTGAATCCTCCCTTTTCGAATATATCCGTGAGTTCACGGCGCAGTGTCAGTGCTGACTGAATATCTTCAGCTCCAGTCACAACATCGTCCATATAGACATCATTTTGTAGGACTTTAGCTGCTAAGGGATATTGATTCCCTTCGTCTTGAGCCAACTGCTCAACTGTACGCAACGCCAAGAACGGCGAACAATTCAAACCAAAGCAGATAGTGTTGAATTGGTACACAATAGGATGTGTGGTATCCGCTGGTTTCCAAATGAACCTTAGAAATCGTTGATGCTCGCGTACAACTCTAATTTGTAGGAACATCTGTTTTAAGTCCCCCGTAATTAAAATAGGATAAAATCTATTTCGCAAATGAAGAGTGAAGATACTCTTCTGTAGTACCGGACCAGGATACAAGTAGTCATTAATCGACTTACCATTAGACGATGGCTTTGAAGCATTGAACACAATGCGTACCGGTGTCGTCGCACTATCAGGTTTAACCACTGCATGGTGTGGAATATAGTACGAATCCCGATCATTCAAATTGGGTTGCACATCAAGTCTCGTGACGTAACCCTTTTGCAAATATTCTTCGAATATTGCATCATAAGCCTTGAGTAACTCTGGGCTTTTACTCAAGCGAGTCAGCTGTGCGTGACAAATGGACAAAGCTTTCTTGTATGAATTGCCTAGTACTGGTGGGTACTGTTTAAAAGGTAAAGAAACCTTGTATTTTCCCTCGGAGTCTCTTTGAGTAGTATTGACAAAATGATCCTCTACCATTTTATCCTCGGGTTTAGTGACAACCGATGGAGTTGGAACATTTTCCAATTCCCAAAATTTAGACAATAGTTCGTGGGTATCTTCTTGTGTGTATGTATGATAGGACACCACAGCATTGCTTGTTTGCTTGCTGGTATATTCTCCCATAACCACCCAACCAAAGATTGTTTTGATGGCGGTAAGTGTGCCATCGACTCCTTTCTTAACTCCGTTACGAATGACCTGACCCCAAATGTCAGCTCCTAACAGCATATCTATTCGTTGAGATTTATAGCATTCGGGATCCGAAAGTTGGATATTCCCAAAATGATTAAAGGTATCCCGAGATATTGGATAATCTGGGATTCTGCCTGTAATGTTGTCGATTACAATGCAACTCAAATCGAGAACTGGAGTTTCTCTACGCCATGGTTTGATTTTGGTATGTATAATACCACTAGTGTCCTTGACGTGGGTGTCACTGATTGACATAATCTTTGTTTGACACGCTTCAATAGACAGATTCAAATTGTGGACACAACGACTTGTGATGTAGGATTTCTGCGATCCTGTATCCAATAAGGCACGTACAACATGTACCTTTCCTGCACTGTCAAATATATGCAGCTTTGCAGTGGGTAGTAATACCGAAGTATGTTTTCTGTGTTGACTTAGTGAATAAGTCCTAGCAGACATTAACGAAGTAATTTCAGAATTACTACTACTGGCTTGAGAGTTTGCATCACTCTTGGGTGATGACGGACGATTGGTTTGCTCAGATTTTTTATCACGCTTGGGTGATAACGACGACTTGTTCGACCTTTCACCAAAATGCAGCAGCGTATGGTGAGTTTTGTTGCACGTTCTGCATGTGGCTGTACTAGGACAGTTCGGGCGTATGTGACCCATTCTAAGACAGTTGATGCACAACTTGTGTTTGATTGCAGCATCATGTCTTCCTTTAGGTTTAAGAGCTATAAACCCTTCACACTTACTGATGTAGTGAGACTTTCTGCAATACGGACAATTCGTATCAGTTGCCAATGTCATCGCTCGGGATGCTGGCTTGTGCCTTTTGAATTGTTTGATTGGCTCGTGAGTTTTGACAGGTTTGTCTGGTTCATCCTCTAAGCTTGAAACTTGCTTAGTCAAGAACGCAATTAACTCTACATGAGTGGGCTTGGAGTCAGAATCCAATGTTAGTTCCCACTGTCGTCTAGTAGCCGAATCTAGCTTACGACAAATCATGTTTTCCAAAATGACCCCACATGAGTCAACATCAACCTCTAAGTTTTTCAGAGCAGCGATGTTTTCGCGTGCTGTGTTCAACAATGATTTTAGTGCAGGAGCGTCTGCCTGCTTGACCTTTTGCACATCTTGGAGTGCATTCAGATGTACCGACCTCAACAACCTAGGACGATAATATTCATCTGTGATGGCGTTCCATGCAATATCAAAACTATCAGCTTTGACGGGGATATTTGTAATAAGCCTAGCGGCTTCTCCTTTTAAAGATAACTTGAGATATTGAAGTCGTTCAATATCTGACAAACTGTCCCGATTTATCACCAACTGTGTGAATAAATCGTAAAAATTCATAAAAGTTGTTTTCTCCCCATCGAATGTTGGGAGATTCAATTTAGGCAAGCTGGGTTGCATATATCGCAAAGAGTGTGCTGATTGAATCGAATGTGATTCTGATTTAGCTCTGTCGGACCCTGACTGTGATCCGGTGTCTCCACTGAACATAAGTTTGTAATTGACACGTATGTCGCAAATGAGTTCTTTTATTTCATTAAACAATTTCTTAACTCGGGAAATTTCTGCCAACATATCCTCGTCGGGATTTTTGGTTTGTTCTAACTTTGAAGAATATTCACAATAAGTACGATTGAATTCCTGTTCCCAAGCTGCGAGAGACGGAAAAGTTACCTCAAATTTCACTTTACTTTTTTCATCAGTCTCTGAAGAATAGACTGATAGACGACGAATATCTTCTGTCACAACCTCTAATTGTTTGTGCAGTAGTTTAGCCATTTTAGAGTGTGCTAATAAATGCAATTACTAATACCAAAGTAACTAGAAACAATAATTATCTCCGAATACCGCCAAATCCGGCTCGAAGGACCAAATGTAACTAGAAACAATAATTATCTCCGAATACCGCCAAATCCGGTTCGACAAAGACCAAATGTAACTAGAAACAATAATTATCTCTGAATACCGCCAAATCCGGCTCGAAGGACCAAATGTTCAAACCCTAAACCAGCGAATCCGGTCTAGAAGAACCAAAATGGTTTGATCCTGCTCGCAAGCCCAAATGTGACGTCTCTAGATCAGCGAATCCGGTCTAGAAGCATCAACAATGTGTTTGATGTTAAATTCAATGAATAAAACAAAACTATATGTAAACCAAAATAATTACAACCTTCGATAGCTGGTTCACATCACTGGACTTGGCCAATATACGAGATAATAATAATTTGTGAAACGTACTAATTAACAACGACCGAAGGACCAGATAGTTTTACGAACTAACAAACGTGCTAAATATAATTGCAACAAAATAACAAACAACTGAAATACAATTCTGAGAAATATGTGATAGCGTATTGAATATAAGTGACAAACAATAATAAACCAAAGATAAAACAAATACGATATTTGTAGAATTAACTAAATCATTTCATAAGTGTATGACCACACAAACTTAGTTAAACAATATTAAGAATTCTAAATGAACTTAATAACAACCAACTAGAATGCAAACTTGTTGCCTTGACTGTACCTAGTCGACAATAACAGCAGATGCGCTGTGGATGACGTCACTCGAAGGTGAACGTGTGTAAACAGGTTTACAAAGAAATAATAATAATTTCACCCAAGGAAACATGAATCAAATCCCTAACAACACGAATTCCCGTGAGAAATCAAATTGTACAGTTCGATTTTACAATTGATTCCTGAGATGTGTCTATTAGCTGCATAAATTGGCGCCGGAAAGTATTCACGGATTATAAAGTACCAAATTAAATGAAAACCGAACGATACTCCTTGAATTAGTCGTGCTAGGCTAATCAAGCTACGCGTACGATAATTAAACAACCAATTACTTTACTGACCATATGAAAATCAGAAAGTTTATGCAAAATGGTGGAAAACCACTCTCGCGGACGACGACGCGATACGTGTTCACCGTTTGCAAGCCAGAGACACTCTGAGTTGGTCGCAGTCGGTCAGTGCTGTAGCAGCTGCACGTGGCGTGGGGGTGCGCGCGCACTCGCGTGAAGCTAGGTCGCAGTAATATTAATATTAATAATTAGTTTAAGATACTACAGCTATTTCAAACAATTCTAAAATTAAACTTAAACACGTAAAAATATATAACTAATTTTTCCAAGTAACAGAAACATTTATTTCCATTTATTTATTGACTTATTTAAATAGAGTCAGGGCGGGTTAACCGTTCTATTCCCATGTGCAGCGGGTTGCTACCTCAAGGGGTTAATATTTTCTAAATTCCTCTCATTTAAAACATGTTAGTTTTAAACAACAGGAACAGTTAGAAAATATGTGTATAATTAAGAACTAACCTAAAATTAATTTTTTAGAAAAAAATCAAAAAAATCATTTTTTTTAAATGGCCGATTTTTGATTTTTTTTTAAATCATGATTTTTATCAACCCTGTTTACAAGTTTGTTAGAGATGTTTTTATCGTGATTACATGATATGTAGCCCGTCAGTTTTTTTTAATGGTCCCCAAAATTGCTCGTTTTATTGCATTGTGTTAAAGTAAAAAAGGGTAATTTATGTCGAATAGTATCATGTATGGTATTAAATTAAAACTCTAGGTAGTACCAATTACTTAACCGTGTTATGTAAATTGATATAGGTACGTACGGGGTGATCGGCGAAAGTCCTGCACCCAGACTTTTTCGTTTTTTTTAGTTTTTGAGAAATACAAAAAAAATGTTAACATGCAAAGATAAACTATACAAAGGGGCTCATAAGATGATCTTAGTAACAATTTTGTGTCACTTTCGGTTTTAGCGGAAATGGGTACAACTTTCAATCTAGCATAAGGAATCGGTATTTTTTTCAGAATTTGCATAAAATTAGCAACGATGCCAACATATTATAGTTTTATTTTAACTATTTCAAAATGGCAAAAAAATACCGATTCCCTATGCTAGATTCAAAGTTGTACCCATTTCCGCTAAAATTGGGTGATATAAAATTCTTACTACTATACTATACTTTGTCTAATTTAACTTTTCTTGTTAACATTTTTTTTGTATCTGTCAAAAACTCAAAATAAACGGAAAATTCTTGGTGCCGGACTTTTGCCGATCACCCCGTAACCATATAAATTTACATAAATAACACGGTAAAGTAATTGGCAGTACCTAGAGTCTTAATTTGATAAACATGATAGTATTCGACATAAATTACCTTTTTTTACTTTAATATAATGCATTAAAACAGGTATATGTTTGGCGGCTATTCTGGAAAAACTGACGGGCTACAGAGCATGTGCATATTCCATGCCCTTAGACAAAATGTGTAGTTTCCAGCGGAATCTCAATTTTTACCCGAAACATTCAAATTGCCATAAATTTTAATAACATAGAAAATGGTATGCCGTTTTGAAGGAAATTTAATCCTCTACAACTTTTTTTATGAGAATTTTTCTGTAAACCGAAAAGATGAGCTGCTAGAGAAAAAGTTTAATGAAAAACGTCTGGCAAATTATTTTTTTTTAATTTACGGTTTTTGATAGCGGATATTTCATAAATCATTAGAGATAAAAAAAACTTAACAAAGTAAATATGTAGGATATTTTGTCAGCTTTCATTTTGTATATAACGACTTTTTTGTTAAGACGTACCGTCTTCAAGATGTAAGCAAAATACCAAAAAGAGATACCTTCTCGATCCCCCCCCCTGCACCCCGCTCATCTCATATCCGGGGACTTTTAGTATGTTTACCTCGTAACGACTCTAAACAAAGCGCTGTAGTCAAGCGCGGTTTACATCAACACAATTCAAATATTATGTCAATGAGGTATTGCAAAAAAATTAGTAAGTATATCTTTTTTCTTCTGAAATTCAAATAAATACGTTTTTTTTTCAAACGTCGTAGAAATGGCATTTTTGTGACTTGATTCACAAGGTAGTAGTTTCATTTCTACTCCGCTGGAAATTTCTACGCCGCCGGAGTAGAAATAAAATAAATAAGTATCCATAGAAACTACATAGAATTAGCGAATAAAAAGAAAAGTAGTGCGTTTGAAAAAAAAAATTTAATGTGTCATTCGGAATAAAAGTGTCTTTGTGTGCCTCGCATGCAATTGTCCGACTCGCTTCCCTCGTCGTGCAAACTTCCATGCTCGCCACACAAAGTATCACTTTTACTCCTAATAACACAATATACTATCTACAGTATTATTAAATATGATTTTCTGTTAAAATTTAATACTTTTTGAATTGGCGCCAAATTGCACTACCTGTGACGTCAGACAGACACAAGCCAATGACAGAACTGGAAAGATGATAAAAAAAAACAATTGCATCCATACATTAAGTCAACTGTGTGACATAAAGTCTGACTTAAAGTGAATCGTGATTTTTGGTTCTTTAATGTAGTTCTTAGTTATTTATTATTATATTATAGCGTTATATTTCATAGTTTAATGCCCAATTTTATAAAAGATGGAGAAGTAAAGTACTAGCAAAGTAAAATTTACTCTTGAAGTAAAATAGTTTATTCTAGAGATTTTCGTTTGTAAAGCAAGAATAAAAATCTGGTGTGGCCAACACAATACCTCCCGCCATTTACAGCCCATGTCATAAAAAAGATTGCTGATCCTTAATTTTTGATTAGCAAATTTTACTCTAATTTTTGCAGTTCATTTCTTAAAATATAGTATAATCTAATCCAAGTAACTGCCTTTTTTAATAATAAAATGAAGTTTAAATTTTAAATACCGGAATAGAATAGAATTCACTAATCCAAAAATGAGGATTACCTTAAACTTTTTTGCGAATCTTTAATTTTTATTAATCTAAATACATACCTACATTTTTAATTTTCTGGAAACTGTATTGATTTCCTTTCCTATTGTTCTATTTACTTTCTTCTTTTTAAAACTTTACTATTATTAATTTGAAATGATTAGTTCTTTGACAGTGACATTTATCTGCCAGTTACATATATTTGAATAACTGCGTAACAAAGGAGTTTTGTTTGTTTAGGGCCGGTATTTCCAAGCTCGAATAAATATTTTTATTCCTAGAATAAACTTTATTCTCGGGTTAAATATAAAATTCTGTATTTCCAAACTTGTTTTTTGTTTATTCCTGAGGTAAATACGCAATCTCGAGAATAAATTTAATCGTTCGATCGAGCAGAAAATAAATATTCATTCTGTGGTTAAATTTTTATAAATATCGACAGTGATTTGAAGATATATTGACGATAATGGCGAAGAAATAATTAATTACATTCAGGCCCGGTTTGTCCAAGTTCAAATAAAGTAACAGTTTACTATCTATTAGATAAATTTATTCTACCATCTTAAGGCCAGTCATTAGCCAGGCCAGTCTTTGCACGCCCTTAAATTTTGGCAGCTGTCTATCACGACTTTCAACGCCTAAGGGGGAGTAATAAACATCATAGAAATAATTTACAGCCCCGATCGGCAAGGTTTATAAGCGCCGGACTGGTTTCAACGATTTAGAGTAGGTAGTATTTCGTATTTCGGTATACGAGAAAGCAGTTGAACACCGATATCAGCCGTCTTATTTCTATGTACTGTTAGCGTGATTGAAATTACATGTGAAATATTTTTTTAATCGTAAATATATGTATAATTATAAGTTAAAATGTAATTGAAAGTTAAAATTATGTTCCCATTTATTTATAATTAATTATATATCATGGAACTCTTGTGACATCACAAGTGACATGTGCATGCATAGAACGGATGGCGAGATCTGACTTTTTGCACGTAAATCGTAGCTTGACGCATACACACTTCCAGCTTTTTAGCTTGAAGTGAATTCTATTTTGTTTTTCAAACTATTCTTCAATACTTAATAATGGATAAAGATACTCACGGACACGGAAACACAGGAGCACTCGAGCACTAATTGTGTAAGACTGAAGAAAACTTGTAATAATTCAATACTTTTCTCGTTGTATATAGTATGTATGTGGTCAATACGAGGTAAATAATCCCTCAGGTACATCTCCTTCAACTCAAGAAATTGCTTTCCAAGAAGTGAATCATCTTTACCTCTATCGAATTATATAGAATAAAATATGCAGAATATATAAATCAAAAATTTGCAACTACATATAATAGTCGACACGGAGCTCAAAGTTCAAATTGTCCATATATCTACTATTGAAAATTGAGTTAGGTAATTTGATGATAGACACGTCAATTTAATATAATGTGTATCTATTTATGGTTTTTACGAAACCGAATAGTAAATTATGTATTGAAATTTTTCATAAAGTTTTCATGGACCACCATGGGGGGGCATGTATCTCCGTATATCGCTGGATTCGGCGCCAATTTTGCAACAATACAATAAATTGTAATTCAAAAACACAATATTTCTTTCATTATATTTATAAATTGCGTTAGAAAAAAGTTTATAAAATAAAGTAGGGATACATTCTTAAATTTTAATTATAATTTCACAATTTTCGTAGTGGGTTGCGAGAGCAGCAATCGACTGCTGTCGCCGTCAGTATCACCCCTCACCGTCTCACATTCTTTTCTAGACCCTGTTTAGTAAATGTTTCTTTAGGTACATTTTAAGTGCAGATGTACTCGTACATGACTCAGAAAACCCCGAGGAAAACCCTCATTATATGCAGGTCAAAATGAATATACAGTTTTACGATGTTTGTGGGTAAGCGATGATGCCCTGTTATAAATCTTAAAAATTTACTGAATTTATTCATCAGAAATCTTTAAAAGCTAATAACTCTTTTATTTAATTTTTTTTTTCAGCCGAGTTTTCGGCATTGTTCTCAAAATACTGAAATCTATGTCCTAACTGGAGTATATAATTAATTGCTTTTATAGAAAACGGTATATAGTAAAAGTAGATTCCTCGACAGAAACATAATTTTTATTTAAATATGATAATAAACTATTACAAAATATATAAACTTGTTAAGACCTAGAAAAAGGTGTGGACACCTTAAATTTAAAATTTCAAATCAATATCACTTTTAATAATCGAGAAATTACATGTTGAAAATGCATTGAAAGTCCCATAAGAGCTGTAGGTAGGGACTGGCCTTAACCAGAGAATAATAATTTTGGGTTGCTCCATGATTTTTTATTCTCCGGATAGCTTACTCGCAGATAGCTAACAAAAAGAATAAAATTGTATTAAGGTAGAGTTAGTTATGAAAAGTTGGCAGCTTGGCTGTCACAATTTTAATAGAATTTTGGTTATTTTTTTCGCTTTTCAGTGTTTTGGTGCAGTGCGCAGTTGTATTTTGAACATTTAGAAGAGGTATCAAAACATTTTGCAAAAATTAGTGAAAATAATAGAAAGAGAGAAAGAGCAGTTGATTTTACCACCGCGGAAAGATCTAATTAAATTAGTCGACAAATATAATTGAGTCCAATAAGACAGATTCCGTCTGCAACATCTTTTATATTATGGCCAGTTTCCACGATATAAAAAAATCTGGTGTGGCCAAAACAATACCACCCGCCATTACCGCCCGACTCACAAAAAAGATTAAGCTAATCCTTATTTTTGGATTAGCGAGTTTTACTCTAATTTTGGCAATTTATTTCTTAAAATATAGTCTAATCTAATTCAAGTAACTACCTTCTTTAAACTTTTTTGCGAATCGTTAATTTTTATTAATCTAAATACATACCTACATATTTATATGCTGGAAACTGTATTGATTTCCTTTCCTATTGTTCTATTTACTTTTTTCTTTTAAATACGTTACTGTTATTAAATTGAAATGATTAGTTCTTTGACAGTGACATTTATCTGTCAGTTATTTGAATAACTGCGCAACCAAGGAGTTTTGTTTGCATAAAGCATAGGCACAATCAACTCGATGAAGACTCCGTCTAACTAATCATTTTTAAGTTAATGGTAAACTGGATTGTCCAAAGAAATGTGATGTTTCTGCTGTTAAAGTATTTGACAGATCTTAAGACATTTGACAGTACTTTTGTTACCACAGCCTCACAGCAATCTTCATCACAACAGCTTGCATTCAATTGATGTAACGTCTCACAAATACATAGCATAATACATACTATTTATTTATGTTTTTAATTAATATTTTAACGATTTCGGAAAACATATAATGTATACCTCAGCACTAAAGTATTTTTTTATTACTCATATGGTTTATTTTCCTCGGCTATCGCTTCGTAGAATGAATTCCATATTCGTAATAAAAAATTATACTTTAGTGCCTAGGTATAAAAATAACTATTATAGCTGCCTTCTCATTTGAAAGTAATATAAAAAGACGGATTTTACAATCTGGCTACGACACATAATTATATCTCAAGACTCATTGCAGTTAGGAACGATATATACTATTAAATTCAAATTACCTGTATCTAATAAATCAAAGAAGGAGACATCTCTTAACTTCGTTTGATAAAAAACAATGTTGAACAATGGACAAAAAAGTTATACATACAATATTTTTTCTGTGCCTGAAATCATAAAAATTTTGTATTAAAATACTTGTATAAATAAATAAATATAAATATATCATCACGGCTTATTATCCATTGCTGGGTGTGCCAATCTGCTTGTACACAGATATCGGCAATGATGAAATATTTACATCGTGCGAGCGCTTTTTTATAGATTTGAATTAGTTAATATTATTTCATTTGACATATTTCCCCAGAGACTATTAGTTAAGAAGAATAAGATAAAATCGAATCATCGTGAAATGATACATACATACAGGGTGTTTTCAGTCTATTTATCTTTTTTAAGCTGAATTACTTTATACAATTGAATTAAACAAAAGGAACTATTTATAACGACCATAGAAAAAGAGAAAAATGCTACAACATTGCAATTTCGTAAGTAGAAATACGATAAAATTAGAACTAAAAATTAAGTCAATGGAAGAAAATATGTATTGGGCAAATATAAATTGATTTTTAAAAATATTTTTGACTACTTTTTTCTTAGTAATTTTGATAAAGAATTGTGTTATTTAACAGAGATTAGCTAGTGAATTTATTACTGTAACGTAAGAGGGTAGGTACTAAGACACTTGGTCCGCGAGCCCACAGCCACCACGTCTATGATAAAAGCTAAAAATAATAGTGAGGGAATAGGCGGATTCTAGGTAGGCGATCGATAACAGGACAGTTGCATACATGGAAAGTAAGGAGTCAGTGAGTTGAGTGGCACAGTAGTATCGTGGTGAGTGTATGCAGTTTGGAGTTTGGTGTCGAGTGAGTACTCGGGAAGTGGCTGGTATACTGGGATAGCTGTGGATGTTAATATTCGGTACTTTTGAGGAGTATCGGGAAGCTACGTATACGGGAACAGTAACGGCGAGTAGAAGTGGATACTCGGCAGTGATGTTGAAGAGTTGTGGCATACGAACAGTCGGTGATACTTAGGCTGTGGAAGTTAGAGGGTTAGTCCTTCAGACAGACAGTTAGATAGTTAGACAGTTGCTTACATAAATAGAAAGACAATGAGATGCAAAGTCTGAATTCTATCCGGGCAGTTGAATATACAGTCGCTGCTGAGTCAGTTGAGTATATAAACGCTGTGAAGGTCGGTAGGTCGGACAGTTGAATGTGATATAAAAAAATAGTCGAAATAAGTACTCAGTAATACCGTGTAAATAAATAGTCGTGTTAATTGTTTAAATAAATAGTGTTAATGTTTAACTAGTTAATTATAGCTTTAGTCTTAATTAGTAATTAATATTCGTTAACCATAGTTATCGTGATCAATATTATCTTTTAAATATTTATTTATCGTTTTAATAAGCATCTATTTTAATTAACACAATTCTTTGATTTTTACACTTCACGCAAATAAATAAAAACGTTACATTACATTAAAAAAATACAAACAACTTTAATATAGCTTTGAACAATTTCACATGCTTAGCTTAGAAGGGGATACCTTTCCACACCGTTGCTTTCCGTTCTGTCCCTAGTTCTTAACATCCTAACATAGTTTATATAAGATATGAACACATTCCTTCAGCACAAGAAGAGTATTTATTACCGGCGACATAAATTGTTGGTAACTTACAAAGCTGAATCCGTTTTTAATTCAGACAAAAACTGCATACTTTAAGGCTTAATGCGTTACAGGAATGCAGTAGTACATTCTCCTCGAAATCAATAGATTACAAATCACGAAATACTGATTTTTATCCAAGTAATTAGAAGGAAGTTGGAACAGCAAAAATTTTTCTGTTTGTTAATTTTGCAATTATGGAATGATATTGGATTTTGATTTGCACTTCTTTATGACATTTTTTTATGCTCATTCAAATGATGCTCATATTTAATTATTGCTACATGTTTGCTGTTTGAAACAAATGAACCGTCGTTGGCAAGCAAAATAGTTATTTGTGTATCATGTTTGCGAAATGTATATTTAGTGAACGAGAGTGATAGTCACTCTTTATTTATGTTAAAAACATTTTTACAATGTAAATTTTGCGCTCTAGTGTGCGAATAATGTACTAAAATCAGCACAAAAATCTGATGTGGCCAGCACATAACCTCTCTCCAGATATTTTACCTGGTTGTACGCATAAAACAAAACATATTTTTAAATACAAATACATATATTCTCACATATATTTGCAAAATCTATGGGATATTTTAATATAAATTATGTGCAATACATACATTTTCTTTATATTCAATATCCTGAAATTTTCTTTTTCTACTTTCCTTTTGTTTTTCTTTATATTCGTCATTTTTTCGCAAATTCCTTTTATATTCTTTTTTACGTATATTCTTTTGGGTTGTTGACTTTATTTTAATTTTCATGATCTGTATGATGATTGTGATGATCATTTAAATTTCTTGTCTCATAGTAGTTTTATCTGAGATTTTTTACATCAAATTATTTTATATGCATTTCTTTATTTTTAAATCTATACAAGATATAATACTGAATTTATATTTATCGAATAAAGAATTTAACGTTCTCTAATATAAGTATTTACATAAATTTTCGATAATTAATATTTAGATGATTTTTTTCTTGTAACTACTACTTCCGATTGTCCAATTGTTACCAAAACTTAATCAACTCTTCCCATTATTGTTAGTTTGAGGAATCCGTAGTTAAAAATGTCTTAAGTCTTATAGTATTTGAGAAATCGTGGATCCAACATACACACACACGCACGCACGCACACACACACATCATCGTAAAAATGTTATAATCTGATTCTAGGGACCTTAAAACGCGCTTATTCTCTAAAATCTGAATATGCGATTCTTAGCATGAATTCAATACCTCTCTTAGCGAGAGGTAAAAAACATCAGCTATTTTTGACACTATGTACGAGCATACTACTTGTATTTCTTATTACTATAGGAATCTACTGAAAAAAATCTGATGTGGCCTGCACATTACCTTCCGTCAGTTCTATACTCTATCCGTTTTAACTATAGAGCGTTGGGTGAGATAGGGCTTAAGATTCTAGTTCTCTGATTGATTCAAACGTGAACCGAGTTTACACAATAAAATAATTGACGCGAAATTTAAATTTGCTTGACAATTGTATCAATTATTTTACCGTCTGACATAAAATATATAAATGTCAACAAAGTTAATAGTACACGATTTATTACATATTATCAATTTATGTTCAGTTCTGTTTGTTTGTTTTTTTCGTTTATATAATTTTCATAGTGTTTTGTCGTTATATTTCATATTACATAGTTTTTATTGTGCGAGTTTTCTTAGTTTTTAGTTAGTAGTTCGTTAGTTTTGTTATTGTTCTCTTCGTTGAACCTGGCTCTGACAATGTACTAAAATATCCAAAAGCAAACGCCCTCTGAAGCAGGCAAAAAAAGTGGCGTATAATAGGGTATTCTCTGATGACTACCAATATTAAAAATTTATTAAAGATATTATTGATAGGTAAACAACAGGGAAAAAACAAAAAAGTCATATTATAAATTAATTGTTCCAAAAGATATAAAGCATTTAAATTTTGCTGATGTACTAGATGACCTTCCAATGGGAGACCAGTTGAAATTCCTACTGCATGTTCGAATGTAATAAGACGCCGCATGAACCACTGATACTCGTAGTACACCGCTTGTACTGTACAACTATCACGTGACACAACAAAATCAAATTTAAGATTGATAACTCAATTATTAAAAGGAATTTTTAACTCGGGTTTTCACAGGTACTCTTAGATATAATTGTTCTTTAAGAAAAATAAATAAAAAAAATATGAGAGAATACCCTATTTACACTGCACATATCGTGCCACTAGTGCATATTCCAAATTAGAAAGTGTCTAAATTCTGGCATCAGAACTGGGCATAGGACGATGTAATATTTGGAAAGCTATAAAAGGACATGAGGAAAAAGGGTCATTCGGACATAGGCGAAGTTAGAGTGTAAAATTAGGGGGTGCTAAAGTCCCTTACCTTAAAATGAAAAAAAAAATTAGTTTACAATATAAAAAAGTATTTATTTGATTAGTTTATAAACAAGAACATAAAATATTATTTAAAGTAACAAAATAGTTATTTGTGATATGTGTTAAAAATTTTAGTTTGTGAAAAGAAAGTTTGGAACACGACGCGAAACTAATATTCTGTTTCCATTCAGAAAAATAAATTCTTGCAAAATGTCTTAGGCATTATTTATTTATTTAATTTTTTGAAAGTCCATTTTCAATATCCTATACTGATCTACGTACTACTACGTAAAGCAATTTTGTGTCATAGTAGTGCTCAGCCAGCTTTTAATTCTCCTCGTAACAGATAATAATCTTTCACATGTTTCTGTGTATATAGGCAGAATGAGCGTAATTTTATAAAGTTTATAATAATTTCTAAATGTATCTAGATTAAGTACACTTTTAATATTATTTGATTCTTGACTGCTCATCATGTTCTTTAGAATAGTAATTTCAGCTTTCAAAATATCTTTATTTTTTGCCAAAGTGGTATAATTATCTATATCTACGGCTGTTGCTAGTTCTTGGCTTTCTAGGGAAAATCGGAGTTTTAGGTGTATACATAGTTATTGCATCAATTATATGATAGTAAAGTAAATATATGAATTCGGAAAGAATCATCATCAAGAATAATCAGCACCAGTATATAAGTCAGTACCTATCATGTGAACTAGATCCAATTGTTGCATCAACCAAGTAATTTTTAAGTAACTTTGACTCGCTTTTTTTATTTTTAGAGTTTTAATAGGTTCAATTTCAATATTGTTATTTTTTTGAAGCAATTTCAATATCTTTCGTGAGTACAAAAGTGCATAGTCAGTTCGCTTGATATTTTTTTATTATATCATTAATGATAGTTAAATTCCCTTGTTTGCTTTGAAGGTTCTTTCTTAATATGTTGATAATATTTAATATAACAGTCAAAATGAATATATGTGTCTAAAATGAAATTATTAAAATTTATAGAAATTTTGTTTGGGGGTGCTAATTCAAAATCTGGGGGTGCTAAGCACCCCCAAGTACCCCCCTAACTACGCCTATGCATTCGGATCACCCTAGGAACAAAGAAATTAGTTTAAAACATTATTTTGTTCATATTTAACGGTGTATATAGTTTATACATATAATGTATATATTTCAGAGTGTAAATATTTATATTTCAAAGGTGAATTATATTTTTATTTTACGTTGTTTTCTTTAAAATTTATTTGAATAATGTGGTTTTCATTTATACATACACTCTAAGAAATTTTTAACCAATTTTAACACTAAAATTGGTTCCAGGAGGTCCACCAGATTACGTGTAATTTTGACAAAGTATCTGTTTGGTTAAAAAGTACACTGGAAACTGGTTTAATATTTAACACAAAATTTCTAGTTAAAATTATTAGTGCGTGTTAAAATTTACACTGAAATTCGTATTTTAACTAAATGTACGAGTTAATTACCTTCTACACTAAATAGTGTAAAGTACGCGTTTCAGTAGCACCTCTTGGTGTATTCATTTACTCGTAATTGAGTAATTTTTTACAGAATATGTGTTAAATAAGGTAAATAAGGATATCATTGAAATATAAATAATATAATTTTATTATATCAAAAAATACATAAGTAAATAAATCTTATATTTGGCTAATATCTGTGCTGTACAAAAATATGTTAATAATATAATTTCCATCGGAACTTGGAACATGAAAGCGTTTCATATGGTTCTTTGTACAATCAAATATTTAAAAATATTAAAGTCATTTTAGACACATCTAATTTTGCAATTTTAGTGGTTATAGAGTTTAAACAAAATATATTGTATCCATAGACTCAATAATTTCTGGCACGAGGAAGTTAGTTGGTATTAAAAAAACCACATTAAATTCATTTAGAACTATTCATTTTTATATCACATGGTATATTGTATACTCATTTTGAAGAATGTAATAACACCTTTGTAGCAATAAACACATTCGTACATCTCACAGATCAAACCAAGAATACGTATATCACATATCACAGTTGCACAATCCACACTTTGGTACTGATTTGATCGCTGCTTCTAGTAAATACACGTCATATTAACAGCGTTGAGTGTTATTTTACTTTTAACGAAATTTAGTGTAGTTGCAGCACCTTATTGTGCAAATGTACAATAAGTTGAGCATAAGTAACTCAAAAAATTGTTGGTAATTAAAAGTAACCATATTTTTGAGTAATATATCTCATTTACTCCATATGTGGTTAACATATTTGAAATTTATTAAAATAACACGGACAAAATTTAACTAAACCGTAATTTTAACAAGGACGAAAAATGTACTTATTTAAGTGTTAAAATTAACACTAAATTACTTCACCAATCGATTTGGTTACTTTACACGGACGATATTTCTTAGAGTGTACCCCTTTCGCCGAAATGTAGAGAAAGGTACGGAGATTATAAGTATATGAATTAATGTACGTACAAGACAAAATTACTGAAAAAATGTCAATTAGAAAGAATTTTTTTAAATCCAGGAATGGCGCCAAAATTAGAATTTTTTATTTAATACATGTAAAAACGGCCGCGCTCGAAACGTCATCTAGTCTATAGTTAAAACGAATAGAGTATATGTATTTTTTTAAATGTCATTTAGAAAATTCCTTGCAAAAGATTATATTTTTGTACATTACCTTAAGGCAGTTGTGTGTATTTTATACAACTTCCATACAGAAAGTTTCTAGCAAAAATCCTATATTTCCAGTAAAATTATAAAACAAACATACTGTAAATTGCACTTGACACTGACACATTTCAATCAGAATTTTCTTAATATAGCAGCTGTTTCCAGAGTTATAGCATAGCTGGCTAATATAAGATTGAATTTCTTTATATTTTTTAACTCAATATCCATTTAATATGAAGTATAAAATGCATTCGAATTGTATAGAAAAAAAATTCTTTAATATTTATAATAAAATTAAATGTGAAAAAATGATATTTAACATTATTTTTTCAAGAAAAACTGTTAAAATCTTCAAATTAGAGTACTTCGAGTTGACCTATTATAACCAAAATCTTATCAGTACTTCATATGGATGTAACGAAGAAGAATACGGAAAAATTATAATTTTTGGAATTGTAGTATTAGAGTTATAGCAGGCGAAAATTTTTTCATCATCATAAAAAGTGTAAAATCGTATTCTAGTGACCCTAAAACGTGTTTATTCATCAAAAACCGAATTTTTTGGCTAAAAACAATACCTTCCTTACCTAAAGGTGACGGAAGGTAAAAAACCATAACCTCAAAGAAATTGTAACAAAAGCTTTTTTGCGGAATTCTATACAGAAAAATGCGCTGAATAACGTACTAAAAGTTTTCGGAAATAAGAACATGGGAAGGTACCGCCAATTGGGACAAATGGCGTTATATTTAGGTTTTTGGCTATTTTTTCGATAATAGTGGGCCGTATCAAAATTTTAAAAGAATACAAAATTAAAGCTCTTAATTTTTATTCAAAAATGGATTCTTTCTAGGATGAACTCTCAAAGTGTTATGTAAAAAAATATTTAACCAGAAGAACAATATATGAAAGAAATTTAAATTACTCAAAAAATAAACAATATTACGCATTTAGTACTTAGTCTAATTTATTTACTACTTTAACTGTTTAACAGTTTACATTCGACGTGGCATCGAATGAAATAAATTATCGATGAGTTTTAAATAATTTTTGTCAACGCTTTCCTACAAATTTTCATTTTTTCATCCATCCCTGTAGACCTATTAAAGATAGGATAACGTGGTTTGAAAATTAGAATTCACTATGAAATATGTAATTCTCTTTCATATCATGTCGTACTATATTATCGTATGATCGATACCAAACTATTGAATCTATGTTGCGAGAATTGAATTGGCTACCAGTGGAACAATTTCTAGAGATGAAAAGTCTAATTTTCATTCATAAAATTGAAAAAGGAGTAATGCCTAAATATTTCGATAATGCACTAAAAGAAATGCAAGATGTTCATAATTACAAACAAGACATGCGGAAAATTTTTTCATAGATAGAAAAAAATATACAAAAACTCAAAACTCGATATTTTTTAAGACACTTATTATATACAACAAATTACCGAATAGAATTAAGATATTAAATGTAAAAAAATTATAATAGAAATTAAAAGATATATGTAAATATAAATGTATTGTTATGTTTATTATTATATTCTTGCCGGTGAACGATTCGCGAGTTACTAACAACTTAAAATTACCAACAGGAAATTCCTCCAAAATTTTAAACATCTGAAAATTGGCTCATTTATCATTTTTTCATAAACCACTTCGACACATATTAAATAAAAGTAATCGGCAAAAATCGTATAATTAATATATGATATGAAAGAATTTCATACTGAATTATTCAAATTTTGAAACATAGGTGTGAAACATTCTGCAAACGAATCAGGAAACAAAATTCGTTTCATATGTTTTGTAATTTCAGAAATTTGATAAGAAAATTTAATAATATGTACAGAATAAAAAAAACAACAAATGTATGTTTTATCTGTTAAATACTGTTATTTTGTTGTCAATAAATATAGCTATTAGAAGTGTATAAAAATATACAAGTATTATTCTGCTTATGAATTTGTCAATATAATTTTATTAAAAAATAAATTAATTTTCGCATTTGTTTGTTGTTTTTTTTTTTTGTTTCAATTCCATGCTTAGCGTTAATCGTAATTTTCGAAAATATTAGATCTAATTTCTTCATTTACACAACATATAAAATGAATTTTGCGGAACATGCTGCCACGTCGACATCATCAACCCCTTCAACCCTCCACCTAATCGTCACTGAGTTATTCAAACAAGCATCAATTCAGCTGGCATATAATGTTTAACCCGGCGTTGATAAGGTGGGGTAAACATTACTTCAAATCATTTACGTCAGATGACACTGTCATGTATATAGGTATATGTCATGGCATTTACTCAAATTATTAAATGGAAGAAAATATCTATTTTTGTCAACAATTTAATGTTACAAAATATGTATAAAACAAACATTATATGTTAGCTGAATTGACGCTTTGAAAAACTCAGTGGCAATTAGAGATTAGGTGGCGAGTGATGTCCACGTAGCGACTTTTGATGTGACGGCTATCGTAGGCGTAGCTACGTTCAGTAGTGGGGGGTGATGTCGAGTCGACGTGGCGACTTTCGATGTAACGGTTTTCGAGAAGCATCGCAATGTATGTTCCAAGCGCCCGTAAAAGCAAAACCTGGGTCGTTATATTAGTTTTGAAAATAAATTTTAAAAAACAAGTATAAGGACTCGAGTTTTGTGGGTTAGGTATTGTTTTTGTAAGGATTTAAAAAAAATCTTAAACAGTGAGTCTAATTTTCTACTCGGAAGACATCGTGTATCTTCGGGGCCCTCGGCGCTCTGACTACTAGACTCTTGTCGGTTTTCGTGGTTACGTTACAACCTACAGGAAGTGGCGATGCTGCGCAACACGAAATCTAGCTTTTAGGGCTTGTATACAGCTCACCAGGCCGCAGTGTTTTACCACTCCCGTATTGCCGGTTAGATTTCAGCGAGCTACGAGATGTGCGCTAAATTGCTCAGCCACCAAGCCGACCTGATTTTTTCTAAGATGTGATGTTCCGCGGTGAATTGTGGACGGTGAACTTAGATACAACCACTCTTTAATCACATAAAGCAGACCTTGAAACAAATAGTCCCAAAATATATTCCCTCAATTCTATCATGGACATTACAGCAGCCACCTCACAACAAAGAACTTTTACAATATTACAATCCCCTAAAAAACAAACACCAGAAGAAACCTACTAAAACAAGATAGAAGAAGTACAGAAGAATTGGCGAACACATAATCGATGCGGCCAGAAATAATTCCGAAAGAGTAGGAATGGCAATATTAGCAATAATCATAGGAGAGGTCCTTAAATTCCGGCTCCTATACTCCATAAATATCCAGTCTGTTGAAAATTACGTCATATTTATTGCAATCAATACCAACTATATCAAAGAAGAAAAATATACCCTATTGACAGATTTCGTTAAATCCATAAAATATGTCCTAGACCCGCACTGCAAATGTCCCATAATAATCCAAATAAAGGAACTACTCCATAAGCTCAAAACACGAAAGGGTGTAACAAAAATTATGGGCTGACCATACACAGGCGGCTTCTATGACTACTTGAGGTTTTTTTTTTTTTTTATTCAAAAAGGTAACTGAAAACAGAGTTGTTTCATTGATATCATAATAAATGTCACGACTGAAAACAATAAGCAGAGATCACCTGCGTGATAATTAATTTTATTTAAACAACTCCGTTTTCTGTTATCTTTTTGAATAAAAAACTGAAAAACCTCAAGTAACTATTTTTTCTACTCCTGCAAGATAAAAAAAATCTGATGTGGACACCACACGACTTCCTTGTACGCAAGAGTAATATGAAGTATAGACTCAATTATAAAATAGCACGGATTTGACGTAATTTGATATTAACATATATTTTTTATTTTTTTGTTATTTTTTGTCCTAATCCATAGCAAGCTTCATTACAAAAACCAAAAAGTATATAAGTTTTAAATTTACATATCTCGCTTATACAAAGGGCTAATTTAATAATACTTGATGTGCTAGACGCAGAATTTAATTCTCTAAAACTTTTATTTGAAGCATTTATTTCTAAAATCAAAATGAAACCATTTTATTCAAGAAAAACTGTTAACAACTTCAGGTAATATATCACTTCCGGTTAGCCTGTTTCAACCAAAATCTGCTATGTTATTCCAATTGATATAAAAATCGTATATACTAAATTTGAAAAGTTTTGGATTATATTTTAATATAGTTTTTCATTAAAATCTATTATAGGCTTCAAATAAAGTACCATTTCTGGAAATTATGTAATGACCAAAAAGGGAGGTGCACAACTAGATGTTATAGAAGTCCTAAATACAAAATTTCAACTTTCTGAGTTTTTGAGTTATGCGAGATACGTACGTACGTACGTACAGACGTAAATAAATAAATAAATATATCATCACGGCTAATTACCCATTGCTGGGTGTGCCAATCTGCTTTGTACACAAATAACGGTAATGATAATATATTTGCACCGTGCGGGCGCTTACCAGGCATCACCTCACGGGCACTCATTTCTGGCGTGGAGAGTGCACCACAGGGGCCAATTTTGTGCCATTTAAAATTGGAAATATTTGGCGTCGGTCGGGATCGAACCCGGTTCCCCAGATTCGCGACCTGACACTCAGGCACGCGGCCACGAGACCCCACGACGAAATTAGTCAAAATGGATTCAGGGATGGCCAAAATGGATATTTCCGTTAAAATCTGAAAACCGAAATTTTTCGCGAATCCAATACTGCCTTTACTTTGTACAAGGAAGTAAAAATAAGGATATAAAGAATTTTTTAATTGACATTTATTATCAATTTTTGTATTTAATGCGTATCTATGACAACAACAAATATTGTGTAGAACATTCATAAGTAAAATTCATTGTTAGGATTCTGAAGCGTGCTGAAAAAAGAGTCGCTTTATAATAAACCAGAAAATTGTATTTATATAGCAGGAGTAGACAAATAATTTCGTGTATTAATTTCTGTATATTTGTCTCACCTATAGTATTTATACACCGTAATACCCATTATATAGGACTTGCTTGCACACATACAATAATTTAACGTTTTTTGTATATGCAGTGTGTTAAAAAAGGGTAATATTTTTTGAGAGTATACCGGGTGTCTCCTTTTTTTCCGAACATAGGAAATTCAATGTAAAAATTTTGATTTGGCGATATTTCTTTACCTATTAATTTTAGACAAAAAAGTGATGAAGAAAAATGTTCAGAATGAAAAAGTTGTTCATTTCTTTCTCATCTACAAGATATAAGCAAAAGAAAATACACGATTAAGACAATTATCAGAGTGCCATGAAAAGTAAAACAAGAATTTATGTTTGTTATTTCTGACATATCTGACAGAATGACATTTCTTTTGATTTTAGTATTATTAGAATAACAAGAAGACTTACTTAATCTAAAATTTAAAAAATTAATCACAAATTCGAATATTAATAAAAACAAACGAAATGTCAAATTTGTTAGATATGTGTGCGTGTGTGCGTGTGTGTGTGTGTGTGCGTGTGTGCGTGTGTGCGTGTGCGCGTGTGCGCGTGTGCGCGTGTGCGCGTGTGCGCGTGTGAGCGTGTGAGCGTGTGCGCGTGTGCGCGTGTGTGCGTGTGTGCGTGTGTGTGTGTGTGCGTGCGTGCGTGCGTGTGTGTGTGTGTGTGCGTGCGTGTGTGCGTGTGTATGTGAGTGTGAGTGAGTGTGTGTGTATGTGTGTGTGTGTGTGTGTGTGTGACAAAATTTTCGTCTACGATAACTCTAATACTACAATTCCAAAAATTATAATTATTTCGTATTCCTCTTCGTTACATCCATATGAAGAGCTGATTTTGGTCATAATTGGTCAACCGGAAGTACCCTCATTTGAAGATTTTAACAGTTTTTCTTGAAAAAACGATGTTAAATATCATTTTTTCACATTTAATGTTATTATAAATATTAAAGAGCATTGTATTCTCTATACGATTTGATTACATTTTATACTTCATATTAAAAGGATATAAAATTATAAAGAAATTAAATTTCATAAATTAGCTAGCTATGCTAGAAACAGCTACTATATTAAGAAAATTCTGATTGAAAGATGTCAGTGTCAATTGAAATAATATATTTGTGTTATAATTTTACTCGAAATATAAGATATTTTGCTCGAAACTTTCCGTATGGAATTTGTATAAAGTGCATACAACTGTCGAAAGGTAATGTACATACAAGAAATTTAGAATCTTTTGCAAGGAACTTTCTGTATCGATTTTATAGAAAATACATAGGCATTTACGAAAATTCTACCGGTAGATACCGCATCTACTGACTGTGTTCGCAAACACGAGTGGTAAAAAGTTACCGTGTTTGAAAATCCAGATCCATCTACCGGATTCATGAAGAATCTAATCTCAAAAAGAAGGTAGTGATGCAAACTATATCAAATTTCTAACCTGTTTCAAATTTTCAATTTTTTTATAGGTTATGGATCTACCCTGTTTACCACTTGCGTTCTTAAAATATCGATTCAGGTAGCTATAACCTGATAAACAGCTGTTTACTAGTAACAGTTCACCGGTATAATTTTCAGAACATCAGATTTTTTTCTTTTTTGTCTAAAATTAATAGGTAAAGGGATATTGCCAAATCAAAATTGGATTTACTATGTTTGGAAAAAAGTAGATACCCGGTAGGCCCTACATTTCGATGTGCTGATTCGCATTAGTATAACAAGAGACTGAAAATAAATAGAAAATAATTTGACAAATCTTTCGAAAAATTGTTGCAAGGCAATAAGTCACGAAAACCCGTAGGGCTTGAGTGGCTATTTCCAAATGGCAACAAGTTTGAGAAAGAAAATGGAGAATTATTTTCTAATTTATCGAATTATATCCAATTAGATTATGTTTTGATCCACAAATTTATTTCAAACAACGGAATCAGACTTAGTTATTAGTGTAATGCCATCTATACTGTCGGTTGTAATTTACTAGCTTTATTAATTTACATGGCCCAGTTGGCAAGTTTGTTTGACAATTAAACTAAAACACAACTTTGACAAGGCAAAATAAATATAAATAATCAGGAATTATAATTATAGTTACTAATTATGTTACTTCTAGAAGTGGTTTTAATAATTTTTTGGTTGTTTCATGATCATTGTACATACGTGTTTATAGCTACCTGCCATATGTCAACAAAAATAAAAGCTACAGAGATTATTCCGGTGAATAATTTCTAGAGCTTTATTCTCAGTATAATAATGACAGGATTGGTTAAAATGCAGACTCGTGACATATAATGAAACATAAGGTCAAAACATAATCAATGATTTTTTTCCAAATAATAATTATTTATTTTTTAATTTAATTTTTAATGCCGCTGGCGGACACGAAATTTTTATTTCGAATTTATTTGCTATTTAAAGCTGCGTCCCCACAGGGGCTTTGCCATTCGGCTCGGCCGAACGATGTTGGATTTCTGTTTTATCTTTAGATATACCAAAGAAAACCTTGATTACTGTTAAGCTATTGTGCGTCTTATGCTCATCTTTATCATTTTTATTACCAAAGTCCCACAAAACGATACATTTGTATTAATATTTACCGGTTTCAGGATATTAAACCCTTGTTTACATATACAAAAGTAGGCTGGTAACTAAGTAATAACTGTATCTGTATGGTAATATTATTACCATACTGACTTGTCAACAACAGTCTACAAAATGAAAATAAAATCAAATGAAATTATAATGCCCTTTATTAATACATACAGATAGCGTTATTGTGTCCTTCTTAACACAATTTACTTTTTTTCTAAAATAATAAACACGAGGAATAAATCACATAATTTGTCATATTGACATAAATGTCAAAATAATTGTTCTGTTTATTATAGCATTCTGAAAGTAGCATTAATGAGAGAATTTCAAAAAATAATCTTTATTAACAATGTCTTCATTTTCTGAAACCAATAAACTATTGAACAAACCACAGATGTTATGAATCATAACAAGCTTTAGATGTCTTAAAATCGGTATGTTAATAGCTATAATCCATTGCCACGCGGTCTTGATAATCGACAAAAGCCGGCACAGTGGGGGGACCCACGTCAGTTACGTGATTTGATATTTCATTATTTTTAAAAAAAATTTCATGTCGGCAGTGGCGCTTTAAAAATATACACTGCAAGAATTAAATAAATAATAAGAAATAATTTTCCGAATTTTGAAAATACTTTTTGATTGAGAATCTATGCACATCAAAATGTATACAGGCAGTGGCGGATTTATCCATAACGCGCATTAGGCGCGCGCCTAGGGCTTCAGAATCATAGGGGGCCTCAAAATTAAAATTATGTTTTATTCAAATTTTTCAATATTTTTTTTTTATTGTTAGAAGGGGGGAAAATAAAATTTCCAAGTCCTATTCACACTGTTCTATAATTTAGTGAAAAAATACGTGCGAACGGTTTCGGTCATTAAATGACCATCTTCAGGCAACCGGCGTGAGGAGTAAAAATGAATACTGGTCATAAATAAAATAAAAAATTCCCCCCTTCTAACATCTTCCATTTCACACTTGGGTGTTCCATTCCTTATAATTTTTTTTTATTAATACATAGTAAAAAATATAGAATAAAGAAACAAAGCGCGCGTCCGTTTTGTTGAATCTGCGTTCTCGCAAAGCGCGTTTGTTGAATCGTTAGATTTATTTATGACTTTGTGATTGTTAATATGTTGTGAGAGTAATTTCGTTTAATTTTTTTTTAGCTTTTCGTGTAATTTTATTTACATGATAATGTAATACAATTATTTGTATTTCTTTATATAATCATAAATACTACATATGTAATTTTCAGCTAAAATCTAGAATACCTGCTACTCAAGAATTTTGTTTTAATGCTTTATTCTAATTTCAAGTTCGAAGATATATTTATAATATACATTTATGTCTATACTTACATCCGTTTTAGTTATTTGCCTTGCATCTTATTTTGTTTAGGTAGACACTTAGCTAAAATTTGTTTTTAGTTCGTACAGATCTTAGAGTTAAGAAATGATAAATGGATTGTCGTAATACAAATCTACAACAACTAAGATTTTGTTCCCACTTTACGAGATAATTTCAATAGAGTAACGCGATGTAAATATTTTAAAGAGTTTTACACCACACCAAGTAGAGCGTAACAAGCGCTACCTAGCTCGGAAAAAACTGAAACCGCTACTCAACATAAATGTTTTCATTACAAAAACGCAAAGATGATTGTATATAACCTTCAAAATTGATTATAATCTACTATAAATTATTCAAACTGCTTTACTGCAATTAATTTTATAAAGTATATGTTTGTATACTTATGTAAAATAATATTGACGATTAATTTCAAATTTCAACAGGTTCGTCCTACTTTCGTTCTCACATTCTTAAGCCATGATTTTAGATAATACTATCTTAATGTGCCCAAAATAATCACAGTGTGTCGACAGAAATTCTTTTGTTGTATCTCATGTCACCGTGAATTTATAATAAAATCCTATTCTATTTATTTTGTTTTTGTTATTTATAGCATTACAAAAATAAAGAAAATATTCCTACTCTAATGGCCGGTGTTATCAACTGTCATTTAATTTGAACTTCGTAAGTAAATAAAGGATAAAATTCCCTTTAAAACTGTCATTTCAAATTAAAAGTTTGTTATTAATACGAATTCTCTGTTTTGCTCATAACGGCGATACACGTAAACTAGCGAGACCATAAATGCGGGTACTGGCCTTATGTCGTATAAAGTTTTTTTTTTTAAATTATGATGCAAATAATTGGGACAATTCTGCTATCTGTCACACTGACAAACTGTCAAAAAGGTTAACAATTTTCTCATAATTTGTGCCTTACTTCGTTATGCCAACTTCACGCATCCTTAAATAAATGCAAATGGTAAAATGTACATTAAAGGTTTGATATTGTATATTGGAATGTATTTTAAAATTTTCTAATATTCAGAAGATAATCGAAATCCAAATTCGTAGCCGAGGCCGTAAGTACGTACTTACTGTACGCATAGCCAGTGTTTCATTATAAATCTAAATAAGTTAAAAAACGGCATTTTTAAATTAATTTTCATATAAAAATACATTATTAAAAAAAATGATGTGGTAGTAAGACCATACTGATGAAAATTAAACATTTTGAGAAAAATAAATAAGTAATAATACTCTTTTTACATAGCAGCCAGATTTAGATAAACTTTTGGCATAATTTGAACCTAAACTTAGCCACCTGGGCATACATTTTTTTTTTGTAAGCCCTCTCACTTCATGGTGCTATTTGAGGCTTATGCATTGTATTATAGCTATGGCCAAAACCATGTCTCCAATGTTCTTTTCAGATTTTTTTTTTAAAGCTTGATTCATATTTTTAGCACCAATTTTACTAGGCCTTATTTTCCCCGGGCGGGGTAGTAGGATAAATTAGGTTTATATTTTTTTTTTCAAAACAATAAAAATTCTTTTGTTTCACGAATTATAAGATTCAAACAGTAATTGCAGAACATAAATAACAGAAAATTAAAAATTTTGAAATAAAACAGGGTTGTTTGTTGAAAGTTTTTATAAAATAGAATATCCGCAACAACTTCCCACAACAAACTCGAAGCTACGTCAATAGGACAGTGCTAACGAGATGGCACTTCTGATTTACCTTTATATATTACCGTTACCTAGAATGAAGTATACATAGAAACCACGCCGGTCTGACTAATATAAATCTGATTTTCGGTCCATGGGCCTTAATGCACGATCGGACTTAATTTTATTATTCTTTTGCATTGTGTAACAATTTTGTTAATACTGTTGTTATATTTATATTATAACAAGATCTTTATCAAACCTTTTGAAACAATTTGAGAGACTCTGGGAATTTCTCCATTATTATGAGTTTCCAGTTTTAAGCCCAGAATATACTATACAGGTCACTGCATCTAAGTCAACTTTTGTTTTACAATGCAATTTTACTGTGGCCGTGAAATCTTTAATCGATTTACAATTGTTCGAAAAACAAGAAAGGAAATAACGGTAAATCATAGCAATTCCAATTTAAATTCTGTGATTGAGAATAAAAATAGAATAGAATTAACGCGTGCTTTATGGTTTCGGGAGAAGTAAAAAAAGCTTTTATTGCATAAGAAGAACAATGGATTTTAAAATAGACAAGACGGTTTTAAAAGAAACGACCCATTACATGAGACTTGAAACACTAACATCTCTAAGATTTCACCACCAGTTCCTAAAATGCCTATGTACCCAATGTGCACCATACAGGCATTATCTGGCAAAAGTTCATTTTCACCAACTGCTATAAGCATTGCCTATCTTGATTTAGGAATTACTTAGCTAGATGTCTATTTTCTCATACCCAAATCGCTGCGAGCAAGTCCTAACGTTCGACAGCTGACACTTCCTATTCTAATAAAAATTGTACAAGTTTGTTGAATATTAGTTATAAAGAAGAATTATAAAAATTTGCGCAAGTTAAAAGAGAGGGAACAAATACTTTAAATTCTATGATGAAAATTGGTTATGAAAAATATATTCTTTTGATAAGAAGAAGCATATGCCGTACACATTTTCTCACAAAGGCCCATCCACACTGTATAACATGTTATATAGTATATGTGGACGGACCTTTACTTGGTAATATAACCATCATATGTTACAGAAATTTCAACAAAACATAGAAATTTTTTGTGTATAATGTTATGTTATCGCTTTAGGAGCGGTAAAGATTAAAGAATGTTATAAAACAGACCTGTTCACACTTAAAAAACAATATTTAATAACATTTTAATAAAGTTCAGTTGAACTGTTACTGTTTGTCCGTGTGGTTGTACAGTTTCTTTGATTATACCTGCGTGTACGCAAAGAAATGGGGTGGTCAAAGGAAACTTATAGACTTATTTAAAGAAAAAGAGGCGTTGTGGGACATAAAAAACTAAAATTTCAACAATAACAAGCTCAAACATGATGTTTGGTGCGATATTTTTCTGCATTTTTTTTTCTTTTATTTGTTCACTTTTATTTTATTATGTTAACTGAAGAAGTTATAAGCCTGGACATCCGAAATTGTATAACAGTGCTAAAAAAACTGTTACAACATGTTATAAAGTGTGGATGGGCCTTTATACATACGATTTAATTAGTGAATACAATATAAATATATCGTTTTTATTCTTTATTTTATATTTAAGATAATTACATTAAATGTTCACATAAGTATAATTAAAATCATTATTTTTATAAAAATTCCAAATAGTTAAATGTCAAATGCGATCCGGTTGTCTAGTTTTACATACCTATTTATTTGAAATCAAAGTTTCTGTGTTTGTATTGGTTACTCTATATTTTAAAATTTACAGAAGCATACTACGCCTTAAACTTAATTAATGCGCACTAGTTAAACAAATCTCTCGCGGTGCTACTATTTATGCAAAATGTCAAATTTATTCAATTTATGAAATATGTTATTAACATTCAAACTAAAAATTGAAATACATATTTTAATCCATAGTTACTGTTTCCATATACTCGAATCATTCGTGTGACATATTGAGTTGTATTTACAGGAACTGGTGGTCAATATAATTACTAAATTCCAAAATGCGACATCGGACACAAATTTAGCATTGGTTAATTTTTACAAAAACAAAAATTGTTTCCCTAAAATAGCATAGACTACACAATAAATAGAAACAATATATTTATATATAACTTATTGTCTACTAAAGCTCATTGGTCGATTTATTTTCATTTCCCATGACTGAAATGAAGTAGCAAAGTATTAGGGCGTACGTTTGTAAAGAACCAAATTAGCCGCATCAGAAAATATTTTACAAGGGATATTTTTTTAACAACAATAAATAATTGAAAGTAAAATATAAGTTGTATTGTTATATTTATTCCATTTATAATTAGGTTTTTCGTTTAATTTTTTTATTCATGTATATAAAATGGTAATTTTGAATAGTTATTCACTAGTTGTATGTGTTTATAAATCGCATTTTTCAAGTCTATTTGTAAAAATTCCGTGTATTTCGTATGCTTACAATGCATTCGTTCGCCTCTCGCTGTGACGTCACGAAATCAGCATGCAGGCCTGTATTCTCGTAAAGCCTTGTCAGAAGACTAAATTGCGACCTTACCCCTACTTCAGATGGCTAATCACACAATTAGTTTCGAGTCAGTGGCGTATTAATCATTTTTGTGTTTACACTCTAAAGTTAAATATCTTGTACGCTACTGAAATTTTTCGCACAAATCGCGTTTAAGTAAGGCGTAGCGAGCATTGTATATGAAGTGAAAATCATTTTCATGGATTGTTTCCACATCTATTTAGTTATGTTTTGTAAGTTGGAATTATTATATTTTTACCTTCCGCTTCCCTAGGCAAGGGAGGTAAAGGTAATCTCGTAGTTTTGCTCTAAACGTTGCAGGAGGGCCAATATCCGCACTTATTTAAAATCACATATCAAAATCCTAATATTCCAGCCTAGTACTATAGGGATCGTGTTAACAATCGCATATCGAAATTTTGCTAAATAAGCACGTTTTAAGAAGAATCCTAGAAAATATAATAAGAAACCAAATTGAAATCACAATAGAAGAAACTCATAGCGGCTTTAGACTAGGGCGAAGTGTACAGGATCATTTTTTAACGATAAGACAAATAATGGAAAAAGTTAGGATAGTAAACAAACAAATACACATGAGCCCTGTAGATCTCGAGAATTTATTTGATAAAGTAAATAGAGAAACGGTATGGAAATTCATGCAAACAACAGGAGTCGAAAGTTCGACAATCAACTGCGTGAAATGTCTGTACGAAAATAATACATGCGACGTAAGAGGTAAGAGTGAGAAACAAGGAAACAATTTATCAAAAAAGTTTACGAGCTCCTCCAGGTCTAAGGCAAGGATGCATCTTAGGACCTTACTATTTAACTTGTATGTGGATAAAGCACTTAAGAACATATAAAGAACAGTCATAAAACTTACGATGTTGGATACTGTATATTGCGAAAAATAACTGTCTCTGAACTTTGTTACGCGGATGATATAGTTCTGACCGCCGAGAACGAACAAAATCTTCAACACAACATCAATATCTATAAAGTTCACAAACGAATTCAAGAAATGAAATATGCTAATAAATAAAGATAAAACTAAAACAATGATAATAAATGACAGAAATAAAGAGCTGATAATAAGAATAGATAATAATAAGAAATATTGACCAGGAAGTAACTGACAGAGAAATTAAAGGTGGAATACTCTTTAATGCCTAGAAAATAAAATTCTTAACGACAAAAGAAGTGTCTAAGCAGACAAAAGCTGAAGTCTACAGTAAAGTCATACCAACTAACTCTGGCATATGCGTGTGAATCATGAACTACATCAGAAATGACACACAGAAGAATCAGAAACGTCGAAATGAGATTCCTTCAAAGTAAAACCAATCAAAGAGCACATATAATAAGCCCAACTACGATGGAGAAGACATCTCTACAGAATGTATGAAGAAAGATCAGCGAAACGTGTATATGAAGCTCGAGATGAAGCTAGACCAATAAGAGAGAAAGAGACAGACCGCCATAAATCTGGAATGATGACGTAAGAAAAACACTAGAAAATAGAGGTGTTCAATGGCAAGAAACTAGTCCGTTAATGCAAACTACGGAAAAGAAATATGGAGAAGAAATCCTGAAGAACATCGGAAGGAAATTAATAAGATAAAACCATAACCCTACACCAAAAGGTAGATAGGTTCCTGGATTAAGTTAAAATATGGGGGAGTATTTTTTTAATAGTGTCTACAGAGTCAGTCTATTTATGTCCAAAACTGTATAACCAAATCTACTTTGTTGTAAGTTCACTAGTGTATGATTCATCATATAGTAATTTCGTAGCATGTTGTGAAAAATGCGTAAATTTAATGTTACTCAAATTTTTTATTTTTTCTTCCATTGAATTGAAATATGAAGCAATTATTGTTTGCCAATAGAAATACAAAAAAAAACAAATATGCACTAAAACTTGCTTTAGTTGGAAAATAGTATTTGCGAAAATTATTACTTTTCCTTTTATAGATAATTTAGGATCGTGTTTGAAATACTATAGAAAGTAAACACGGTACATCTTTCTTTTCGTGCTCCCAGCAGAGTATTGCACTTTTATTATACATATATTTTTTGACAATAAATTGTTATTTAATGAACATGTAGACATTTGTGTTAAGCAATCGTACCGAATACTTGGATTTATATTCCGATCAAGTAAACACTTCAATAACCCTAACTCATTAATATATTTGTTTAATAGTTTAGTTCGATCAAAACTGGAATATGCATCCACGGTTTGGAACTCATTCTATAAAAAGAATATTGATTTTATAGCAAATATTCAAAAAAAGTTTTTCAAAATTTTAATTACAAATTTAATTTAAATAATAATAATTATGTAGATATATTGAAACATTTTAATATGCTCTCACTGGAAAGTAGAAGAACTCAAACTGATATGATATTCTTATACAAATTACTTAATAATATAATATATGCACCTTCAATAATTTCAATGTTAAAATTTTCTGTGTGCCTTAAAACCAGGTCAACTAATTTATTTGTTTTATATAAAAATAATACTAAAAATTACGATAACTCCCCAATAAACTGAATCATGTCTACTTACAATTCCACATTTGCGCATATTGACATGTTTTATCTATCACTCTATATGTTTAAGAAAGAGATACCTAGTTAATGTTCTCTCATAATTATATAGCACTTTATATTATTTTTCCACTAACTTTATTTTGAAACTTGCACTGGGATATGATTTGTGAACTAAGTATGTATTATTATAATCCATAGGAACCTGTAATTGGTATGTGTATACTGTTGGTTTCTTTCTTATAAATAAATAAATAAATAGTACCTTACATAACTTGTAATGTTGATACGACTATATATTTTAAAAATTAATTGTATTGAATGTCAATAAGAGAAATTTTTCTTTGATATTGGGAGTACTTTCAATTAGAATTCATTGTACCCTAAGAAAGAATAAAAACTTTACTTCTTGTACACTCTTCAGCGATCAATCAGGGAGTGTTGCGAAAAATCTGAAAAATTTACGAAATAATATTCTTATACCTACAAAATTTCATTTTTTATGTATAAACGTTTTAAATTAAGAGTCCAAAAACGTACACCGCGTGGTTAATGTTTAAGAAATTGGGACAACATTATAATAGGCGCCACAGGAATTTTCTATCGTCTTTTGTTTTTGAGCTACAGGCTATAACTTGATTTTCGCTGATTTTGAAAACAAATGATGATCTGTAATTAATTTTATTCATTTGTTTCTTAAAAATTTCATTTTTTCACTCCAAAAAATTAATGATTCCTGTTTTATTTATATTTAAAACAAAAGAATGTAGACTTGTTATACATCATTGAAAAGCTTATAAAATAAGGAAAAAGATGAACGAAATTTTCAATACCCATTTGACAAATATTATGTTTATAAGTTTTTGGGTTTGTTACTTGAAGAAAATCTCTCCTGGAAAGATCACACTGACAACTTAAATCTAAAATTAAATCAGATAAGTTATCAAATTTGGCACTTAATAAGTGTATTAGACATAAACCAGTTACTTATGTTCTACCATGCAAAAGCAGAATCCATAATTAGGTACGGCATCTGTTTCTGGGGGCATAATGCATCATTACATAATGTTTTTATTAGTCAAAAGAAAATAGTAAGACGAATAGCACAAGTTCCACGCTGCTTCTCTTGTAGAAATCTTTTTAAACAATATAAATTACTAACAGTTATTGATATTTATATTTTTGAGATAAGTAAATATATATTTCTGAACAAACAGTCTTTTAGGCGTACTTCAGATGTTCATACTGTTAATACAAGAAATAAAGATGATTTTTATTTACCTCGTGCAAGATATAAAGTAACGCAAAACGCCCCTCATGTGAGAGGATTAAAAATATTTAACCATCTTCCTGTCAGTATAAAAAATTGTGAATCAAATAAAATGTTTCTACAAAAATTGAAAGATCTATTATATGAGTGCAATTTTTATGACCTGAACGAGTTCTTTAGTAAAAACTTTGCATAGATTTGCACTTTCTCTGTCTCAATTATGTCTCAACTATTTTTGTTATGTATTCTAACCTTTGACGTTTTTCTATACATATGTATGTTTATGAAAAATAGAAAAAACTATTATATCTTGAAAATTATTAAATTTTAAAAAATCTAATCACACCACGTTATTCTACGTAAAAACCGTATAGAAAATATCTACACATTTTGTCTTTATCTTTTATAATAAGCGAGATATGAGGTATTTTCAAAAACAAAAGACGATAGAAAATAATAAAGATCTACATCAATTTTCATGACTGTAATTTCTGCCCTATTAATTTTAGAATAAAAGTAAAAATACATAAAATATTCAGAATTAAAAACTGCATAAAATGGGCCTCAATTTATTATTTATTATTTTTATTTATTATATATTTTTTGGCATGAGATAAACGTGAAATGAATTATCCGCCTTAAAGCTTTTTACAGATTGCCATGAAAGATAAAATATAGTAATTTTTTTTACTCTGTCGGGTGCAGCAATAAAAGTAGCGGCCTACAAAACTAGCATTTATGTTCAATGAACAGAAAGATTATTTTACTATATTCTAGGACTCACAGTATACACAAATATTATAATATAAGCAGTAAGCGGCGATAAACCGCTTCGACATGATTAGTTTTATTGCTTGATCCGACAGAGTGAAAATTTTTACTATATTATTATTTTACGTATTAATAGTTATTTATGTATTAAGAGCGCAAAATGGAACATTGTCGATTGAGAGGTTGTTGACATTCTCTCGAAATCGACAATGTTCATTTACGCTCGAAACACACACAAGATTTTTTCTACAGTCGCCTCAATGGGGTCCGCTGCCATAACAAAAATTTATTTGTTACAAGTACAATTATTGAAGTGAAAAAGTGGATATTCATTGGGAGCGTTCACGCCAAACTGTTGCAGGTGGCAGCACAACTGTTCGCACAATTTATTTTATATTTAATTTTAATTTATCGTTATTTTCCATTTTTCTTGAGCTATTGCTTCAATCTAAGCATTTTTTATACTTTCGTTTTTTGTAAATAAATGTCGTATTTTGTTTTCACAGCAGTGCGGCATTTTGTTTGGTTATGTAATATACCGACAGAGCAGTTATGTGTCAGATTAACTGGTGAAGGTGATAAATGTCTAACTACCGTGCCATTAGTTCCTGACTAAACGTTTCCATTATGAATGCAGACAAGTGACATTTCTCAACATTGTAGTTAGAAATTTGGACAGCGAGCGTTTTTCTACTTTTACGCGCATGAGCGGCAAAGTGACATTTTACGTTGACAAAAGAGAGCGCAAATGGTTACTTTGTATACAGACTAGAAAAAAATTTATTAACTCTTAACCACCCGGGTCTCAATACGCGCACGTATGTACCGGGCCGGGTCCGGTCTCAGCACGTCTCAGTGACCGCTGGGTTTAAGGCCTTTGTATATCAGTTTCACACAATAATATTTGCTTCAAACTGATTAATATGTTTATAAGGATTGTTTTAAATTAAAATCCTGTACAACTGTAAATATAGTCAAAAAATTCGATTCAGTGACGGCAAACCTTATTTGTGCACTCTAAGCAATATTGATTTGTTATATTTTTTTTAATTTTTATTAATATTTATTATTCTCACTATGTTCGCTGTCTTCACTAAATTAATAATAGAAAATGAACCATATTCCCTTACTACCTGATCATGTCGTCGAAACTTGAATCATCATATTTATCATTAAAGCTCACTCTTTGTTTTTTCGCCATTTCATAATCACCCGGGTCCAGTCACAGACCGCTCAAAATTTTCAAATATTTTCATATATTTATACTCACTCCTATTGATTGACAGTCACTAAACGCAAAATCAGCATGGTCTCCAGAACAATTACTAGAAGGTGATGTGAGTTAACAGTGAATAGATTGATATATTGAATTTCTAAAACCGTTGCAGTCTGAGAGACCGGACCCGGGTGTTTAAGGGTTACTTTTATAATTATTCTTTATTGTATATTAATATTGGATATTTCCAAGATTTTCATTATACCTACTAATACATTCTGCTCTAATCTCTACATTTTGAATCTCTCAGATCTATAATAACTATAACTATATGAATGAATATTTCTCACTTTATTGTATTACAAATCTTAATATGATTTTCTTAATTTTCATGTGGTAATATTATACCTTCACATCGAAACACGCGTAAAATAACATGAAAAATAAGCTATTCCCAAATAATGTAATATTATGCAACTTCATTGTTGTTCTATATTTTTAATCTCTAGATTTTACGGTTTACCTAGGGCTATTAAGAAAATCGCATTGCTGTCAATTATAATTCGGTACCTAGTTATGTACCTAATTGAAATAAGATTATATTCTATGCAAGAATAAAATAAGAAAGAAAAAAAAAAACACTCGGTATATATGTACCTATGCATGTCCATTTTCATATTAATTTTTTTAAGAGATCGACGAGTCATAGAATACTTTTAAAATTAATATTTCAAACATTCTTTGGAATTTTTAATCGCGATTGTACGGTTTTTCTTAGATATTCATGCATTATTACATACAATTATAAACAATTTGTTGATAGACGTAAACTCGAGAGTCTTGTCGAGATTCGAGACAAGACGAGACTGACTTCAAGTCTCGTCTCGACAAGACTAGTGTAGTCGAGACTAAGTCACACTATTAAAATCTGCGTTTACCTTGTAATAGTTAACGACAGCCTCCAGTCTCTATGACACCTGTCTTGTATATAACTGTTTTCTACATATACATACATAACGCAGAGTCGCTCTTCAACTAACCTGCCAGTAAACAGCGATTGTGACTGATACAGTTGCATTGCAACGTTGTTTTGTCGGCATTCCTGGCCTTGGTTACCCACATTTTATCTACCAGTTTTTATTATTAACTACGTTTTTTGTATAAGTTAGCAAGTACAAGAAGTACTTGCTGAATATTTATGCAAAAATGAAAGTGATTGGGACTTGAAGAATACATTATATTTAATAGTTTATTATATTTATAACATTATTACAGAATAATTATTATACATGGGGAATACGGAAATCCGTTAGTCGTTTTTTACAAGTGGGTAACATGAGAAAACAGTTTTTTTTTTCTCTCAAATATTGTATTTCCTGTAAAACTAAATATTCTGCATTCTATATTGAATATTAGAACATAAAATTAAAAAAATTTAATTGCTAAAATTGAATTTGAATTTACATCATTGGTGAACTACTAAACTTAATTGGAAGGCGTGGTAAAAATAGATGTAGTATGCGCTTATTTCAAACAATGAACATGGGGTTAACTGTCAACGAAGAAAAAAAAACAAATTATATTCTACAAGAGGAATTTGGCAGTTAACCCAACGCTCATTTTTAACACATCTATTTGTTTTTCGTTCACGTCTTTAAATTAAGTTTACGTGGTCACCGAAGGCATACATCCTCGCATAAATCCAAAATATTAGTAACAAAAAATCTGAATTCTATGCTCTAAGATTACATATACCGGGTGTCTACTATTTTTGTGGAACATTGGAAATCTAATCGTAAAATTTTCATATTGCTGTAAAAGTCCATGCGTTTCATTTGCGAAAGAGAGGCAAAATAAAAATAATAATATTTAGCTATTTACAGAGAGTGCCATGAGCAATTAGCACAAAATTTTAAACAGTTGTATTGCTTGTATATGGCCGATGACATATATCATTAAGTTTTCATAATTATTGACTTCATTAATTTATTTATCAGTAAGCATGGATATATTTACCAACGTGATATAAACTCAATGAAACAATATTAACAGTTACATATCAATTAAGAAACTTTATCTGTCGAAGGCAAACAATTAGACTAGGTATTTGAATTGTATGAATTATCTTTCATGGCACTCTATAAAAAGCTTAAAGGAGGATATTTTATTTTACATTTATCTCATGAGAATAACCTATTATATCTATAAATTTAGCCTCTTTTGAATTCTGAACATTTTTTGTTCTAAAATTAATAGGACAGAATTTACAGCCATATGAAAATTTTACCATTGTATTTCCTATGGTCCATAAAAAAGTAGACAGTATAAAGCACTCCATACAGTTTTACGGGACAGATAATAATTGAAAAGAACTGTTATATGAGGGTGTTGTAATACCGGTTGAGGTGCTTACATCATTCTAGGAATAGGAGCAATACATCATAATTTAGTACACAATACATAAAATAAAAAGAACGTAGGACAAGACTCGATGATTACTTACAAATTAATTCCGAGATTATTTTTAACTTTCGAGTAACACAAAAGTGTTCTCTATACTACTCTCTCCACAACAGTTTTAAAAGCCCGGGCGGGAGATATTCTCTACGCAGGGTGGATTAAAAAGTTCGAGGCCTACAGAGAGCGCAGCACTAAACTAGACAATTTTTTCTTGTGAGATTATGTCAACTGTCATTAGTGCCTCTGCGAAATTTTACATTAATTCCCGAATTTGTGACTTAATTGGAACTTTTTAAATTAATGCGTGCATTCACTTTTTTGGGAGGCGGTAAACCCCTTTGCTTCTCCAGACTCGACTGTTACTCATGCTGATAGTGGTGAACCCATGCCTCGTCGGTAGTAACAAATCTTCCCATGAACTTATCAGGATCAGCTTCATATTGCAGCTGCACGCTGGACGACGCGACGTCTGGAAACGAACAAGTTTCTGATTAACCGTCAGAAGCCGGGATATTTTTATCGTTCCTAAATCATGTATTAGATATGCCCACAGCTGTTGCCATTTCTCGAATTTTGATTCGTCGATCTGCCATTCCCATATCGTGAATCAAAATATCACATTGATGTTTTCTTTTTCTTCACAAGTAACAGTTATTTAAAAAAAGTCAATGCACACGTTGACATAAAATTTGTTGTTTTTAACACAAATATTTTAACACAGAAAAAACTGTTAATTTTTAATACAGAAATGAAGTCAATTTTTTACTTTTTCTTTAGGTAAATTGCACATTTACTGTGCATAGTATGTAACAGTATCTGTAACTTTAAGTTTAACGTGCTTTGTACTTATAGTTATATTTCTGCAGAAAATTAAAAATACAATTAGCAGAATTTTTTGAACATGACTGACTTTTTGAATAAATAAACTGTTTCCGCATATTGCTAATATCGTTAATTTGTTACAGGTTATACTCAAAAGGAATGTAATATATGTATATGCATATCATCAGAATGACAAGAAAACTCCAGAGAGAAATTTGTATCCGTCTAAAGGTGAAAAGATGATTACTGCTTAACATAATAACAGCAAACATATAGCACAACAAAGCATTTGATAGATGGATGGCTGCAATAATTGGATGACATCGCCATCTACATTGAGATGAAATTGAACTGGCCGCATTTGACCGTGCGAGCGTTGATGCACGTTGTGTGTCGCGAGTGATCGTGTGTGTCCGGACGGGGCACATGCGCGAGGTGTCCGCCGCGGCGGCAGCGCGGGCGCGCGCAGCACGAGCACCATGCGGCGGAGGCGGCGGCGGCGCTATGGATGCGATGTTCGTGTCTGCTTTGGCGCGCTCGCCGGCCATGCGCTCGCTCCAAGACCTGCAGCTCATCTACTATGGCTTGAGCGGTTTGGAAGCTCTAGCCACATTGAGAGACTCAGCAGTCCGGAGCCTGTGTAAAGTGGTTCGATATGAAAGGCATCAAGCGAATGATGTTTTGTACTAGTAAGCATCAGATTTTCAATGTTTTATAACTTTTACAATAGACACTTATAGAATTTTCACGGGCGCTTCTAGCGGCAACGCATAGAACTAATGGTTGCTATGGTTACGAGTTACGACAACAAACAAAGAACTGTCACCTCTACACTCCAGTCATCATTTTTAGTTGTATGCCCCAGGCACATCTTCTGCTTTTAAACTGATTTTTAATTAACACACAAAATAAATCAGAATAGAGAATTAGATTATAACACTGAAGAACAGATTCAAGTAGAATGACAGGTATAGTACTAGGGAGAGAGGCGTAAGACAACGAGGTTGAGGGGGTGCTTGAAAGTAAGATCAATTCTGTATCTATTAAAGCTTTGAAGTTCAAAATGAATTAAGTGCCAAATTTTTTTTTTAATTTGAAAAAGTTATACAGGGTGAGCCTGGGAAGACGCCACCCCTTAACTTTTTTATTATAAGTAATAGAAAAAAATGGCTCATATAAAAGTTTTATTATTTTACATATACTATTTGATGGCAGATGTAGATATTTTTTATAAAGTTAGGTTTACAAGATACGACTATCAACTTTTATTTTTCAAATGGCAACCTATAATTATTTTAATAAAATAGAAACCGCCATTTTTTTCTCTTTTCAACGATGTATTATTTTTTATTAATGTATTTGAAAAATTTCGAGAAAAATGAGATAATTTAGAAATATTAGAAATAATTTTTAAAGAAATATTATAGGTGGCTATGTGAAAATAAACAAAACGTAACAATGCCATTTGAAAAATAAAAGTTGATGTGAAAATAAACAAAACGTAACAATGCCATTTGAAAAATAAAAGTTGATAGTCGTATCTTGTAAACCTAACTTTATAAAAGATATCTACATCTGCCATCAAATAGTATATGTAAAATAATAAAACTTTTATATGAGCCATTTTTTTCTATTACTTATAATAAAAAAGTTAAAGGGGTGGGCATCTTCCCAGACTCACCCTGTATTTATCAACCCCAATTTTGTTGAAATAGTATAAATGCATTAAATTCCTGAGGTATACAGTTGTCTCTATAAGCTTGCTCACTATTGGTAACTTTTTTATTTGAAGAAGTACGAGGTTGGTTGAATTAGCAAAATTGGGCCATTTTGAATAAGAAATTAAAGAATTGATTTTTTAAATGGAACCATATATATGGAAAGAGTATTTTTTCTCTTTTCAATAAGGTAATGTTGTTTATGTACAATTTTTTCAAATAACATTTAAAAATAATTTTTTTATACTGTTAATTTAGCTATGGTTTTTTTTATAAACTTATTATTTTATAATTTTATTTTACAGTATTAATAAAATAATCAAAGTAAATTATTCAAATTAAAAGCTATCATTTCTTAGGCACATTTCCGCTCTTTCCTAACTGATATCAAGTTACATATTGGCAAAATTAAAAATAGATGGAGTCTAAGGTTAAATATGTCTAAAACTAATAAAATTACCCTTAAACTTAAATTAATTTCAGTGGGGGCTATTCGGGTGAAGAAGGTGAAGAGCTACTTCAGCTGTTATTTCAGAAAATTAAACTTTTTAAAATTATTTTCTACACATTAAATTTTTCTTATGTACTATAAAGCCTGAAATAAACATTAATATAATTTAAAAAACAAGTTATCTACTAAAAATTTTAATAACTGATCATCCGCAATCCGCATCACAAGAAGAGCAATTCAAATTTCGAATAAACGCTTCAAAGTCGCGCGCGTAGCTAGAGTTTACTGGCTAGATACATTGGTTGCCATGACAACGACGCTTCTCATACCACTTACAGAAGCGAATGGTGAATACCAATACCACATCGACCACATCTCGAGCTCTGCACTTCATCGTCGCATTGAAATTGATGCATTATTTTGCTACGCAGTGTTAATCAAACAATTTTAATAGTTTATAATTATATTTATTATTATTATTTATTATTTTAACTTATTTGGAAAGCAATGCTAATATATTTATGTGAAAATAAAATTACATTTGTATTAGAACAGTTTCACCAAGTATCGCAATTGTACTTTATTGTACCTACATTTATTACCATTAATATATTTTGTTATTACTAATACTTTTATACGTTGATCAGAATATTTTGTCTGCAAAATGATTTTATATCTATGCAATTTATTGGAGACACCGTTTTCCAGATAGCCAGAGGACAATAAAAAAATTTTTATTGGCAAGTGGTCGACCAATATTAAAATGTTAAATTTTAAATAGTCCAATAAAATTTATCTTTGTATTAAATCAAAAAAATTTGAGTTTGGTATGGGACCAAGATCTGCGTTCATCAAATTATTTTTATATTTATTTATTATTAAACTCTCGTATGCATCTAAATATCTATCATTATTAATATGTTTTAAAAGTTTAACATTAGAATTGTTAACTTTGTTGAGCTACGCTAGATTTTTCTGAATTACCGCTTTTTAGATGATAAAAATGTTCAACTGAGTGTCAATTTTTCTTTTAGTTTGACCGATGTAAACTTAATTACAATCATTGTAATTAATTTTATAAATACCGGATTTTTTGTTAGTATCTACTTTATCTTTAGGGTTACCTAAATAACGTTTTAATGGTGTTATTTGATTTGTAAGTTATTGCGATTTGAAAATATTTGAATTCAGTTTTCCCATGAATTAAATTTACGATCGAAAAAGAAACCAATAAACAATTACCATTTATGGACGTACTGGTTATTAGAAACAAGAACAAACTAGAGATTGATAACTATAGGAAATCTACGAACACTAACAAATTTATAAAACTGCTGATTCAAATCATTTTTGGCAACATAAATTAGCTTCGTTTAATTTTTTAATAAACAGATTAACTAAATTTCCATTAAAAAAAAAAACGATTTAAAACCGAACTAAACTATATAAAACAAATAGCTAAATATAACGGTTTCCCGGTTAAGACTATCGATAAATTAGTTCATAAATTTTACGTTAACACTATGTAATAATAAAAATAATAACAATAAATACATAACACTACCGTACGAGAAAGCTTCCAAAAGTTTAAACAGAATTTTTAAAAATCAAAATTTAATCGTAACTTACAATTAAATAACATCATTAAATCGTTATTATAGGTAACTCTAAAGATAAAGTAGATACTAACAAAAAATCCGGTATTTATAAAATTAATTGCAATGATTGTAATAAAGTATACATTGGTCAAACTAAAAGACAAATTGACACTCGGTTGAAAGAACATTTTTATCATTTAAAAAGCGATAATCCAGAAAAATCTAGCGTAGTATATATGTTCATTAATAATCACAAAGTTAACAATTCTAATATAAAACTTTTTAAACATATTAATAAATGTTTTTATTTATTTGGGTGAAGTCTAAATATTAGACAATTATAATTAATTAAAATAAAAATTTATTATAACGATAAATAGATATTAAAAGTGTTATAAATGACGATTAAATGTTAGCGCTGAAAATTAGAATATTAAAACACATTTATCACCCAAACCGGTATATACAGTATTAATACAAAAATAATAAGAAATCAAGATGACCGTCACCTGGGCGAACCCGGTCACGCGGAATCCTCCTACACGCCGCGATTATTTCTGTAAAAGAATTAACACATGAGAAATACTCAGTGAGGAGGCAATCATTTACAAAAGGTTCAGGCATTCACACACCGTACACACATGTTGGCAACTACGGGCAGTACCGCTAGTTACTACGGACCCTCTGCCGCTTCGGTGGTGATCCGGAGACAATCCTCTTAACCAACTGGATCAGATCACTACAGCCCTAACTGCTGCTACCGTTGGCGACCACAGAATGTGGGTCACTACAGCCTACCCTGCTGCTACGCTGGCGACCCTCGGGTTCACACGAGCGGCCAGTACGGAACCACTGCCGCTTCGGTGGTGATCCGGTGACATTCCTCTTAACCAACTGGATCAGATCACTACAGCCCTAACTGCTGCTACCGTTGGCGACACCAGATGTGGGTCACTACAGCCTTCCCTGCTGCTACGCTGGCGACCCTCGGGTTCACACGAGCGGCCACTACGGAACCACTGCCGCTTCGGTGGTGATCCGGAGACATTCCTCTTAACCAACTGGATCAGATCACTACAGCCCTAACTGCTGCTGCCGTTGGCGACACCAGATGTGGGTCACTACAGCCTTCCCTGCTGCTACGCTGGCAACCCTCGGGTTCACACGAGCGGCCACTACGGAACCACTGCCGCTTCGGTGGTGATCCGGAGACATTCCTCTTAACCAACTGGATCAGATCACTACAGCCCTAACTGCTGCTGCCGTTGGCGACACCAGATGTGGGTCACTACAGCCTTCCCTGCTGCTACCGTTGGCGACCCTCGGGTTCACACGATGCGGCCACTACAGTACCCAGTACTGCTCACACGCACACTCACAATCATACACATGCTAGATTAACTCTCTCACCTGAATCACTATAATATCGAAGTTCTCACACTGAAATCTAGAAATAAACTGAAATAAAATACGTGAATACCAGTACCATTAAATGTAGCTCTTATCCAACAGCATCGGTTACGTACCTAAATAGCTAATTAGAGACAAAACATAATAAATTTAATAAAAATAATCTTACGCAAAATAATATCTGTGACAAAAGATAATAAATTTAATTTATACTATGCTTAAACAAATATTAAACACTAATTAAGACTAAGATTATTATAAAATACTTAAACACTACGATTATTTATTTGAACAATATAAACTTAACTCATTTATTTTTATATATAGCTATATTTATTTATGTTCACCACTTGTCGACTATCTGTTTATATCACCAACTATTCGTTTCACGACGCTTATTTATATCAGACTGTCCAATGACTTTGCTAACAGTGCTTATATACTCCGGCGTTTGTATTCGAGAAATTATTAGAACATCATTCTAGATAAAAAGATCAAGTACAATAGATTACATCATCCGAGCAATTAAACAAGTTCGGACAGGTCTGTTTATAACGCACGACGGTCCGTGGCCACTGCGTCATCGCTAAAAATAGACACTCGCTCATCGCTGCGACAGCGGCGGCGACGGCCGGCGCTACACATTGCAATATTTAGATGCATATGAGAGTTTAATAATAAATAAATATAAAAATAACTTGATGAACGCAGATCTTGGTCCCATACCAAACTCAAAACTTTTCGATTTAATAGAAAATTAAATTTTATTGGACGATTTAAAATTTAATGACTCATTATTATTAGACGAAATTTATCTTAGTTTATACGTAATCATTCATCTGTGACTTACGTCCCTATATAATCTCAGTAATCTTGACTACTATGTTTAACTTTCCCTTGTTCTAATACTAATGATGAGAACTTAGTTCTCGAAATACGTACCTATTTAGTTTTAGTAAAATTAATTTTAAGGTTAAGGGGTAATTTTATTAGTTTTAGATACATATTGGCAAGCCTGTAATATTTTTCTCGCAATGCTTCAACGCTCTTACTACAATTGTTAATAAAAAATAAATTTATAAAAAAAAAAATCCGTGGCTTACTTGGTTGAATTAAGTAGAAACAGTTTAAAAGTTTTCATTTTTAAATGTAAATAACTCATTTATATGAAAAAATTCTAAATAAACACAACATTATCTTATTGAAAAGAGAAAAAAATACTCTTGCCAATAAAAGAATAAAAAAAATATATGGTTTCATATTAAAATATACAGTGGGAATTCTGAAAACCGTGACATAGGCGTTTAACATGGGTAAACGGTTTTTTTCAAATATCTGTCCCGTAAGGCTATAGTGGGTATTTTTGATATGGTTAGAAAGATTATTTAAATTGGCATCGAAGACTATTTAAATACTCCTAATTTAATGCCTTATTATTGAAATATTTACAAAAGTATACTGCAACAGTACCTTTACACCTCTAACAGAAACCTGTGTGAAGGTTTGTTTAATAGGGTTTACTTTTTGTTTTTTGCTTAATAATGTGTTAGTGTTATAACAAAGAAATAAATAGTGAATTCAATAAAATACTTGATTTACTAAACAATTTATGTTTTAATTCTTTAATTTATTTAATAATGCATATTACAAAATAAAATAATGAAAATAAAAACTTTATCCGGGTGGGACTTGAATTCGTGTATCATTATTACGGTGTCTCGATTAACTGTCTCAGCTACCGATTACGTTTTCATAATGGGGCGTTTAGTCATGTTGAAATGTAATTATTTTTCCACAATACTGCAATACTATACTTGCAATATTACTATTAATGCAATAAAAGAAATAAAATATAGCGTATTTTTTGTACAAACGATATTAAATTTATCGTTAGTTAAATCGCCCGCAATACGATGACGTATGCTGCATCTTTGGTTCGCCGTAGTTGTCCGCTAAGAATGCTAGTTTAGAATGAAAACATGAACATATGTCTTCTATATTTGATATTGAAACGTCAAATTCAATGTCAAATCGCAAAAAGCAAATTATTTTATTTTAAATATGTAAATGTAAAATCTAGAAAATACGATAAACACAGAAATTAAATTGTCAAATGTAAACAAATAGGTGGTCATATTTTGCTTCTGTCTCTTTCTATGAAGCACGTTTTTGGCCCGTATGTCGATACCTAATTCGCACATAGTTGATGTTATGTACGCTGTAATGGCGGGGAGAAAATATTGTAAAAAATTAACATTTTTTTGTCCGATATTTTTTAAAATTTTACAAAATATAAAAGTAAAACGCGTTAGATTTAAAAATATTTTAACATATAAAAAAATTAAATTCGAAAACCCCTCCATTACGGTTTTTAATAAATTGTAAGTAATAACTGTCAAATAGCATTATACTTTTGTAAATATTTTCTAATCATATCAAAAACTCCCACTGTAGTCTTACGGGACAGATGATATTTGAAAAAAAAAACCGTTTTCCCATGTCAAACGCCTATGTCACGGTTTTCTGTATTCATACTGTATACATATTTTGTCGCATATTACGGTAACCGCTGACAATTTTGCTCATTTAACTAACCTCGTATCTCTTCAAATAAAAAAAGTTACCAATAGTGAGCAAGCTTATAGAGACAGCCTGTATAGTTGATATATAAAGTTTAAAGAAGATAAATAAAGAATTAATTTTATGTACAAAAACAGTAGCACAACCACCCTATAAACACCAAAAGACATCGTTAAACAAATACTTGTAATTCGAAATAAATTTGTATATTTTCTCAATTTTGAGAGATACCTACCTAATGTATATTTACTTGGTAGCGGAAATTTATCAGGGTAACGGAGTTTTATCAGTAATACTGTTCCCATTGGTTGAATTTTCAAGTGTTTTGCATCATGTTTGGTTGAAAACTAGTCGTTGGAATTTATCTATGTCAAACGCCTAAATATAATTTTTGGCACTGAAACCTACCTTAAAAGCAACAATTTATAATGTATTGACCGCTACACTGGGACCCGCCGAAAGCGGAGAAAAATAACGAATACAACCTTACTGTTAAACTTTATTATTTTGTTATACAAATCATTTAACGTAAAAGTATGTCCAGGATAATGTGTCTTCCATGGGGATCTCCAGAATAATGAGATACCATGTTGGTTAATTAGACAAAAATTATCCTATTAGATTTTATTATTTGAGAAAAAAATCATAGGTCTCTAGATATTTTTATTTTTGTAAATATCGTCCAAGTGTAAAATAATACAGGATTTTGGTTTGCACATCTTTATGGCACTTTTTATGTACTTTCAAGTTTAATGTTTTGTATGGCCATAATATTTGAAACTTGATTGAAAAGAAAATTGTTAACTTTCCAACGTTGTACAACTTATCCATGTTCATTTGTTGAAACAGTAAAATGCAGTAGGTATTATAGGTTAAAAACAATGAATATGACAATGAAACAACTTTTGCTCATTTAACCGACTTCGTTCTCTTATAGTTCTCAAGATTCCCATGTTAGACACATTATAGTGGACATTCTGTGTATGTAGATATATAATTTTAGTTGTAAATGAATTCATGGTAATTAATCTCGATCCATCATCATCTTTATAAATAGAGGATACACAGAACTCAAAATATATTTCGCGCATGCCTCGAATTTAAAATTCCTGGATAATCAGAAACTCTTGTTACCGTCAGCAAATTTATTTTTGTATGGTTGGAACAGATAAAATTTTATTTCTAAAAAAGTACAGTTGTCACTCGCAGGGCCGTTCCTAGCGGGCGTGCATTGCGCGCCCAGCACGCAGGCGGCCTAAAGGTGGGGCGGCCGTCGTTACGTTGAACTTATAGATATCATAAGAAAATATTTATAATAAATAACGTATATATTTTATAAAGTTATAATATGTGCGACAATGTAGCATCCCTGGGGAAATATCTGAGAAGTCATTGTGAATTTTTTCGTGAGTGCTCTTTGACGTGCTCAACGATTTTTAATGGCGGACATTGAAAAGTAACGTGTTAATATCAAGTTTTGTTTCCTCTTAAAACATCGGCATCAATGTTTGGGAGAGCTTACAAAAATTCCGGCTCGATTTCTGACTGTTCTTTCAAATCCTGGCACACTCAAATGGCCAGCTCTCTGCGGTCGTTGGACTTGCTGTCGTAAATTTCATTTTCAAATTTTCAGTCAAAATTCTTTGGCAGAAACTCCAAGTTATTCTAGTGAATTCCTCCAAATCATCGATTGTTCTATACACCACGATCAGACGAGATCGCATCACAATTTTTTCAAACTTCTCGGACGTTCTGGAAGTTGTAAGATGTCCCGATCGAGATTCATCTTCACTTCAATTGACATTCGACCACTTTTAACAGGGGGAAAATAAATCTTATACCCTTGCATGGCCAAAGCTTCCTCCCTGTAAGTCCTCCGAAGAAATGCGATTGTTCCCGGTGCTGATTTTCTCTGACAGGAAAGAAAACTTTACTGCCTCCTATTGAAAAATCGCTGAAGACGTCGTATAGCGCTTTAAAAAAATTACATTCCCCGGTCAGATGTTTCCCCTAGGATGCCACCTGAGCAATAAATCGAAAAGGGTGTCTAGTGAAGATACTTATTGAAAGAAGTCGGAATTAGCGCCCTACCAACCGCCAGAAAATAATTCTCGGATATTTTGGGTAGCATCTCGTATGTATGAATAACGTATTATACAGGGTGTAAATGAAATAAGTACATTAAATTTAACCAGTAATATAATTCGTCGAGAGCAACAATATTTCTTAATAACTTTTTCTCGAAATCGCATATTTTTTTAACAATTTTACCCCCCCTGTAAATTGACGAGTCTTTCCAAATATTTATGTAATAATTGAATGCAGTGTAGCAATAGCTATGAAAATTTTTGTTTCGGTAATTGACAGTCCTGCCAGTTGTTGCAATTAAATTTTAACATTGTAATAAACTTGTTTATAAGGTAAAATTCTGGAAAAATGCTTATTTTTATGAATAGCGGATACACAGACATTGTAATTACCTATGGTGAAGTTCTCAAGGTCAACGAAGTTACACGAAAATCATCCTCTTCGTAATATTCGTAAATTTATGTTGTATGTGATTGGCACACCCAGCGATGGGTAATAAGTCGTGATTTTATATTTATTTATTTTTTTATTTATGTGCTATGTGCAAAAAATTCATTGTTTCCAGCATTTCAATTTTGCGAATGGGTTGTATTGTCCACTGATAGGACTGGATATATTAGAGAAATTGTCTTTAATAATGCACAATACACTTATCTGGTCACAAAAATCCTCATACTGTAAGAAGGAAACACAATTTTCAACACAAAATATCATTATTTGTTTGGGCGGGAATAAATTGACGAGTCATTGGACAAAAGTATGTACTTACATTTTTTGAATAACGTATTTAAACTATTATGATTTGCCGAGTTGACACACGAAAATTCATCTCATAACCTCATAACTATTATGCTCTTCCCAGTCTTCCCACGCTATTACTCTATATTCACACTAGTTCAGAAACCTGTTTCAATACATAATTTTATAATTTTGTTATCCAAATTTTAAATTTCTTTATTTTAAAAATTGTACTATCACGAATTTATTAATAATAAATATGTTTTCCGTTGATAGCTTATTAATTACTGTGTCTGCAAGTATGCAACCACCACCCGACAATTTTTGTGCTGAGTACATCGAACTTTGATTCAGACAGCAGAGATCTTGCTAGTGGCGGGTAAAGAAATTTTAAACAAATCTTCAATGAATTTTAACTCAAAAACTAGAATATTTAGAAAAAAAAATTAAGAAGAATTGTTGCTCTCGACGAGTTACATTACTGGTTAAATTTAATGCATTTATTTCATTTACACCCTGTATATAGTAAAAATTGTGTTTTGTAGTAGTTATCACTTAGGGGCGCAAATTATTATATTTGTACGCAGGCGGCAGAACCCTTAGGAATGGCCCTGGTCACTCGATATGTTTTTTGAAGAACGAAATCTGCTGAAAATTTTATATGTAAAATGATCGGCTTATAACCGGTATGATTTATATCGTTGAAGACTGAAGAGAAATGGAACAGCTGCGTACTAGATATGAAACTAAAATTCAAATAAATTGTTCCTATACTAGAATTACTAACATTTTTAAAAAATCAGCATTAGACGAACATACTTCTGATATGAACCTGCATTTAACAAAGTTTAATTAAAATCTATTAGTATTTGACTTTGATTTTATGGGGATAACGGTATTTTTAAAAATATTAATTGTTCTAGTACAGGAAAAATTTATTTGAATTTTCGCTTCAAATCTAGTGCGCAGGGGTTCCATTCCTCTGAAAGTGGATATCTTTTAATAGAATATTGAAAAAATCTGATGTGGCCAGCACATAACCTCCCGTCAATTCAATATTTAAAATAGCAATGACCTTTAAGTAAAGTATCACTTCCGATTGATCATTTGTAAACAAAATCGAATTTGTTGTTCCAATAAATAGAAAAATCTGTAATACGAATTTTATTGATTTCCTTTCCTATTGTTCTATTTACATTTTTCTTTTTAAAACGTTACTATTATTAATTTGAAATGATTAGTTCCTTGACAGTGACATTTATCTGTCAGTTACATAGGTACATTTGAATAACTGCCAAGGAGTATTGTTTGTATAAAGCGTAGGCTCCGGGATTTAAATTATAGATAATTTTATAAATTTTTCCATAGAATTATGTAGAAAAAGTATTAATGCAGATTGTAGAAAATTTAATAATCTTTAATTTTTATAATAACATTAATGTCGAAAAAATAACATTTAAAGGTATTTTTCAAAGAAAAACTATTTTGAGCTTCTACTAAAGTGCCATTTCCGATTATCCGATTTACACCAAAATCTAATGAGCTCTTTCCATTACAGAAAAAGTTCGAAATACAAGGTTTCAAAATTTTCTGAATGTTAGTATTTAAATTCGAGTGGAGGATCCACACACACATACACACAGACATCATCGTGAAAATGTTAAAATTGGATTCTAGGGACCTTAAAACGTGGTCATTTACCAAAATCTCGATATGCGATTTTTAGCACGATCCCTATACCTAACAATTATAAAATGTTGATATATTTGATTATTTGAATTTTAATATAATATTGCAAGAGTGCAAGAACGCAAGAAAATATTAGAAAATCTTACCATTTTTTCATTTCTCTTGTCTTGCATTTTCTGCAAGAACAAGAAAAATGCAAGACTCTCTTGAAACATTGTTATTGCAGATTCATAGACATTTTAATTTAAAATAAACTTCGTTTGAAACATTTTTTCCATAATATTTAAAATAATCGAGTTATTAAAAAAGAACAGACCGATTAATCACTTGTATTGCATATAAAATGATAAAAATATTTTACTCATTATCAGCCACTTCCGTCGTAATTCAACATTTTTGATTTTTTCTCTAAAAACGGCCACTTCTTTATCACTCTATATCTCGAGAATGGAATCGAATTTCTATAATCTACGCTACGATTATGGCCGTCTTAAATGTCACTAAAATTACACAAACAAAATTTACAGAAAGAGTACGTCAAGTAGCTTAAAATTTAAATCTTTTTTTTGTATGGATAATATTTATCATCTTTATTTTCTACTCTTCAACTTGTGAACAAATTAATACCTTTTCTATAATTTTTTTAAACACATTTTTACTTCCTTGTACGAAGTAAAGGAAGTATTGTAATCGTGAAAAATTTCGGTTTTAGATTTCAACGGAAATATCCATTTTGACCATCCCTGAATCCGTTTTGACTAATTTCGTCGTGATGTCTGTACGTACGTATCTCACATAACTCAAAACGGTAAGCCGTTTTGTATTTAGGACTGCTATAACATCTAGTTGTACACCTCCCTTTTTGGTCATTACCTAATTTCCAGAAATGGTACTTTATTTGAAGCCTATAATAGATTCTAATGAAAAACTATTTTAAAATATAATCCAAATCTTTTCAAATTTGGTATATAAGACTTTTATATCAATTGGAATAGCATAGTAGATTTTGGATAAAACAGGGTACCCGGAAGTGATATAAATACGTGCAATTTTCTAATTGGGTCTATACTTCATATTGGTCTTGCGTACAAGGAAGTCGTGTGGTGTCTACATTTTTTGTCACTATCATAATGTTTTTGAAACGTACTAAATCCCAGTCGTCTATAATGCCTTAAGTCCTATTCTATGTATAGAATGTTTAAATAAAATTAATAAACAAAGGGCTAACAACTAAAGAGTTTTATTTAACGTTTAATTTTTTATTTTGTATTTGTGACTTACATGATCTTTTACATTAATGGTAATGAACAATAGGTAATTATTATGTAGGAGGAAAAGGTACAAAGCCTAGAAAAAAATTCTAAAATATTTTATTTTTGGGTCTTTAGACCACACCTTTATTTATCATGGATCTTAATGCATTTATTGCATCTAGGAATGAATTTATTTTATTTGGCTACATCACCGCATTTTTAATTTAATATCAATATATAACCTATATGGGAAGTAGCAACGACCAAATATAACTAGACAAAACTATTATCTATCCCTCCTCACTGAATGTTTATTATTATTATTATTATTATTTTTTATTATTATTATTATTATTATTATTATTATTATTATTATTATTATTATTATTGATACAAATACGTATCTTTCTGAAATAAAGAAAATGACCAAATAAACTTGTAATTCCAAACTGCTATTTATTTATATGAAAAACACAAAACTATCATGTGTCAATCAACTTATAAACAAAAACATAACATCTGAATTAATAAAACATGTTGACTATGAAAATTAATATTAATACTAGAGATAGAAATATATCTTGTCTAGTCCGAGGATTTCCTAGTCTAGTGTCTAGTTTGAACGTTGCTCACTTAAGGCTACGTAGGTAGAGGGTGGGCGTATTAGTGTCATAGCCAACTTCATTCAATTGCGCTCACTTATTATGGCTGTTTCAAATTGTTGTTTGCCCATATAAATATTTGTCGTAAGTTTTTTTTTTTTATAAATTTGTTACAGATAGTAGTGACATCTAGTATCCCTGATCTTTCTTGCTCCCTGTCGATGATGCTGAGATGTCCAAATGTGCTATCTGTTTATCAAAAGTAAATACAAAATATTTAAAAAAATACTTATTATTAATTATTTATTTGTGACAAGCTAAATTCTCAAAATGGTACAATGTTACGCCGTTCGTGGCGCTACTTGACGTACTCTTTCTGTAAATTTCGTTTGTGTAATTTTAGTGACATTTAAAACGTCCATAATAAGCGTAGCGTAGATTATAGAAATTCACTTCCATTCTCGAGATATAGAGAGTGATAAAGAAGTGGCTGTTTCTAGAGAAAAATCAAAAATGTTGAATGACGCCGGAAGTGGTTGATTATGAATAAAATATTTTTATCTACGACCATTAATTAATTCATTCATTATATATACATTTTTTATTAAACAATATATTGTATTACTCACGGACCGTGAGTTTTAACTTATTATTCACGGGCCGTGAGGAATAACACGGGAGGACCAATCACAATTATTCATTACCTACTCAAAATTGCAACTGTAATATTTATCGATTATGCTGTGCCACAACGTGTAAGTTTTGAATTGAAAACATGAATTCCGTCAGCGAAATTGAAGAAATTCGTACACCACCAGGTATAATAGAAGCGGCTAAATTAACAATTATAAATTTATTGCCTGAAAAATGTAAAAAGAAAAATGTGAAATGGTATATAAGACATTTAACAAATTGTACCAGTTTTACAATTAATTTTGTGTCTAATAAATAATGATCGTTTTAATATTAAAAATAATTTTGTTACCTCTACTACATATAAATAAAATTAAACATTAATATTTATTAAACATGTTTATTAAACTTATTCAGACAGAAAAGTGGAACTTTGTATCGAATAGTCGTAGATAAAGTATAGTATTCTACTCGCATGTAATGGCTATTACTCATTCGAATGATTTACAACACTCACCTTCGGCTCGTGTTGCAAACTTCATTCTCATGAGCAATAACCCACATTACATGCTCATTGAATAATGTACTATTATTATTTCATATGTAAAATTTTTGGTGAATTCAATGGTAAAATAAAAAATACAGTATTCCATTTAAAATAAGAAAGTTATGGTCTACTTCCGGTTAAACCGGAAGTGCTACTGCTTTGAAAATATTTTACTTGAAACGGGCATGTTAGAAATTCCCTAGATACTAAATAACGTAGAATAACAGTGAATAGTTTTTAAAATAGCGATAGCGTAAACTCGTCTTGGGACACCTGTATTCACTCTGAAAAGGATATGAGCTATTTGTAAAAAAAAAGTAGTATATATATTCGATACGTTAAAGTTGAGAAATTTGTTTAAAAAATCAATGAGTATAAGGTGTGCATATGGAATTTGTCGAAGTGATTCAAGATATAAACATAAAAACCGTTAGTATGAACAACTGATTAAGGATGATTATCGAGCATTTGACTAGCATTGTTTTATCTCTGTCATTCGTTTATGGATCCTTTTAGAGGAAAATACAAATAATAGTTATAGAAAAATTAATTGCCCGCATCTTTTACTTGAAGAATTTTTCTCTAAAATAATCTCTAAACGATTGATAGAGATAAAACAATGCTAGTCAAATGCCCGCTAATCACCCTTAATCACCGTTCATACTAGCTGCCAAAGACATTGGTAGCATGAACAAGTGATTATGTGTGATTAGCGAAGAGATGACTAGTTGTGTTTTAACTCTGTCAATCGTTTATGGATAATTTTAGAGAAAAATACTTCAAATGAAAGTTGTATACAAATAATTTTTCTATAACTGTTATTTTTATTTTTTTAAATAATCCATAATCGATTGACAGTTAAAACACAACTAGTCATTTCTTCACCCTTAATCTCTTATTCATGCTACTACCTTATACATATAGTCCATTCATTTGAGACATTAAAAAGGTGTTTTGGTGCAAAACATTAAGGAATTTTGAAACTTGGCAGGAGTGTAGACTTATGGGGTCGCCATCTTGAAAAAATGGCGGCCAAGGACAGTTTTTAGCTTATAACTCCATTCTTGAAGGTTTTAGAAAAAAAATTATTTCATACTGTCCACTGTGTACTACTTTACGTTGCTAATTTGAGTCCGGGAAATGGAACATTACAGTACCAGGGCGGGGAAGTGTTGCCAGGAAACATTTCGGGGACTTTATACTTTTAACAAAAAGAAACAAGAAACGTCAAATTCAATTTCTGACAAATTTATTTTAAATAACACAATTTGAAACTTATGAACGATCCATAAAAGTAGTACAATTAGAATTTACACCAATTCTAAAAATTGATATGCTCCATCGGTAGTTACTGTGGGTGGTGGAAACTTCTTGAAGTTGCTGGGGCACTTGCACGAGTAAAAAATTCTAGACTTTCCATCAATCACAAAATAACCGGTATTCTTTTTCGACAATTTGGTGCGAACAAGTTTCACCGTGGCCTAGCCACATTTTGTAGAAATTTCACTCGTCAAATCACAAATATCACCAAAATAATATACAGCTGTCATTTTTGACAATCAAGACAAATAATACAAATAAAACAAATACACACACAAATGTCACAAATTGAAAGATGATGTGACTTAATATAAATAGATTAATATAAATTTTTAAAACACGTAGACAGTATGAAATAAAATGTTGTACATCATACGGCCGTGAAGTAGTATTACTATACTCATTTCGAAATTCCTGACTTGGCTCCTTCGTTGCCTCGTTCGTGAACTTCACATTCGTACCGTAATAACTCACGTCCCAGACTTATATATAATTGAGAGTTGAGGTTGAGGATGATAAAATTTTATACAAAATTACTTCGATACATTTTTTCGTCAGACTAATACTTTTCGAGTTACAGAGGCGAACAATGGGACGATTTTTATTTTTTAATCGCAGAAAAGCACTATTTGCACCCTAATTTTAAACAATCATCTACCAATTAGCGTACCTAAAGTAGTCATCTAATATTTAACTGTTTATATAGATATATACAGTCGCGTGCAAAGGTTTTGAGTCAAACAGATTTTTAAACCATATATTGTAAAGGTGATACAAAAATCAAACAGTTATATTAATAAAGATACGCATTTGTGCATAAAATATTTTCATATAAACAAGGAACTACATATACATCATCCTCAACTCTCAATAATTGTTATAAGGCTGGGAAGTGAGTTATTATGGTACGAATGTGAAGTTCACGGACGAGGCAACGAAGGAGCCAAGTCAGGAATTTCGAAATGAGTATAGTAATACTACTTCACGGCCGTATGATGTACAACATTTTATTTCATACTGTCTACGTGTTTTAAAAATTTATATTAATCTATTTATATTAAGTCACATCATCTTTCAATTTGTGACATTTGTGTGTGTATTTGTTTTATTTGTATTATTTGTCTTGATTGTCAAAAATGACAGCTGTATATTATTTTGGTGATATTTGTGATTTGACGAGTAAAATTTCTACAAAATGTGGCTAGGCCACGGTGAAACTTGTTCGCACCAATTTGTCGAAAAAGAATACCGGTTATTTTGTGATTGATGGAAAGTCTAGAATTTTTTACTCGTACATATATATATATATATATATATATATATATATATATATATATATATATATATATATATTTATTTATATATGTATATGTATTTATTACGACTACGAAAAATTAGCGCTGTTCATTTTGACAGAAATTGTATTCGAAATTCGGATTTTAATCAAAATTCAAATAAAATTATAATAACATATTTTCAAATGAAAGTTAAGTGGCAAATATTACACGTTGCTTTGCTATTATTAATTTTAGAAAAAAATACAAAATTTTACTTTGCGGTACCATATTAAGCAAGAATATTTTACTTTCAATAAATAAGCAAGTTTCGGGGTTCGGACTCAGAGAGCAGGCTTAAACAAGTCAAGTCATGTGTAAAACACAAATAAGAAGGTAGCGGCAGCATCTATCGAATTTCAAAATTCGTAATTCGAAAAAGTATAAAGCTTATTTTCGAATTTTGAAATATTCGAAATTTCGTCAACAGCACTATTAAAAATCAATTCAATCTTGTTTGACTTGTGAATTTTGTACTCCATATTTTCTAAATGATTCCATAATTCAGGCTTGTTTTTCTTTTCCGGTGCGTTTTTAACTTTTACCATAAATGTTTTATTGATTTTAAATCCGCAGATTCTGATAGCTGAAGCACATACGATTCTCAAATTTAGTCGGGCATTCCCACTGAAAAAGCCCCATTTGTAGACACCGAAAGTCTTTTAAATTGTTTACTAAAATTTTGACTATTACCATAAAATCTAATAGAACGGTTCCGTCACAGGAAGAAAAACAACAATAAACAAAAAGTAATAATAATACTTACA
>OY720451.1:36244261-36316761 GCA_963082715.1 Harpalus rubripes | reverse complement strand
TTTAAAACATCATAGAAATGTTCAGGAATGCTTTCATTACTGGTAATATCATCATATATATATAATATTCTAAATCATTACTGGTACCATTGCCGTCTAATATCTTGGTACAAAACTGTATAGTTCCGTACTTAGCAGAATGAATACCAAGGACACTTTTGACACGAATTTTTCTTTTCGACTCTAGAATTTGAGTAACTGTAATATTATAATTTCCACCAGTCATTTGCCGGTAACAGCCAAAGCGATTTTCAATATTATCAGTCTGAAATTTGCCTGTTAAGACATATTTAGGTTTTATTATTTGAATAGAGTATTTAATCATTTCAATTAGCACAAAAGTGCTGTGATATAAAGCATTATAAGTATCTGCAGTTAAAGAACCATTTAAGTTGTTTTTATTATTGAAATTTTGCCATTCTTTTAACCATTGTAAGAAATTTTCAAGAAATTTTATTCGAGAATCATCATATTGTAAAATGGTTTAGCGAAATCATTTCTTTTTAAAAGACCCGTTAATGGTCTTTTAATATTAACTATAGTCCACCATGTTATTATTTTCTCCAAAAATATTACAGTACCCGAATTTTCACCTAATTGAACTTTAAGGGCCGAAAACGTGGTCTCGTGAAATATATTGAGTGCTAAAGAAACTTTTTGACGTTCAAATTAATTAGGATATAATGACTTATAATTTAATTTCGGAGCAGACTTTACCAACATTTTACATTCTTTTTTATAAAGTACTTGAATATCATTAAATTTTGCTTTTAGAAAAATATCATTTGAGTCAAAATTTGGGAGACAAAAAGTTTTTTCATTATCTTTTCGATTCAACCAATTATTGCGAATATTTTTTAAAACATGTACAGTATCAAAAGTTAAAAATGTCTTAATTGGGCTGTTCGGTAACTGTATATAATATTTAGAATTAGAATTTTCTAATAAATTATTAAACATGGTCCGAATCCATTCTTTGCGTAATATGTCATCTCTAGGAAATTGAAAGCACTGAATGGATCCCTCAGACTTATTGCTGTCATAATTGCTTTTACAATTCGGTATACAACATTTTTCTGGCATCTAAAAGCAAAAATTTGTAACTTAGTAGTTAGCAGACCAGATAATTTTATAACATTAAAATTTTATTTAGGAACACGCATTTTATCATGAAAAGTTCCATGACAAATATTTTCTATATTCTACACTTGCTCTAAATACCTTCATTTTAATATAATAACAAAATTAAATCTTATATTTATGTATTTCCTCAGTTAAAGTGGTAATAAAGTGTGAACTTCCCTTATTAACACAAGTTGATATACGAAATGTCAGCCTGGTGCGCTGCGTTGCCAATTCTACCTGGCCGCGGCCTTTATTAGAGGTGGCTATGGTACAAAGCAGATTGGCACACCTAGCAATGGGTTATATGCCGTGATGATATATTTATTTATTTATTTATTATTTACCATTATTTACCATGTTAAAATATAAACACTTTTTATGAAAATCACAAAACTAAATTAACAGATAATCAAAATAAATCGATAATAATTTTATTGTTATGCTTATAATATTACAAAGATAATAATAATATTTCGGAATTTTAAATGGCACAAATTGATCCCTGTGATGCACTCTCCATGCCATCAATGAGTGCCCGTGAGGTGACGCCTTGTAAGCGCCCACACGGTGCAAATATTTCATCAGTACCGATATCTGTGTACAAAGCAGATTGGCACACTCAGCAATGGGTAATAAGCCGTGATGATATATTTATTAATATTTTATTTATGCTTATACAATTTTTTACATTAAATTTTACTTCATTGTGGTTGTGAATTCTATCCAGGGCCATTTAATTTGTATATTTGGCGCGTGTAACACTGCTTTATAGTTTCCTGCATTACTAACGTACATTTTCAAAATCTGCCGCTAGATGGCTCAGGTTGTATTCTGCGGTTTCATTGAAAGTGTTCATGAGAATGTTGTTTGTGATTGTGACCTCATCTTACCTTGGAGTTATATCGTAGTACAGGTACCGCGACTATTGGTATGCCAAGCATGTGGGCATTGGTACTCTGTTCATAATTATTTAAGTAATGAATACAAATTAATGACTAACACGAAATAATCCTTTTATGTTTTATAAATAAATTACAAATTTAATACCACACAAATAATTATATTTTAAAATGATTCTCTTTTTTAGCATTTGAAAAATGAGATTTTACACCTCCTAATCATAGAATAAAGTAATATATTACCATTGATTTATATATACTAGCGTAATCAATGATATTACTTATTAAATGACCTAACTATGAAATAATAATAATATAAACAATGTACAATAATTGAAAATTTTGTTTTTACAGTACTGGGGAGCTATCAACATGTTGGTACATTCTCCTTTCCGGATCTGTGTTTATTGATGGATCAATGTTTCTACCTCGATCGAGGTAAGTGTATTGTGAATTTGTAACTAATGCGGCCGGAAGTAGACCGGAAATTACTTGAATGGCAAACATATTTATATACCTTAGAATGAATAATATATTGCACAAATGAAATCTTTGACAATTTATTGCTTTTTTAGTTGAAAATTAATTAATTATTGTTATATATAGGTATATATATAAATAAATAATATTTCGTATTTAAAATAGTTCTATAATTCAATTTTTACTTTTATGGCTCTCGAATATCGATGTTTTGCTGCTATTGTACGTTTCAATGTGAATTCGTTTTGTTAGCATGTACTACTTGTTTTGTAGTAACTTCAACATGTCCGCTTTCATTCTCTCACATGTTCATAAAATACCAGATATTGTCGGGCATGTTCGGTAGTAGTCGTAAAACCTTATATTTATTGCGAATGTATTTTGTGATTACATTTTGTACATTCCGTATAGAATTTAATGTAATACTAGTTGTTCTAAGAAATATATCATAATATTTACGTGTTTTGAATGTTGTTAATATTCCGAACAAATATGATCTTTGTGACAGTGCTTTTAGTTTGCACATTCTCCGATAGGGTCGCTGGCTGATGCTGATACGCCTATGCCTCCTTAGTCTGTGTTGGTAACTTGTGTGGTGTGAGTGTTGTTGCTGTAATTTTATAACAAAACTTCATAAAAACATATATATAATTGCTGTCTATTTGATTCAGACTTTTGTTTTAATAGTGTAGTTCTTCAGTGTGTGTAGTACATTACATTAAACAGAAATTGATATTAAAACTAGAAATGAATATGTCACAATTTTATCACACTTTCCCTGGGCAGCAATAACCAAACTTTTTATTGGATTATTATTTAGAAAAACAGTTGTTGTTTGTGTGTGTGTTATTGTGTAAAAGTGTATTTTTTAAATTGATTACATTTTTTTATAGATTTCATAGCAAGTGTGACTGTTTACAAAGTGATATTTTTGTAATCTTGTTTTTGGATACCTCAGTGTGGATAATACTAACAATGGGTATGTAAACGATGATTTTGTTATTAAAAATACTTATTTATTACATCTATCTAATAACTAGGTAAATTATGAGAACAGATAATAATTGAATAACTTCCCCAGCAACCAGCACCGAGACAAATTAACCATTGAACTCTTTGTATTTTTAATGGGACAAACAAAATTTGTCTTTCTATATACATGCTCTGATTTCATACCCGTGGGATTTTATTTTATCTTTTAATAATACATTTCCTCCCATTCTTCAGCCATTGTTGTTGCATACGACCTTAATTGGGTAACATTTTCGCACTGCTAAATGTCAAATGTTAAAACTGTAGCAAGCAAGAAAAATAATCGAGATATACGATCTTATAATTTATTAATAAAATTATTACATACTTTCATTTCTCATATACATTCGTTTTCAGCCATTTTGATTATATTTAATTTATTTATATGGTGTTACTTTCATCTTATTCATTTGTATTTGCTGGAAGAAAAAAAAACATATTTGTTGAAACAGGATTTTTTTTGTCAAATATACAGGAAAAACTTAAATGAAAGTAATTATCTTAAAAGTGTTCGAAATAGATAAATCCATCTTGTTGCTTATCATATCACGTCACAGGCCTATGAAACTTTGCATATTTTTCCCTGCATTGAAGTATGAATTTGATAATTTAGGTTTATTTTAGGATTTGTCATACCCAAACAACTGATATACTTCGGTAAACAAAATTTCCGCTCCCAACTATTAAAACTGTACCTTAATTGTTGATTTCTACTGTGATATTCGAAGCGAAATCGTTTTTTAAAAAGACAGAAGTACAGTAAGTTCTCATGGTAGTCACGGTAATGGAACACGATATAACAGAACATAGACGTAGAGAGACAGTGCAGACTGTAGACGAGAGAAGTGCGTGTGGCAATCACAGAGTACATGCGTGCGCGCGCGCATGTGAGCAACAATTTCTTGGGAATACGTGAACTGCAGGGCACAAATAGCGACATTCAAAAAGAATGTTGAATTTGAGAGCAAACTGATGTGTGTGCTTTTTATGAATTTTTGTACGATGTTGAAAAACTGAATGAATAAAATAATATGTAATATTTTGTAAGATATTATTAATTATCCAGAGGAAAGTGTAAGAGTACCGAAACGTCGGTTGTGTAAGAGAATAATTGCTGTTTGACTGACATTTCGAGTAATTATTAGCATTTGATATTAATATCGTATAGTTCCATTTATAAGACGTTAAATTTTACTTTATATTATATTTTCAGATTTTATTGTCCATCTCTATATTATATTTTATATTGAAATAAAGTTATTTTGTCAGAGAACATATGATTACATATATAGCTCAACAACCTACATAGTTTTACAAAATTGATTTTGTTAATGTATATCTATAGGTATTTTCAATAAGAAATTAGATAGACCTTCGGTAAGATCAATATCAAAATCGTGAAAATGTAGTTAGGAATGAAAATATTTGAAATCTGGCGTGTACTATATTACCAAACAAACAGAATTGTTCTTTTTTATTTCCTTGCGTGTATATAATAATTTTCGAAAACCGGAAAGACTGTGTTAAACATATGTAAACTGCACGCGGTAGCAATTATTCAATAAAAAATGTAGTTACTTTTCATATACCTATGCCTTTCACAATGATTACTAGATTATTGCAATTTTAAGGAGAAGCAATGTGTTGTCAAAGTATACATTATGATTCATTCCATTTATATTATGCACTTTTATTTTTATTATTCATATATTGTGTATAAATTGCTTACGTCTGGAAATTTCCATTTATTTGTACTTACATGTATAAACATATAATACTTAGATTCTAATTAAAATATTAAATTCAAATGAACTAAATCACGAATTATACTACCTACAGTGTGTTTTTTGAGGACTGCTGGTTTTATAGCTTCATGCAATGAAATTTCAGTGAGTATGATGTATCGGCTCACGCGAGAAAAGCGTGTGAAGAAAGTTATTTTTTCTTCATACAATTAATTAGTTTTATACTATAGGTAATTACAATGAACCTGGCTCTCTTTTGCTGTTCTTAAAGTGTGCGTTGTGAAAGTGGTATTTTATTCAATATTTCAGGAAATTAAGATTAACTGTTTTCATATTTAAAATACCTACTTAATTATATTAAATTATATAATTAAGAACTTGTTGGAATTAACAGTAATTTTTACTTTTTTATACAAATTTTTAATACGTATTATTGACTGTTTTTAACTAGATATGTATTATTTAGATAAATTTCGTATTAAAACCTAGTATGTATAAATCTATAAAAGAATTGTTTACTAATCACTAAATGAAATTTATAAATAAATAAATATATCATCACGGCTTATTACCCATTGCTGGGTGTGCCAATCTGCATTGTACACAGATATCGGTAATGATGAAATATTTGCACCGTGCGGGCACTTACCAGGCCTTACCTCACGGGCACACATTGCTGGCGTGGAGAGTGCACCACAGGGGTCAATTTTGTGCTAGTTAAAAGTGGAAAAATAGTTGGCGTCGGTCGGGATCGAACCCGGTTCCCCAGATTCGCAACCTGACACTTTATGAAAATGAAATTAAGCTTATAGTTTAAATTAGTAAAATATCGTTCATACAGATTATGAAATAAATAAACAACCTTTTAGTTTTAGTTCTGTGATATATGTATTTATTTAAAATACATTAAATTAGATTTGAAAACAGCATGAAGAAAAATACTGTTGAATCGTTAGTTTTAACTAAATATGTCCCTGAAACTAAAAGATTGTTTTCAGGGTTGTTTATTTATTTGTAGACTGTTTTCGAGGAAATTTTGAAAACAGAAATCTTGTAATTGAGATGAAATGAACTACTTACTAACTTATTAATTCATTTGATTTATTGACCAAAAAGTATTGTATTATTTATGTGCGAGATTATGTACGTATGTCTAATATAAAATGAATTTGTTCTGAAAAATCCGGCTCAACAATATTGTTAAAATTACTCATTTGTGATTATATTCATAAGTATGAATATTATTAATCCATATGACGCTACATTTTTTCAGTTTTCACTTTTGTTTATCACGAAATCATTTGTTTTTATTTTGTAGTATGACGACAAACAACCGAATAAATTTAAGCATTTAGGTAAGGACATATTAAACTTGTTTATAAAATGAAAGTTATGAGAAGTTGAATTTTCCTTATTTTGTTATGGTAACTTCCCATTGTTATTGTTTATTTAACACATTCGCTACCGACCTAATTTGAGTGTTACTTCTGCGGTGGACCCTTACTATTTCGAAAATTTTTGAATGATTGAAGATAACCATGGATAACCCCCAAACAATATCTCCAGTGGCCACAAAAGTGCCTGTGACTCGTGTAATGCGCTCAGAATAGATCGCGGATACGATATGTTCCTCCACTCATGAACCAAATAAAATGTAGTAGCAAATAAATATCAGTGACCACTATAGTGGCAGGCAAAGTCCACTATATTTTTAGTGGCCGACGGTAGCGAACGTTTATGAAAAAGTATGACATCCTTTTAAATTCATTATTTATGAAAGAAATTCATAAACTGCAAGTTTCGTAAATTGTATTTTTCTTATTTTCTTTCTCTTCATCTTGAGACTTTCTTTCATCGAAATTTTTGTCCACCCGTATATCTGTGACGGATTATAAAAGTGACCATGAAAATTATAACTTAAAATATAATAAATTAAATGATGTTAATTAGGTATATTGTAAAAATTAAATTTAGATGAACAGCATAATGATTTATCTTCGAATTTATTTGACTTCGGAAAAATAAAATAAGATGGAAATTACATAATTCTACATTTATTTACATATTGATTAACATTTCTCCATTTCATATTTCTTGTATCTTCAGCTATTGCTAAAAGCACTGAACAAACCATAATTAATACTAAAACTAGTTTCATGGAACAACTACATATAATTATTATTAAATTGCTCATTCTAGCAATAAGTTGAAATGTAACAAAATTTATAATGCAGAAAAATTTCCTACTGAAATTTTCTATATCCTAAATTTACAATTAACAATAAAAAGGTTTTGGAATTTGGGAGGAGAAATTTCCTACTGCAATATTTAAATCTAAAATTAATCATCATTCATTTTATTTACTAATTATTATTATCGATTTTTTTAACACTCGATATTCGAAAAGTGTGCTAAAATAATATTTCTTATGGAAACAATAATGACACTGACCTTTATTTCATTTTTTATACTTATTACTCGTAATAACTCTCGGAACATTATTATCGGTATTTTATTTATATATTTATTTATGGTATCCGAACCATATATACATGTTAAATTATCGTTAAATTCCCATGTTTATACATTATAAAAGAATGTAATAAAGTACAAGTTCTCGTATAAGTTTTTTGCTTTATTTTTGTTTGCTATAATTTCATATAATTGGACAACTGACAAATGTCATCAAACCATCAAAGGAGTATTAAAATAGCTCAGTGAATTACACAAGTCTTGAAACTACCTATAATAATGGAATACAGTATTCAACGCACAGTATGAACAATGAATATTGCTCGTAATATTGATAACAGGACGGGGAGACCGAGGAGATCATTGCTTAGAATTTTGTTCAGGTTTAGTGTCGAGTTTAGTGATATTGATATTAAACTCTATTGAATACGGTATGAAAAAAATGTATACATATTTGAACTGAGCAAATAAATAAAATAAATAAATAAATATATCATCATGGCACATTACCCATTGCTGGGTGTGCCAATCTGCTTTGTACACAGATATCGGTAATGATGATGACATATTTGTACCGTGAGGGTGTTTACCAGGCGTCACATGTTTAAAATATGCAAATAAGTACTTTTTTATAACTTAAAAATGGTAAGCCGTAGAAAGTTGAAATTTTGTAGGACTGCTATAACATCTAGTTGTGCACCTCCCTTTTTGGCCATTACATAATTTCCAGAAATGGTACTTTATTTGAAGCCTATAATAGATTTTAATGAAGAACTATTTTAAAATATAATCCAAAACTTTTCAAATTTGGTATATGACTTTTATGTCAATTGGAATAACATAGTAGATTTTGGTTAAAACAGGCTAACCGGAAGTGATATATTACCTGAAGTTGTTAACAGTTTTTCTTGTATAAAATAGTTTCATTTTGATTTTAGAAATAACTGCTTCAATTTTTTTAGTTTTAGAGAATTAAATTCTGCGTCTAGCACATCAAGTATTATTAAATTAGCCCTTTGTATAAGCGAGATATGTAAATTTAAAACTTATATACCTTTTGGTTTTTGTAATGAAGCTTGCTACACGGAGAAAAATGTATACTTACGCTAAAGATAATTATGTATATAATAACAATAAAATATCGTACGTATAGTGACAGCGCTTTTATTACTTGCGATTACTATACAAATATTGCTAAAAATTGACAATTTATTATATATGCGACAGCTATATATATATTGCTGTCAAATCAATTAAAAATGTTTGCTGTAATAACAAATTCAACTTGTATACGATAGCAGCAATATATTTTCACTTTAACAATACAAGTTGGATGTTGTTGGTAGTTCATATATTTAGGGTAGCAATTATTATTCTGATTTTATGTGTTAAAAATTGTTATCTTTAGCATTTTGAGAATGTTATTATAGGTATTATGATGTTTACTCTAACAATATATGTTATTTGTAGTTAATAATTCATATATTTATGGCACCAATCTTTTAATTTTTACTTTTGACCTTGGAAGGTAATAAAAGACCAGAGTTTAAATAAATACTTATATTTAAAAACATAAATAACATTATGTTTAACATTATACAAATTTAACAAAAAATATATATCTCACCAGCATTTTTTTAAAATCAATTAACACTGTAGTTTCCTGGCATGGACTGGGGAATTTTAAGTGTAACAAAGATGGCCTACCGTGTGGTTACGTACGTACAATTTGCACTGTTACTAACAGTATGTTAGTGTGAAGTAGGTACATATGTATATAATATATTACTCGTACTTTCTGTCTTCAATTGGAAAGATCACATTGTTCGTTTATTTAATTTTTTTCATAATATTTTTTAAGCCCTGAAAAGAAAGAAAAGTATAAAAATAATGCGGCCAATGAAAGTATATATACTCCTTGAAATAACATATATATCATTTTATAAAACTTACATCCAAATACGCCGATGGACACTTCGAATCCCCATTCTTTTAAAGTATCTGTTACGTAGACATCAGCCATGGGCTATGGCGATAGAAAATATATACAAAATATCACACGTCGTATTATTGTATTAGTTTTAATACCAAAAGAATTGCAAACAAAGGTAGTGTTAACTGTTAACACAACGAAAACACCAGAAAGAACGTCTTCGTCTTGTATCACAAGTCGTGTTTGTTGCACACGTTTATAGTAAAATGGACGTTACTAGAAGGGAAGGGACCCGCAGATATACAGATTGATGTGATGTAGCAATACCAGATAATGATAACAGATATAAATATGCTTGTAATACATATCTGTATACACCCCGAACTTAAAACAATAATAGATACTTGATTTTATAATATTATATTGTTATAACATTTTTAGCAATATGTATTCTAAAAATAACAATACAAAATATTTAAAGTAACATTGCGGATACGTACGAAATTAACAATATTTATATTGTAAATTTACGTATCAAAAATAATATCAGATTGTTATTGTAATTTTCTATATTGTTAGTACAAATATAATTTACTTAGCAATAAATTTTTAACAATCCATTTTTCTCCGTGTATGGATTAGGACAAAAAATAACAAAAAAATAAAAAAAATAGATGTTAATGTCAAATTACGTCAAATACTTGCAATTTTATAATTGGATCTATACTTCATATGTCTTGTGTACAAGGAAGTCGTGATTAATATTATAGTACAGTTCGCGTTCATTTCTTTGATTTCTTTTAATTTTAATTTAAAATTGGGGATTTCTTACATAGTTCTCTAATGGTTATTCTTGCAATACATTTTAACAAATAAATTTAAATAGTTTGAAGTAAACTAATAATTTTCTTTTGCTATAAGTTTCCCATTTAAGGTTTTCTGTATTGTTATTCTAATGTTACGGATTAAAAAGTCAAGGAAATGAACGAAAACTGTAGCTACAGTGTGTTCAAAGAAAACCTAACTCGGAGTAGGCTATAAACATAGAAAGGTATGTCATAATTTAAAAGTATTTAAATGTTAATTTGACACGAGATATTGTCAAAAATGTTATCTAAAAAATCAAAGCTTTTCTTGGATTTTATTTCGGAAATGGAAATAATTTAGAAACGGCGAATGGCAATATTTTGTGTTCCCGAATTTCAGAAAAATTAAATTTCCTGATCAATTTTGACAACTTGACTTTTGAATTGAATAATGATCAGTAATCAGACATACGTTTCTCTGTCCATCGCCTACTCTGAATTGTTTTTTTTTTTTTTTAATACAGTGTATTCTAATGTATGAAGTTAGCCATCAAAACTCTTAAATATCAATCCAGTTTATTTTAATCAGTACTTTTTGCTAATACTACGTATGATTCACGTCATCATTAAATTAGATTGAATAAGGATTAGCGTAAAAAAACAGCATTATATTGGCATCATGTGCGGGGCAAATTTAATTATTTAATGAATTTGTTTTTATTGTGAAGGGCATTTACCAGAGGTCACGTCACGGACTTTATCACTGTTGTGGAGTGCTGTACTGTTGTACGCTGTACATTTCCCGGACTACGTGAACTGGAATTTTGATTTGATAGGAGTGCGTGGTAGGTAGTGTGTGTAATGTGCGAATCCTCTTGTAGGTGGGCTTACGCAATAAGCATTCACGGTCCGTGGGCAGTATTGAGTCGCGATGGTGTGGTTGTGGTGAAGGTAACCGTGGGCTGGGCTGTGTTTGGCTGCTGGCGGTCGATAGCGTTCGGTGCTAGGGCGGCTGAATACACGCGCGCCGTTCCCTTCAACATCGTGTTTCCATTTCCACAGCATTCCTCCACTCTGCTAGCATGTCAGGTGCCATATGCTTGCTCCAAAGCTTCATTTGCATTATATTTTTTGGTGTTTCAAGTCAGCTTAAATATTTCCGTTCATACTAAATTTGTATAGATCTGTTAGCGAAAATGGGCAATAATAACATAACAATTGTATGTCGTAATGACCAATTACGTATTTTTTGGGTTTGCTTTTATTCACAAATTTCAGTATATTGATATATTGTCATTGTATCGCAAAGCGTAGAGGGCAGTAATTGTGGCGAGTGCATCATAGAACTATTTTTTGTGCGATTTGAAAATTAAAAATAATTTACAGTTTGGCTTCAAGTAAGATTCGTACCCGGGCCGTTAGAAACACAACTGGTAATGAAATGCGTCTTCGTATATATCCTCGTAGATCTCTAATAATGTGCCATGCTGAAATTTTACATGACGGTGAAATTGGCAGACGATTCGCAGCAGACGATTTGGGATAGTAGCCCATGTAAACACAGTAAGATGCGCGCGCATCATTGTAATACCAAGGTCAACTAAATATGTTAAATATTATTAAAATTCAATAATATACCATTGTATACTCATTTCAGTCATACTCTCAACACATATCATTACTCTGTTTAAAATTATTGTTAAATAATGAGAAAACAATGTTTAAAAGGGTATATCAAATTACAATTGAGTCATTGAACATTGACCTTGATAAAAGAAGCGCCAAATATGAAATTGAGAAACATAATAAAGATTTCAAAGAACAATTGTTTCCAACTTTGTTAATATAAGATATCTGTTCTTTTATATTTTAAATACATTACCCATATACATGTGCCAATATTTATACAGTATAAATTTAAACATTATCCCCTCAGGATAATATGAAATAGGTTTGCATTTTAATAGAAACAATTGTTTATAACTCGGTTAATAAAAGATGTCTGTACTTCAGTTTTTCTAGTAATTATCCTTATGTATCTGACAACATCCGAGAAGTATCAAATTTTCTAAAATCCCTTCAGGACAATCAGGATAATAAAAAAACTAGATAAATTTGCATTATTATAGAAACAATTGTTTATAACTCGGTTAATAAAAGATGTCTGTTCTTCATTTTTTATAACAAATATCCTTATGTATATGACAACATCCGAGCAGTGTCAAATTTGCCAAAATCCCTTCACGACTATCAGGATTATAAAAAAACTAGAAAAAATTGCATTTTTATAGAAACAATTGTTAATAACTCGGTTAATAAAAGATGTCTGTTCTTCATTTTTTATAGCAAATATCCTTATGTATATGACAACATCCGAGCAGTATCAAATTTGCCAAAATCCCTTCACGACTATCAGAATTATAAAAAAACTAGAAAAATTTGCAGTTTTATAGAAACAATTGTTTATAACTCGGTTAATAAAAGATGTCTGTTCTTCATTTTTTCTAGTAATTATCCTTTTGTATCTGACAACATCCGAGCAGTATCATATTTGCCAAAATCCCTTCAGGACAATCAGGATAATAAAAAAACTAGAAAAATATGCATTTTTATAGAAACAATTGATTATAACTCGGATAATAAAAGATGTCTGTTCTTCATTTTTTATAGTAATTATCCTTATGTATCTAACAACATACAAGCAGTCTCAAATTTGCCAAAATCCCTTCAGGACAATCAGGATAATAAAAAAACTAGAAAAATTTGTATTTTTATAGAAACAATTGTTTATAACTCGGTTAATAAAAGATGTCTGTTCTTCATTTTTTCTAGTAATTATCCTTATGTATATGACAACATCCGAGCAGTGTCAAATTTGCCAAAATCCCTTCAGGACAATCAGGATAATAAAAAATCTAGAAAAATTTGTATTTTTATAGAAACAATTGTTTATAACTCGGTTAATAAAAGATGTCTGTTCTTCATTTTTATAGTAATTATCCTTATGTATCTGACAACATCCGAGAAGTATCAAATTTTCTAAAATCCCTTCAGGACAATCAGGATAATAAAAAAACTAGAAAAATTTGTATTTTTATAGAAACAATTGTTTATAACTCGGTTAATAAAAGATGTCTGTTCTTCATTTTTTCTAGTAATTATCCTTATGTATCTGACAACATCCGAGAAGTATGACGGTGAAATTGGCAGACGATTCGCAGCAGACGATTCGGGATAGTAGCCCATGTAAACACAGTAAGATGTGCGCGCATCATTGTAATACCAAGGTCAACTAAATATGTTAAATATTATTAAAATTCAATAATATACCATTGTATACTCATTTCAGTCATACTCTCAACACATATCATTACTCTATTCAAAATTATTGTTAAATAATGAGACAACAATGTTTAAAAAGGTATATCAAATTACAATTGAGTCATTGAACATTGACCTTGACAAAAGAAGCGCCAAATATGAAATTGAGAAACATAATATATATTTCAAAGAACAATTGTTTATAACTTTGTTAATATAAGATGTCTTCTTTTATATTTTAAATACATTACCCATATGCATGTGCCAATATTTATGCAGTATAAATGTTACCAATATTCCTTAAGGATAATCAGGATAATATGAAATCTTGCAATTAGTGCATTATTATATAAACAATTGTTTATAACTTGGTTAATAAAAGATGTTTGTTCTTCATTTTTTATAATAATTATCCCTATGTACCTGACAATATCTGAGTAGTATCAATTTTGCCAAAAACCCTTCAGGACAATTAGGATAATAAAAAAAAAGAAAAGTTTGCATGTTACTGGAAACAATTGTTTATAACTCGGTTAATAAAAGATGTCTGCTCTTCATTTTTTATAGCAAATATCCCCATGTATCTGACAACATCCGAGCAGTGTCAAATTCGCCAAAATCCCTTCAGGACTACCAGGATAATAAAAAAACTAGATAAATTAGCATTTTTATAGAAACAATTGTTTATAACTCGGTTAATAAAAGATGTCTGTTCTTCATTTTTTATAGTAATTACCCTTATGTATCTGATAACATCCGAGCAGTATTAAATTTGCCAAAATCCCTTCAGGACTACCAGGATAATAAAAAAACTAGATAAATTAGCATTTTTATAGAAACAATTGTTTATAACTCGTTTAATAAAAGATGTCTGTTCTTAATTTTTTTATAGTAATTATCCTTATGTATCTGACAACATCTGAGCAGTGTCAAATTTGCCAAAATCCCTTCAGGACAATCAAGATAATAAAAAAACTAGAAAAATTTGAATTTTCATAGAAACAATTGTTTATAACTCGGTTAATAAAAGATGTCTGTTCTTAATTTTTTATAGTCATTATCCTTATGTATCTGACAACATCCGAGCAGTATCAAATTTGCCAAAATCCCTTCAGGACAATCAGGATAATAAAAAAACTAGAAAAATTTGAATTTTTATAGAAACAAATATTTATAACTCGGTTAATAAAAGATGTCTGTTCTTCATTTTTTATAGTAATTATCCTTATGTATCTGCTAACATCCGAGCAGTATTAAATTTGCCAAAATCCCTTCAGGACAATCAAGATAATAAAAAAACTAGAAAAAATTGAATTTTCATAGAAACAATTGTTTATAACTCGGTTAATAAAAGATGTCTGTTCTTCATTTTTTATAGTAATTATCCTTATGTATCTGATAACATCCGAGCAGTATTAAATTTGCCAAAATACCTTCAGGACAATCAGGATAATAAAAAAACTAGAAAAATTTGAATTTTCATAGAAACAATTGTTTATAACTCGGTTAATAAAAGATGTCTGTTCTTCATTTTTTACAGTAATTATCCTTATGTATCTGATAACATCCGAGCAGTATCAAATTTGCCAAAATCCCTTCAGGACAATCAGGATAATAAAAAAACTAGAAAAATTTGCATTTTTATAGAACAAATGTTTTTAACTCGGTTAATAAAAGATGTCTGTTTTTCATTTTTTATAGTAATTATCCTTATGTATCTGCTAACATCCGAGCAGTATTAAATTTGCCAAAATCCCTTCAGGACAATCAAGATAATAAAAAAACTAGAAAAATTTGAATTTTCATAGAAACAATTGTTTATAACTCGGTTAATAAAAGATGTCTGTTCTTAATTTTTTATAGTAATTATCCTTATGTATCTGATAACATCCGAGCAGTATTAAATTTGCCAAAATCCCTTCAGGACAATCAAGATAATAAAAAAACTAGAAAAATTTGAATTTTCATAGAAAAAATTGTTTATAACTCGGTTAATAAAAGATGTCTGTTCTTAATTTTTTATAGTAATTATCCTTATGTATCTGACAACATCCGAGCAGTATCAAATTTGCCAAAATCCCTTCAGGACAATCAGGATAATAAAAAAACTAGAAAAATTTGAATTTTTATAGAAACAAATATTTATAACTCGGTTAATAAAAGATGTCTGTTCTTCATTTTTTATAGTAATTATCCTTATGTATCTGATAACATCCGAGCAGTATTAAATTTGCCAAAATCCCTTCAGGACAATCAAGATAGTAAAAAAACTAGAAAAATTTGAATTTTCATAGAAACAATTGTTTATAACTCGGTTAATAAAAGATGTCTGTTCTTAATTTTTTATAGTAATTATCCTTATGTATCTGACAACATCCGAGCAGTATCAAATTTGCCAAAATCCCTTCAGGACAATCAGGATAATAAAAAAAAACTAGAAAAATTTGCATTTTTATAGAAACAAATATTTATAACTGGGTTAATAAAAGATGTCTGTTCTTCATTTTTTATAGTAATTATCCTTATGTATCTGACATCTGAGCAGTATCAAATTTGCCAAAATCCCTTCAGGACAATCAGGATAATAAAAAAAAACTAGAAAAATTTGATTTTTTAAAGAAACAAATATTTATAACTCGGTTAATAAAAGATGTCTGTTCTTCATTTTTTATAGTAATTATCCTTATGTATCTGATAACATCCGAGCAGTATTAAATTTGCCAAAATACCTTCAGGACAATCAGGATAATAAAAAAACTAGAAAAATTTGAATTTTCATAGAAAAAATTGTTTATAACTCGGTTAATAAAAGATGTCTGTACGTCATTTTTTATAGTAATTATCCATATGTATCTGACAACATCCGAGCAGTATCAAATTTGCCAAAATCCCTTCAGGACAATCAGGATAATAAAAAAACTAGAAAAATTTGCATTTTTATAGAAACAAATATTTATAACTGGGTTAATAAAAGATGTCTGTTCTTCATTTTTTATAGTAATTATCCTTATGTATCTGACATCTGAGCAGTATCAAATTTGCCAAAATCCCTTCAGGACAATCAGGATAATAAAAAAAAACTAGAAAAATTTGAATTTTTATAGAAACAAATATTTATAACTCGCTTAATAAAAGATGTCTGTTCTTCATTTTTTATAGTAATTATCCTTATGTATCTGATAACATCCGAGCAGTATTAAATTTGCCAAAATACCTTCAGGACAATCAGTATAATAAAAAACTAGAAAAATTTGATTTTTTAAAGAAACAAATATTTATAACTCGGTTAATAAAAGATGTCTGTTCTTCATTTTGTATAGTAATTATCCATATGTATCTGACAACATCCGAGCAGTATCAAATTTGCCAAAATCCCTTCAGGACAATCAGGATAATAAAAAAACTAGAAAAATTTGCATTTTTATAGAAACAAATATTTATAACTGGGTTAATAAAAGATGTCTGTTCTTCATTTTTTATAGTAATTATCCTTATGTATCTGATAACATCCGAGCAGTATTAAATTTGCCAAAATACCTTCAGGACAATCAGGATAATAAAAAAACTAGAAAAATTTGAATTTTCATAGAAACAATTGTTTATAACTCGGTTAATAAAAGATGTCTGTTCTTAATTTTTTATAGTAATTATCCTTATGTATCTGACAACATCCGAGAAGTATCAAATTTGCCAAAATCCGTTCAGGACAATCAGGATAATAAAAAAACTGTGAAAATTTGCATTTTTATAGAAACAATTGTTTATAACTCTGTTAATAAAAGATGTCTGTTCTTCATTTTATAGCAAATATCCTTATGTATCTGACAACATCCGAGCATTGTCAAATTTGCCAAAATCCCTTCAGGACTGTCAGGATAATAAAAAAACTAGAAAAATTTAAATTTTTATAGAAACAATTGTTTATAACTTGGTTTATAGATGTCGGTTCTTCATTTTTTATTAATTTTTAAATTAATTAATTATTATTTAAATTATATGAAAACAATTGTTTTTTTGTTATCCTGACAGTCCTGAAGGGATTTTGGCAAATTTGACACTGCTCAGATGTTGTCAGATACATAAGGATAATTACTATAAAAAATTAAGAACAGACATCTTTTATTAACCGAGTTATAAACAATTGTTTGTATGAAAATTCAAATTTTTCTAGTTTTTTTATTATCTTGATTGTCCTGAAGGGATTTTGGCAAATTTGACACTGCTCAGATGTTGTCAGATACATAAGGATAATTACTATAAAAAATTAAGAACAGACATCTTTTATTAACCGAGTTATAAACAATTGTTTCTATGAAAATTCAAATTTTTCTAGTTTTTTTATTATCTTGATTGTCCTGAAGGGATTTTGGCAAATTTAATACTGCTCGGATGTTATCAGATACATAAGGATAATTACTATAAAAAATGAAGAACAGACATCTTTTATTAACCGAGTTATAAACAATTGTTTCTATGAAAATTCAAATTTTTCTAGTTTTTTTATTATCTTGATTGTCCTGAAGGGATTTTGGCAAATTTAATACTGCTCGGATGTTATCAGATACATAAGGATAATTACTATAAAAAATGAAGAACAGACATCTTTTATTAACCGAGTTATAAATATTTGTTTCTATAAAAATTCAAATTTTTCTAGTTTTTTTATTATCCTGATTGTCCTGAAGGGATTTTGGCAAATTTGACACTGCTCAGATGTTGTCAGATACATAAGGATAATTACTATAAAAAATTAAGAACAGACATCTTTTATTAACCGAGTTATAAACAATTGTTTCTATGAAAATTCAAATTTTTCTACTTTTTTTATTATCTTGATTGTCCTGAAGGGATTTTGGCAAATTTAATACTGCTCGGATGTTATCAGATACATAAGGATAATTACTATAAAAAATGAAGAACAGACATCTTTTATTAACCGAGTTATAAACAATTGTTTCTATGAAAATTCAAATTTTTCTAGTTTTTTTATTATCTTGATTGTCCTGAAGGGATTTTGGCAAATTTAATACTGCTCGGATGTTATCAGATACATAAGGATAATTACTATAAAAAATGAAGAACAGACATCTTTTATTAACCGAGTTATAAATATTTGTTTCTATAAAAATTCAAATTTTTCTAGTTTTTTTATTATCCTGATTGTCCTGAAGGGATTTTGGCAAATTTGATACTGCTCGGATGTTGTCAGATACATAAGGATAATTACTATAAAAAATTAAGAACAGACATCTTTTATTAACCGAGTTATAAACAATTGTTTCTATAAAAATGCTAATTTATCTAGTTTTTTTATTATCCTGGTAGTCCTGAAGGGATTTTGGCAAATTTGACACTGCTCGGATGTTGTCAGATACATGGGGATATTTGCTATAAAAAATGAAGACCAGACATCTTTTATTAACCGAGTTATAAACAATTGTTTCCATTAAAATGCAAACTTTTCTTTTTTTTATTATCCTAATTGTCCTGAAGGGATTTTGGCAAAATTGATACTACTCAGATATTGTCAGATACATAGGGATAATTATTATAAAAAATGAAGAACAAACATCTTTTATTAACCAAGTTATAAACAATTGTTTATATAATAATGCACTAATTGCAAGATTTCATATTATCCTGATTATCCTTAAGGAATATTGGTAACATTTATACTGCATAAATATTGGCACATGCATATGGGTAATGTATTTAAAATATAAAAGAACAGACATCTTATATTAACAAAGTTATAAACAATTGTTCTTTGAAATATATATTATGTTTCTCAATTTCATATTTGGCGCTTCTTTTGTCAAGGTCAATGTTCAATGACTCAATTGTAATTTGATATACCTTTTTAAACATTGTTGTCTCATTATTTAACAATAATTTTGAATAGAGTAATGATATGTGTTGAGAGTATGACTGAAATGAGTATACAATGGTATATTATTGAATTTTAATAATATTTAACATATTTAGTTGACCTTGGTATTACAATGATGCGCGCGCATCTTACTGTGTTTACATGGGCTACTATCCCGAATCGTCTGCTGCGAATCGTCTGCCAATTTCACCGTCATCCGAGAAGTATCAAATTTGCCAAAATCCCTTCAGGACAATCAGGATAAAAAAAACTAGAAAAATATGCATTGTTATAGAAACAATTGTTTATAACTCGGTTAATAAAAGATGTCTGTTCTTCATTTTTTCTAGTAATCATCCTTATGTATCTGACAACATCCGAGCAGTGTCAAATTTGCCAAAATCCCTTCAGGACAATCAGGATAATAAAAAATCTAGAAAAATTTGTATTTTTATAGAAACAATTGTTTATAACTCGGTTAATAAAAGATGTCTGTTCTTCATTTTTATAGTAATTATCCTTATGTATCTGACAACATCCGAGAAGTATCAAATTTGCCAAAACCCCTTCAGGACAATCAGGATAATAAAAAAAAATAGAAAAATTTGCATTTCTATAGAAACAATTGTTTATAACTTGGTTAATAAAAGATGTCTGTTCTTCATTTTTTATAGTAATTATCCTCATGTATCTGACAACATCCGAGAAGTATCAAATTTGCCAAAATCCCTTCAGGACAATCAGGATAATGAAAAAACTAGAAAAACTTGCATTTTTATAGAAACAATTGTTTATAACTCGGTTAATAAAAGATGTCTGTTCTTCATTTTTTACAGTAATTATCCTTATGTATCTGACAACATCCGAGAAGTATCAAATTTGCCAAAATCCCTTCAGGACAATCAGGATAATGAAAAAACTAGAAAAACTTGCATTTTTATAGAAACAATTGTTTATAACTCGGTTAATAAAAGATGTCTTTTCTTCATTTTTTATAGTAATTATCCTTATGTATCTGACAACATCCAAACAGTGTCAAATTTGCCAAAAACCCTTCAGGACAATCAGGATAAAAAAACTAGAAAATTTTGAATTTTTATAGGAACAATTGTTTATAACTCGGTTAATAAAAGATGTCTGTTCTTCATTTTTTATAGTAATTATCCTCATGTATCTGACAACATCCGAGAAGTATCAAATTTGCCAAAATCCCTTCAGGACAATCAGGATAATAAAAAAACTAGAAAAATTTGTATTTTTATAGAAACAATTGTTTATAACTCGGTTAATAAAAGATGTCTGTTCTTCATTGTTTCTAGTAATTATCCTTATGTATATGGCAACATCCGAGCAGTGTCAAATTTGCCAAAATCCCTTCAGGACAATCAGGATAATAAAAAAACTAGAAAAATTTGTATTTTTATAGAAACAATTGTTTATAACTCGGTTAATAAAAGATGTCTGTTCTTCATTTTTATAGTAATTATCCTTATGTATCTGACAACATCCGAGAAGTATCAAATTTTCTAAAATCCCTTCAGGACAATCAGGATAATAAAAAAACTAGAAAAATTTGTATTTTTATAGAAACAATTGTTTATAACTCGGTTAATAAAAGATGTCTGTTCTTCATTTTTTCTAGTAATTATCCTTATGTATCTGACAACATCCGAGAAGTATCAAATTTGCCAAAATCCCTTCAGGACAATCAGGATAAAAAAAAACTAGAAAAATTTGCATTTTTATAGAAACAATTGTTTATAACTCGGTTAATAAAAGCTGTCTGTTCTTCATTTTTTATAGCAAATATCCCCATGTATCTGACAACATCCAAACAGTGTCAAATTTGCCAAAACCCCTTCAGGACAATCAGGATAATAAAAAAAAATAGAAAAATTTGCATTTCTATAGAAACAATTGTTTATAACTCGGTTAATAAAAGATGTCTGTTCTTCATTTTTTATAGTAATTATCCTCATGTATCTGACAACATCCGAGAAGTATCAAATTTGCCAAAATCCCTTCAGGACAATCAGGATAATGAAAAAACTAGAAAAACTTGCATTTTTATAGAAACAATTGTTTATAACTCGGTTAATAAAAGATGTCTGTTCTTCATTTTTTCTAGTAATCATCCTTATGTATCTGACAACATCCAAACAGTGTCAAATTTGCCAAAACCCCTTCAGGATAATCAGGATAATAAAAAAAAATAGAAAAATTTGCATTTCTATAGAAACAATTGTTTATAACTCGGTTAATAAAAGATGTCTGTTCTTCATTTTTTATAGTAATTATCCTCATGTATCTGACAACATCCGAGAAGTATCAAATTTGCCAAAATCCCTTCAGGACAATCAGGATAATGAAAAAACTAGAAAAATATGCATTTTTATAGAAACAATTGATTATAACTCGGATAATAAAAGATGTCTGTTCTTCATTTTTTATAGTAATTATCCTTATGTATCTAACAACATACAAGCAGTCTCAAATTTTCTAAAATCCCTTCAGGACAATCAGGATAATAAAAAAACTAGAAAAATTTGTATTTTTATAGAAACAATTGTTTATAACTCGGTTAATAAAACATGTCTGTTCTTCATTTTTTCTAGTACTTATCCTTATGTATCTGACAACATCCGAGCAGTATCAAATTTGCCATAATCCTTTCAGGATTGTCAGAATAATAAAACAACTAGAAAAATTTGCATTTTTATAGAAATTTTTCTAGTTTTTTTATTATCCTGATTGTCCTAAAGGGATTTTGGCAAATATTATGCTGCTCGGATGTTGTCAGATACAAAAGGATAATTACTAGAAAAAATGAAGAACAGATATCTTTTATTAACCGAGTTATAAACAATTGTTTCTATAAAAATGCATATTTTTCTAGTTTTTTTATTATCCTGATTGTCCTGAAGGGATTTTGGCAAATTTGATACTTCTCGAATGTTGTCAGATACATAAGGATAATTACTAGAAGAAATGAAGAACAGACATCTCTTATTAACCGAGTTATAAACAATTGTTTCTATAAAAATGCAAATTTTTCTAGTTTTTTCATTATCCTGATTGTCGTGAAGGGATTTTGGCATATTTGAGACTGCTCCTATGTTGTTAGATACATAAGGATAATTACTAGAAAAAATAAAGAACAGCCATCTTTTATTAATCGAGTTATAAACAATTGTTTCTATAAAAATTCAAATTTTTCTAGTCTTTTTATTATCCTGATTGTCCTGAAGGGTTTTTGGCAAATTTGACACTGTTCGGATGTTGTCCGATACATAAGGATAATTACTATAAAAAATGAAGAACAGACATCTTTTATTAACCGAGTTATAAACAATTGCTTCTATAAAAATGGAAGTTTTTCTAGTTTTTTCATTATCCTGATTGTCCTGAAGGGATTTTGGCAAATTTGATACTTCTCGGATGTTGTCAGACACATGAGGATAATTACTATAAAAAATGAAGAACAGACATCTTTTATTAACCGAGTTATAAACAATTGTTTCTATAGAAATGCAAATTTTTCTAGTTTTTTTTTATTATCCTGATTGTCGTGAAGGGGTTTTGGCAAATTTGACACTGTTTGGATGTTGTCAGATAAATAAGGATAATTATTAGAAAAAATGAAGAACAGACATCTTTTATTAACCGAGTTATAAACAATTGTTTCTATAACAATGCATTTTTTTCTAATTTTTTTTTATCCTGATTGTCCTGAAGGGTTTTTGGCAAATTTGATACTTCTCGGATGTTGTCAGATACATAAGGATTATTACTAGAAAAAATGAAGAACAGACATCTTTTATTAACCGAGTTATGAACAATTGTTTCTATAAAAATACAAATTTTTATAGTTTTTTTATTATGCTGATTGTCCTGAAGCGATTTTAGAAAATTTGATACTTCTCGGATGTTGACAGATACATAAGGATAATTACTAGAAAAACTGAAGAACAGACATCTTTTATTAACCGAGTTATAAACAATTGTTTCTATAAAAATGCAAATTTTTCTAGTTTTTTTATTATTCTGATTGTCCTGAAGGGATTTTGGCAAATTTGACACTGCTCGGATGTTATCATATACATAAGGATAATTACTAGAAAAAATGAAGAACAGACATCTTTTATTAACCGAGTTATAAACAATTGTTTCTATAAAAATACAAATTTTTCTAGTTTTTTTATTATCCTGATTGTCCTGAAGGGATTTTTGCAAATTTGAGACTGCTCGGATGTTATCATATACATAAGGATAATTACTAGAAAAAATGAAGAACAGACATCTTTTATTAACCGAGTTATAAACAATTGTTTCTATAAAAATACAAATTTTTCTAGTTTTTTTATTATCCTGATTGTCCTGAAGGGATTTTTGCAAATTTGAGACTGCTTGTATGTTGTTAGATACATAAGGATAATTACTATAAAAAATGAGGAACAGACATCTTTTATTATCCGAGTTATAATCAATTGTTTCTATAAAAATGCATATTTTTCTAGTTTTTTTATTATCCTGATTGTCCTGAAGGGATTTTGGCAAATATGATACTGCTCGGATGTTGTCAGATACAAAATAATAATTACTAGAAAAAATGAAGAACAGACATCTTTTATTAACCGAGTTATAAACAATTGTTTCTATAAAACTGCAAATTTTTCTAGTTTTTTTATAATTCTGGTAGTCGTGAAGGGATTTTGGCAAATTTGACACTGCTCGGATTTTGTCAGATACATGGGGATATTTGCTATAAAAAATTAAGAACAGACATCTTTTATTAACCGAGTTATTAACAATTGTTTCTATAAAAGTGCAAATTTTTCTAGTTTTTTTATAATCCTGATAGTCGTGAAGGGATTTTGGCAAATTTGACACTGCTCGGATGTTGTCATACATAAGGATATATGTTATAAAAAATGAAGAACAGACATCTTTTATTAACCGAGTTATAAACAATTGTTACTATAGAAATGCAAATGTTTCTAGTTTTTTTATTATGCTGATTGTCCTGAAGGGATTATGGCAAATTTGAGATAGCTCGTATGTTGTTAGATACATAAGGATAATTACTATAAAAAATAAAGAACAGACATCTTTTATTAATTGAGTTATAAACAATTGTTTCTATAAAAATTCAAAATTTTCTAGTTTTTTATCCTGATTGTCCTGAAGGGTTTTTGGAAAATTTGACACTGTTTGGATGTTGTCAGATACATAAGGATAATTACTATAAAAAATGAAGAACAGACATCTTTTATTAACCGAGTTATAAACAATTGTTTCTATAAAAATGCAAGTTTTTCTAGTTTTTTCATTATCCTGATTGTCCTGAAGGGATTTTGGCAAATTTGATAATTCTCGGATGTTGTCAGATACATGAGGATAATTACTATAAAAAATAAAGAACAGACATCTTTTATTAATTGAGTTATAAACAATTGTTTCCATAAAAATTCAAAATTTTCTAGTTTTTTTATCCTGATTGTCCTGAAGGGTTTTTGGAAAATTTGACACTGTTTGGATGTTGTCAGATACATAAGGATAATTACTATAAAAAATGAAGAACAGACATCTTTTATTAACCGAGTTATAAACAATTGTTTCTATAGAAATGCAAATTTTTCTAGTTTTTTTATTATCCTGATTGTCCTGAAGGGGTTTTGGCAAATTTGACACTGTTTGGATGTTGTCAGATACATAAGGATGATTACAAGAAAAAATGAAGACCAGACATCTTTTATTAACCGAGTTATAAACAATTGTATCTATAACAATGCATATTTTTCTAGTTTTTTTTTTTTATCCTGATTGTCGTGAAGGGATTTTGGTAAATTTGATATTTCTCGGATGTTGTCAGATACATAAGGATAATTATTAGAAAAAAATGAAGAACAGACATCTTTTATTAACCGAGTTATAAACAATTGTTTCTATAAAAATACAAATTTTTCTAGTTTTTTTATTATCCTGATTGTCCTGAAGGGATTTTAGAAAATTTGATACTTCTCGGATGTTGTCAGATACATAAGGATAATTACTAGAAAAACTGAAGAACAGACATCTTTTATTAACCGAGTTATAAACAATTGTTTCTATTAAAATGCAAACCTATTTCATATTATCCTGAGGGGATAATGTTTAAATTTATACTGTATAAATATTGGCACATGTATATGGGTAATGTATTTAAAATATAAAAGAACAGATATCTTATATTAACAAAGTTGGAAACAATTGTTCTTTGAAATTTTTATTATAATGTTTCTCAATTTCATATTTGGCGCTTCTTTTATCAAGGTCAATGTTCAATGACTCAATTGTAATTTGATATACCCTTTTAAACATTGTTTTCTCATTATTTAACAATAATTTTGAACAGAGTAATGATATGTGTTGAGAGTATGACTGAAATGAGTATACAATGGAATATTATTGAATTTTAATAATATTTAACATATTTAGTTGACCTTGGTATTACAATGATGCGCGCGCATCTTACTGTGTTTACATGGGCTACTATCCCGAATCGTCTGCTGCGAATCGTCTGCCAATTTCACCGTCATAAATTTTACTTACTTAATCCTTAGCCTCTGTACCTTTCGGTGTAAGGCAGAATAGCACGATTTATTTATTTATTTATTTAAGCACACTACTCAACAGGCGTAGCCTAATAAGAGGGTAGGAAAAAATACATAGAAATACAACAATTAACGGTTACAAACAAAATAATGAATAAAACAGTTAATTGCATGCATGACGGTTATTTCAAAATTCACTTAACGAAGAAAAGAAATATCATCTTCATCTGAATAAAAATTATTAAGTTTACACACACGAATTATCGGTGAAGTGAACACATATGAACATTAGTTCTAGCAGCAGGAATATAGAAAGTGAAGGAAGAGCGGGTATTAATCACTGGAGCAAAGAAATTCAAGGAACTTAAGTATACATAGGATCATCAACGGTATTATGAACTAACTTATAGACATACTATAGTATTAACACGTCTCCAAATATGTAATTATTTAAAATTAATAATATTAAGCAAAGCTTCATAGGGAAGTTGGTGATAATAATTTTAAAATAAATGTATCGCAAAAACTTCTTTTATACGCTTTCAATTAGTTTACTATGAATTTCATATCGTGGATCCCAAGTTAGTGAACAGTATTGTAGTTTAGACCTTACTAGAGAGATATTACGTGATAAAATTGCCTGAATATTAAGAACTGTGCGTGTAATACGAATAACAAATCCAAGCATTCTGTTAGTAGAGGATGTGATCGATTGTATGTGCGTTATGCAAGTTAATTTACAGTCAAATATTACGCCAAGATCACAGATTGTTTCGCTTTTATCTAGAACCTGATTGTTTTAACTATAATTAAAAGATATGGGAGTCTTTTTCCTCGTATATGCCCTAACCTTACATTTATTGACATTAAGATGGAGTTTATTCATTTCGTAGTTTTATAGGTCGTTTTGAAGCCGTAAATAATCTGATGAATTTGATACATTATGAAAGATCTTAAGATCATCACCAAACATTAAAATTTCACTATTAAATAGACATGAAAGATCATTGATGAAAAATAGAAAGAGAAGGGAGCCAATGTTAGATCCTTGGGGAATCCCAGAAGGAACATCAAAGTAAGAACTTTGTTTTCCTAAAAAGTGAATTAAAATTTTTCTATTATTTAAATAAGATGAAATCAAAGAAATTAGTGAATTAGATACTGACAAAGACTTTAGTTTATAAATTAAGATGTTATGATCTATCCTGTTGAATGCCTTATAGCAAAGTCTGTATAAACTGCATCGACTTGAACATTGGCATCTTAGGCGGAATAAATATGAAGTAACAAATGTTTGTCGTAGTTGATCTTTTTGACCTAAAACCATGTTGACGGAAGGATAGTTGGTTTCTTCTTTGAATGTATATTTATTTGTATATTAAGTTTTCAAATATTTTACTAAAGTTGGAAACAATTGCAATTTTTATTTTTAGCAAAAATTATCTAACATAATATATACCAATTTTCTGAAGAGATGTATTCAGATCTTTGCTAACCAAGCTAAAAGAAATTGATAGCTCTTTTAATTATAATTACTTTTGATTTGATTTTGTAAACATTACGAAGTGTACCAATGAATATATAGTGAAAAGGTATCTAACCAAGTTTATAAAGGGTCGCTGTATACATGTTAGGTGACCGGTTCGATTCCGACCGACGTCAGACATGAAATTGTAAAATGATTTTCAATTTTTAAATAATAATGACTCTTGTTCGAGCTCTTGTTGTCCTTTCTCCCATGTGTTGATGCCTGCTAAACGCTCTTGTATTCGTAAGTATGCAGATATTTCATTTTCTACAGGATAAATTGTTATTATAAATTAATTTACATATTATAGAGTCGAATAAAAAATATTAATATTAAAAATATTAAAAAATAAAAAGAGTAGGTAATAATAACAAAACTAAATAAATAGTAATAAGCAAAATCAGAAATACGTAGTATGTCATTATGTTATATTTATTTGCGAAGTTAATGACAGTCTTGGGAAAACCATATTTACATTACTTAAAAAGTGGATGTATTCAACATAATGAAGTTTGGAAAATAACGACAACTGTTTAAGAAACTGATAAATAAAATGTTACATTCAACACATGATATCGCGAGTGACGTAACAATATCTGGTATGTGATTTTACCTAAACTTTACGGGCTTTTAAATTCCAAATCTACTAATACATAATTTTATTAATTTTTACTGGACATGATAGGTACCAATTCACCAGCGATATATTGTAGAGAATGCATTTTATATAACTCATGCTCAAGTGAAGTGTTACAAGTTACAGCTACATTATTAAAAAGTTTGAATTATCCGTTCCTTAGTGTTACAAATTAAATAATCGGTATTTTATTAAAATGCCCGCAGTAAAAATATCAGTAAAGGGTTAAGTTGGGTTATATTATGTATTGTAATGTGAGAGGGTACCTACGATTTTTGGTCCGTGAACCCCCAGCCAGAGCGTGCGAGACGACGCCTATGATAGAGTCTAGTGAGAGAAAGGGCGGAGACTCGGAAAGCGATCGATAACATAATTGGGGTGCGCGACGAAGCGGACTCTTGTGTAAACAAGAGGGAAGATAAGCATAATTACCCGCGCATTGTTATATGAATCGAGACATTGCTAGAATGTTCTGGCAAATATTAGAGCAACTATATAAGCGACGTACTTGTGTTAGAGTTATTTCGTCAGAAGGGCAGTTACATAGGTAGTAAGGAGTTTAGGGTCGAGTGTAGACAGTCGGTGATGCTGAAGCTGCGGAAGTTAGAACAGTTAGTCCGTCAGAAAGACAGTTTGTTATATAAATAGACAATGAGGTGAAAGGAGTGAATTCTGTCCGGGCAGTTGAATATACTGACGCTGTTGAGTTGACAAGTTGAGTTACATTACATAGTCAGTTGAGTATATAGACGCTGAGGAGGTCGGTAAGTCGGATAATTGAATATTATATAAATAAATAAATAGTGAGATATATATTAGTCAAAATAAATAATCAGTAATATCGTGTTAATTGTTAAAATTACTTTAATTATATTCGTAGTCTTAAATTAATATTTAATATTTGTTTAATATTAGTAATTGTCATTATTATCTTTTAAGTATTTATTTATCATTTTAATAAACATCTATTTTAATTAATAATAATTCTTTGATATTTACACTTCACCCAAATAATAGTATTTTTTACTCGGTATTTAGTACCTTATTTTTTACCTCCCGTCATACTGTAGGTAAGGGAGGTAATGTTACCGGTCCAAAAATTCGATGGTAAGTTTTCAGTAAATAAACATGAATTAGGGTTTTTACGATGATGTCTCTCTCTCTCTCTCTCTCTCTCTCTCTCTCTCTGTCTGTCAGTCCTCCACGACGGCAGAAAAGATCCAGCAGGATATGCTAAAAGATTTAGATCTGAAGAAAACCCTGGAGTTTATTAAACAAACAGGACTCCTAGAATAGGAGTAAATCTGGAGGGTACAATAGATCTACAGGTCGCAGTACAGGGATCCACAGGAGACCACTTCTTGTAATATAATAATAATAATAAAGACTTTCATATCGTGAAGAATATATTATGATATATTCAAAAAAAATTAGTATTTGAGACTTCTATATGAAAGGAAACAACATATTAGATTTTGGCTAAAATTGATAAACCGGAAGTGGTACTTTACCTGAAGCTCTGAACAGATTTTCGTGAAAAATATATTATGATATACAGTCGAACTTCGATAACTCAAACCATGACTTGCCACAAAAAAGTTCGGGTTATTAAATAAAATGCATATATATATATATATATATATATATATATATATATATATATATATATATATATATATATATATATATATATATATATATAAATATTATTTATTTATGTATGTATATATTTATTCAAGTCAAAATCACTTACCTTATGATATGTATAGATTGATATATGTATACAGATCAAAGTTATAAACATTATTTTAGTGTAAAAATGTCAGTTATTTGTGACTGACGAGAGAATTTTTTATTTTGATTTTCAATAAAAAAAAAAGCTTCAATGTTATTGAACCATTATACAGGGAATGGGTTGTATGTTCATTGGTTTTTAAATACAAACGCTCAACGAATTTTCAACCAACTCGTTTGAAGGTGGTTGCTGCAAATCATCCTCCATCATATCACTTTCGCTGTCATCTGTATTGTCGAGCTCTACAGATTCAAATTCAGATTTGTAGAGCTCGACAATACCTTCATCTGTGGGAAACTCCGAAGTAACAGTATCATCATTCACATGTATAAAATCATTTAAGGTGACACCTTCTGGTGAAATTTTGACATTTTTCCAAGCTTTATATTCCAATTGCAATTGAATTTCTTCCTCTCGTTTTTCATTCATACGTTCCCTTATGAAAATTCAAGGAATTTCATCCCATTCAGAATACTGACCAAAGCCGGCTTTTTTAAAACAATTAGAAATTGTCTCAGGCTTAACGTCGATATTCCATGTATTGGTTATATCATCAACACAGTTCATTAATGTAATGTTAGTTTGTTTGTCTCCTTCAAAACATTAGATAGCTTTTTTCAAAATTCTGCGGCGATAATGACATTTTACATTTTGTATGACAACTTGATCAAGTGGTTACAACTTAGATGTCATATTAGGGGGAAAAAGCAAGTTTGACAAAATTTTAATTTTTGTTGGATGTCTTTAATTAACAAAGCATATGTTTTAACTTCAGTAGTGCAGAAACCGAACTGCCTCCATCATCATGTTATAATCACGTAATTAGGGGATTCGATTTATTGAAGTTGGCGCCAAATATTCTGTTCGAAATATAAAGATATTCGAGTAATCGAAGTTCGAGTTATCAAGTAAAAATTACCCATAATTCTCACTCTTGGCGCTATTGCCAACCAGTTTGATTCGAGTTATCCAAAATACGAGTTATCGAAGTTCGACTATTCCAAAACTTTTCAAATTTGGTATTTAAGTCTTTTAAATTAAAACGACGTATTAGATTTTTTCTGAAATTGTTAAACCGTAAATGATATTTTACTTGAAGCTCTGAACAGATTTTCGTGAAAAATATTTTGTGATATATACACAATTTTTCAAATTTGGTATTCAAAACTTCTATATTAATAAGAAGGATATATTAAGATTTTTTTCCAAAATAGATGAACCGGAAGTGATACTTTACTTGAAGCTTTGAACAGATTTTCGTGAAAAATATATTATGATATATACCAAAACTTGCCAAATTTGGTATTTAAGACTTTTATATGAAGGGAAGCAACGTAATATATTTTGGCTAAAATTGAGAAACCGAAAGTGATACTTTATTTGAAGCTCCGAACATATTTTCGTGAAAAATATATTGATACTTAGTGTTGCCACAAGACGAGACGAGACGAGACTTGAGGTCGGTCTTGTCTTGGTCTTGACTAAGTCTCGACTACCTTGGTCTTGTTTTGGTCTTGTCGAGACGAGACTTGCAGTCAGTCTCGTCTTGTCTCGAGTCTCGACAAGACTCTCGACTCTGCGTCAATCAACAAATTGTTTATAATTTTATAAAATAGTGCATGAAAATCTAAGAAAATCAGTACAGTCATGATGAAAAAATTCTAAAATATAATTGAGATATTAATTTTTAAAGTCTTCTAGGATTATCGTCTACTTGATCTCTTCAAACAATTAATATGAAAATGTGTGTACATACTGAGTTATAGTATTTATTTATCTTTACGTATTTCAAGTAGGTGAATTACCTAGATATTGTTTTTCAATTTTACATATACCGTGTGTCTGTCTTAAAGGTGTACATAGGAGATTAACATAGGAAATCAGTTTTTTGCAATTTCCTGCCCGCCTAATTATTTTAAGCAAAAACGCATCAAATAATAGTTGTAGGTCATAAAATTCTGCATCTAAATCAATAAACAGAATTACCCTTACATGCTTTGTAACGACAAAAATTAAATATGAAAATGTCGAAAATTACGTTGAAAATATCGACAGCCATGGAATTTAACAAAAAATTAATAAATGCTTAACGTTTTATCTGTCACATCGTAAGTTGCCTTATTTGACGTTTCTGACAATTTGATAAAACGTCAAGCATTTATTTATTTTTTGTTCAATTCCATGGCTGTAGATATTTTCAACGTAATTTTCGACATTTTCATAATTAATTTCTGTCGTTACAAAGCATGTAAAGATAATTCTGTTTACTGATTTAGATGCAGAATTTTATGCCCTAAAACTTTTATTTGACGCGTTTTTGCTTGAAATAATTAGGCGAGCAGAAAATTGCAAAAAACTGATTTCCCATGTTAATCACCTATGTACACCTTTAAGATAGACACACTATATTTGTATTCCATAATTTAATATATCATTTTACAAACTTTTTTGCTTATTACGGGTTTCAGTATTCCCCATTCCCAATCCGAGCGATTTCGGATGAATATTATATATATATATATATATATATATATATATATATATATATATATATATATATATATATATATATATATATATATATATATATATATATATATATATATATATATATATATATATATATATATATATATATATATATATATATATATATATATATATATATATATATATATATATATATATATATATATATATATATATATATATATATATACCATTTACCAATCTACGCAAGTAATAATTTACATAGACAGTGATAAATTTAATTTAACTTATTAGATCTACAAAAATTATAGATAAAGTATAGAATATCCATTTTGTACTTTTTCAAAAAATGTAGATATATTGGAAAAGAGTAAGAAGAAGATTCTACATCTCTATATACCTGTAGACAAGAGGGAAATAAACATAAATGAACGAACAATTAGGTATTTCTCTGTATTAAAATATACGAGTACATACATTTGTATACAGGCTGTTAAAAAAGGATAATGGTTTAAAGGTATATATGCTGATTCTTAATCAAAAATAATTTTTCCAAAATTCGGAAAATTATTTCTTATTTTTATTTAATTCTACAAGTGTCACTGGTCAACATGAAATATGAATTAAAAATAATTACGAATTTATTTCCTATTCAACGTCAGTTAGGTACTTTATCAGATAATTCATTATTTTTAATATAAATTTCATGTCGGCAGTGACGCACTAAAAGAACACTGCAAGAATTGAATACATATAATAAGAAACAATTTTCCAAATTTTGGAAAATAAAATTTCAATTGAGAATCAGCACAGCGAAATGTGTATGTTCTCAGAATTTTTTTTTAGAGGATATCTTAATACAATAAGGGTTTTCGGATAATTAAAAAGAAAGACACATTTATTTTTATTAGCATCAGGGCCGACCAGCGTCTTTAATAATAACGGTGTGGGTGCTCTAACCCACTGTAATATATTGTATACATTATTATTGTTGTTATTAGTGTAATTAGTTAGTTGTAAATAAAAAGCGTGTCGCTGTCCTTATTTTCCCTTCCCCAACATTTCTTTTCATTGTCAAAGTCACGTATATTTTTTATACAACATCCCTCGCAGTGACCTTGGTAATCTCAGGCTCCAAAAATTTCGCTTTCTCTTAAGTTTTCTGAGAATTCGTACATTCCTACAATGTGTTTTCTCCAAGTCTCTACAAGTCAGTTCATCTCTCTGATTTAACTGTTTAATTATTTATGAATTATTCTATTATATACCAAAATCTATGCAATTAATGCACATTTATTTCATTATTTCTTTACGTATAGATCATAAAGAGGAGTATTATGCTTATTTTGCAATATTTACTATTTTTTGAAATTTAAGCCAAGTTTCAAACCCAATTTGTGAATTTCTAATAAAGTATCAAAATTTTTATATTCACATAAATTAATGTTTCAAGAACACAACAAAAATACATACTTAATTATAAATATTTAACAATTTATATCTCTCTTCTTTTTACTAATTCTCAAACAATATTTATAGCGTTACTCTTGGGTTGTGAAGCACTTTTAGTAAATATATTCCAAAAAATACCTGCAAACTGAAGTCGAGAGTCTTGTCGAGACTTCAAGACTTTCTCGACAAGACTCGATACTGGTCTCGTCTCGTCTCGACTTTTCAGTCGAGACTAAAATGTTGGTCTTGTCTCGACAAGACCAAGACGAGACGAGACAAGACCAAGACTGGTCTTGGTCTTGCGGCAACACTATTGATACTATCCAGATCTTTTCAAATTTAGTATTTAAGACCTTTATATTTATGAGAACGACATATTTTTTTTTCTAAAATTGATGTACCGGAAGTACTACTTTACAGAAAGCTATAAACAAATTTTCTTGAAAAAATATATTACATGATACAAAACTTATCAAATTTGATAATTAAATCTCGTGTATAATTTGAAACAACATATTATATTTTGACTATACTTATATGATAAACTGGAAGTGGTAGTTAATTTGGAGGAAAATAATAAAATATGTATAATCCAAAATTTCGTATTACAGACTTTTCTATTTATTGGAACAACAAATTAGATTTTGTTTACAAACGATCAATCGAAAGTGATACTTTACTTAAAGCTCATTGCTATTTTGAACATGGAATTGACGGGAAGTTATGTGCTGGCCACATCAGAATTTTAGTATTCGTTACTGTGCGTAATGTCTTTAAAATACAGAATACTTTATTAATAGATAGTACATATTCATAGGTTAATCATAAGTAGATAAATACAAATTATTATTATTTATTTACTAAGTAAATAGAAGTCAAAGATTTATTTTTATTTAGAAGTAGGTTAGAGTAACTTACGTTATTATGTAAAAAGAATATGTCAATTGCACTTGACACTGACATCTTTCAATCAGAATTTTCTTAATATAGTAGCTGTTTCTAACACAGCTAGCTAATTTATGAAATTTAATTTCTTTATAATTTTATAACTTTATATCCATTTAATATGAAGTATAAAATGCAGTCAAATCGAATAGAGAATACAATGTTCTTTAATATTTATAATAACATTAAATGTGAAAAAATGATATTTAACATCGTTTTTTCAAGAAAAACTGTTAAAATCTTCAAATGAGAGCACTTCCGGTTGACCAATTATAACCAAAATCTAATCAGCTCTTCATACGGATGCAACGAAGGGGAATACGAAAGAATTATAATTTTTGGAATTGTATTATTAAAGTTATCGTAGACGAAAATTTTGTTACACACACACACACATACAGACATCATCGTAAAAATAGTAAAATCGTATTCTAGGGACCTTAAAACGTGCTTATTCATTAAAAACTCACCACCGAATTTTTTGACCAAAGACAATACCTTCCTTACCTAAAGGTGACGGAAGGTAAAAATTAATATTTTTCTAATTTAGTTTTTTTTTTTTTATTTATTTATCGTATGTCTTAATTTACAGAATACGATTACATAAGTACATACAAATAAGGTATATTATTCCTTAGAAAGGGATTTGATTTCTTAAATGTGCCTTAATAACAAGTGAGTAAAAGAATAGTAAGAGTGCTAAAATCAAGTGTGTAGTGAGTACGATCTTCTACAACACGCGGAGTGACAGCTATAGTAACGCGCATCCACCGTGCGCAGCCGCGCCACAAAAACGAACTAAAATCAATGTTGAAGCGAACGGTAGTATAACGAATACTAGGGCTGTGTAGTGCAATCTTCTAATATTAACGACCTAAATTGCCAGAAAATAGTGATGGTGTATTTTTCAATACACCCACTAAAACTACAACTGCTATAACAACATGCGTCTCTGTTACTACAACAAGTACAACAAACATCAATAATTCACCAATTATTACACCAAACCAATACATCCTATCACCTAATAGGAATACAATATCCGCCGATACTACTCCAAGACACACTGACGCTTCTCATAAAATTCTTATCCGTACTTTACACCCAGTAATTCTTTCACACTCATACCTACATCGGCATCTCTAATCGGTGCGCACTCTAGCCACTCTCAAACACAATCATTTACATGGCAGAACATTAAAAGGAAAAGAGGAAGACAGAACAAATCAAATAGCAATGAAACCAATAAAAGGACTAATATTAGTCAAAAATCTGACAACGGAATTCAAACCTCTAACAGATACTCTATATTAAACACAACGTCGCAAGTTAATCAAGAATATACAGGTATAAACAACCAAACTTCAAATACACAAAGAGAATTTAAACCTCCACCGGTTTATATTCAAGACGTGGCTAATTATTCCGCGATGGTCTCAAGTATAAAATTAACACTAGAAAAAGAAGAATTTATATGTAAAGCACCATCAAATAACGTGGTGAAGGTCAATACTACAACAGTAACACCTTACAGAAATCTAGTTTAACTATTAAAATCACACAGCACAGCGTTCCATACCTACCAACCTAGACAAGAAAGAGCTTTTAGAGTTGTAATAAAAAATCTTCATCATTCAATAGCTCCCGATGAGCTTCAAGAAGCTCTAGAAAATAAAGGATTCTTAATTCGTAACGTAATAAATATACGTAGCTGGAAAACTAAAACACCATTACCCATGTTCTACGTAGACCAAGAACCCAATGAAAATAACAAAAAAATCTACGACATTACAAACATACTGGGAACAAAAATAACTGTTGAAGAACCTCGAAAAACAGAGGAAATACCACAATGTATGAGGTGCCAGGAGTATGGACACACGAAGTCCTACTGCGAGAAACCATTTTACTGTGTAAAGTGTGCGGAGAATCATCCGACGTATAATTGCCAACAAAAAAAAACCATTACCCCAAAATGTGTACTGTGCGGGGGGCCCCACCCAGCTAACAACAAAGGTGTACAGTATATCGAGAACTTCAAAAAGCTAGAGGAAAAACTACCTGCAGCAATTCAAAAACTAATCCAATAAACAACCAAGAATTCCAATTGAACGGCAGTGAATATCCTCTACTAAACCGCACAACAGATAAACCCTCCTTTACCCACACGACTGATAATCTTAACTATTCACAAGCAACACAGAACCGCAGAAGTAATCTAGCTACACAACACGATACTAATACCATGCTGAGCAGCTTTCTCAATAAATTTGAAACATTTTTTAATCAATTAATGAATCAGAACAATATTATCATAAATCTTCACACCACGCTAATCAACAAAACTAAAAATGACTAATTTTATACGAATTGCACTCTGGAATGCCAACGGCCTAAAGCAGCGTAAACATGAAATATAATTCTTTCTAAGCGAACAAAAGCTCGATATTCTATTGGTTTCTGAAACCCACTTTACAGAAAGAAACTACTTCAAACATTAAAAAATACAAAACATCCCGATAAAACAGCTCATGGTGGCACAGCCGTTATTATCAGCGAAAAAATATCACACTATGAAATAGAAAATATCGAGAAAGATTACCTTCAAGCAACGAACGTGAAAGTAAAGGAAGCCAATGGTATCCTCGTAGCATCAGCTATATACTGTCCATCAAAGTATTCGATCAAAAAACATGAATTTGAAGAGATTTTCGAAACCTTCGGAAACCGTTCTTGGCCGGCGGAGACTATAATGCCAAACATCCTAGATGGGGATCTAGATTAATAAACCCCAAAGGCAGACAATTCCTAGCCGCAATGTTAAATAAAGGGTATGATCATGTAAGTACAGGCAAGCCCACATGGCCATCGGACCCAGCGAAGATTCCGGATACATTAGATTACTTTGTAACAAAAAGCATATCTTCAAACTATATGCAAGTAGACGAATGTTTCGACATCATGTCAGACCACTCAGCAGTCATAATTACATTAAACTCAAAAATAGTAAAAAATGACAAAAAAAACAGTTCTAAGTAACAAAAGAACAAATTGGAAAATGTTTCAGAACCATATACAAGACAATATAAAGTTAAACATGCCATTGAAAACGGAAGATGATATTGATAATGCGGTTGATGCATTAACCAAAATAACACAAGAAGCAGCTTGGATATCTACGCCTGAACAAAAGACTCACAATGGCACAATTATTAACTACCCCAAGTATATAAAGGATAAAATAGCTGAGAAAAGAAGGGTTAGAAAAAAATGGAATTTAAATAGGCTTCCTAGCGTCAAGACGCTCTTAAATAAATTAAGTAAAGAAATAAAAACAATGATTCACGAATTAAAAAACGATTCATTTGAAAACTACATTAGCAATCTCTCGCCAAATGCACAAAATGATTATACATTGTGGAAAGCAACAAAAAATTTGAAAATACCGAAACAATCCATACCCGCTATTAGAAAACCTGACAATTCTTGGGCCAGGTCAGATCGAAATAAAGCTGAAATATTCGGTGAACATTTATCACATATATTTCAACCAAACGCTACCCTTAATACAGATGAAGAAGAAAACGAAATTCTTATGCAATTAGACACTCCATTACAACTGTCATTGCCAGTTAAAAACTTTAAAACCGAAGATATAAAAATGAAATAAAATTTCTTAATAACAAAGCATCAATTTGGCTTCTGGGAACAACATTCTACCTTGGAACTAATACATAGGGTAACCAAAGCAATAGATACATATCTGTTTAGAGGAACAAAAATTTTGCTCAGCCGCGTTTTTAGATATTAATCAGGCTTTTGATAAAGTCTGGCATACAGGATTATTACGTAAAATAAAAGAAAAACTACCTCATCATTACTATTTGCTATTTGAATCGTACTTAACAAACGGAAACTACCAAGTTATCTATGAAAACAACTACTCCAAAATATACCCCATCAAGGCAGGCGTACCTCAAGGGACTATATTGGATCCCATATTATACCTTCTCTTCACTGCAGATCTACCCTTCGACAACAATGTAACTACTGCGACTTTTGCAGATGATACGGCATTATTTGCAAGCGATGAAGACCCTATCGTCGCTTCTAGAGTACTGCAAAGATCCCTAGATAAGATCCAAGAATGGGCAAATAAATGGCGCATAAAGATAAATGAAGATAAATCAGTCCATATAACCTTCACTATGAAACGAGATACATGTCCTGAAGTCAGACTAAATAATCAAGTTCTCCCTGAAAAAACAAACGTCAAATATTTGGGAATACATGTAGAAAGAAGAATGACATGGAAACATCATATTAATGCAAAAAAGAAACAAATTCAAATAATAATAAAAAAAAATTTAACTGGCTTATTGGTCGCAGATCTGAACTGTCCTTATCTAATAAAATACTGCTATATAAAGCAATATTAGTACCCATCTGCTCCCTATGGCATACAACTAACTATGGAGCTGCGCCAAGCAATCGCACGTCAACAAAATTCAACGACTTCAAAATAAAACCCTACAAACTATTGCAAACGCCCCTTGGTTTGTAAGAAATGACACGCTACACAATGACCCAAATATAAAAACAGTCCAGGAGCAAATAAAACTCTTTTCTGAAAAGTACGAAAACCGATTCAACAACCTGGCTATCAACCTGCTAGACAACTCGAACGAAACAAGAAGACTTAAAAGAAGAAAACCCCTAGATCTAAATTTAAAGCAAATAATATATAACAAAAATTGTAATTAGAGGAACCCATCACTGGATCACAACCTCACGCATGCTATTTTCCTATGATTAATAAATTTATCAAATTTGCTGGTTAACCCAGGGAGGCTAATTGTAAATTAAACAAACAATTAAAAAAAAATGTGCCTGAATTTTTCTGGTATACGAATATGCGGGCAATATTTAAATCAGGGTTAATAAAAATTATAATTTAAAAAAATAATAAGAATTTTTGAAATTGTACATTAATAATATAACTAGTCAAAATCATAAGATGAATTAAAAAAATTGAAATTGCCTAATTCATGCTTATATACCTACTCGTAAATATATACATAAATATTCAAATTAAAATCAACACATATATTTTATACGTTAGTGCATACTATACAGGGTGTTGACTGTCGGTGCAAACATAGGGATTTAACATGGGATTTTAGTTTTATGCGATTTCCTGCTCTCCTATCCATTTTACGACAAAAATTGTAGGGTGTAAAGTTGTTTAGTATTAAATGTCACATACAAAACTGTTTCTACATTTTTTATTAAACTTTTGGTTCCTTCACAATATTAAAAATAAATTTATTAGTAGCAATAGCCATGACTCTTGTTTTTTCTAGTTTTCATTTGACTTATGGTATAGTATATTTTATAACCAGTATGGAATAGATAATTTCCGCGTGAACGAAAAGTTTGTCTACGGTTTCGGGAGTGGCGGAAATACTACTATTCCATACGAATTTTAGACTACTTTCTCTAACACTATTTAAAAAATATATTTTGCTCATCACTTGACATTTTTGCTAGAAATAATAAAATATTATTGGTGTGTTACAAAAGCAATAATTTTTTATTTACCTTACCATATAAAGTCTTCAAGACGCGTAAAACAAGGCGTATAATTAGATTTTGTAATCATTTCTTTTATAATTTGACAGTTAAGGTAGTTGAGGTGACAAAATCAAAGAAACAAGGCGCCAAACAACGCCGACTTGATTTTGAAAACAATTGCGTTTTCCCATGTATTTTAAATGGGTGAATTGAAAAACTAGTGGGCTTTGATGTTCTGTAACAGTGTTAAGGAATGTGCTCATTCTGTAACAGTGTTCAGTTACAGAATATGTGAATCCCGTGGTAGCGTTAGAGAATAGTATATCCTATAACTAGTATGGAATAGATAATTTCCGCGCAAGCGAAAAGTTTGTAGACCGAGCCGAAGGCGAGGTCTACGGTTTCGCGAGTGGCGGAAATACTATTCCATACGAGTTTTAGAATATACTTTCTCTAACACTATTTAAAAAATATATTTTGCACATCAATTGACATTTTTGCAAAAAATAATAAAATATTATTGGTATGTTATAAAAGCAATAATTTTTATTTAACTTACCATGTAAAAGCTTCAAAACGCGTAAAACAAGGCGTATAATTAGATTTTGTAATCATTTCTTTTATAATTTGACAGTTAGGTAGTTGAGGTGACAAAATCAAAGAAACAAGGCGCCAAACAACGCCGACTTGATTTTGAAAACAATTGCGTTTTCCCATGTATTTTAAATGGGTGAATTGAAAAACTAGTGGGCTTTGATGTTCTGTAACAGTGTTAAGGAATGTGCTCATTCTGTAACAATGTTCAGTTACAGAATATGTGAATCCCGTAGTAGCGTTAGAGAATAGTATATCCTATAACTAGTATGGAATAGATAATTTCCGCGCAAGCGAAAAGTTTGTAGGCCGAGCCGTAGGCAAGGTCTACGGTTTCGCGAGTGGCGGAAATACTATTCCATACGAGTTTTAGACTATACTTTCTCTAACACTATTTAAAAAATATATTTTGCACATCAATTGACATTTTTGCAAAAAATAATAAAATATTATTGGTATGTTATAAAAGCAATAATTTTTATTTAACTTACCATGTAAAAGCTTCAAAACGCGTAAAACAAGGCGTATAATTAGATTTTGTAATCATTTCTTGTATAATTTGACAGTTAACGCAGTTGAGGTGACAATATCAAAGAAACAAAGCGCCAAGCAAAGCCGGCTTGATTTTGAAAACAATTGCGTTTTCCCATGTATTTTAAATGGGTGAATTGAAAAACTAGTGGTCTGTGACTGCCTATTACGGAATATAATTCCGTAACAGTATGACAGAATGTCCTCATTCTGTAACAGTTTTCAGTTACAGAATGTATGAATTCCATAGTAGTGTTAGAGAAAATAAATTCCCTATTCTTTTGTAACTATTTCCATCATAACTCCGAAATTATTGGTTTTAGGCAGATTTATACCCTTAATAACATATGAAAATAATACAAAAACAAACACAACTGAATAATAAAATATAGGGTGTTCCATTTGAAAATGATTGAGTTATATTCATTTGAAATTGAGTAAATTGGATTCGCTTTATTTAACATCCTGTATAATGAAACTTTAAAAAAAATTATATATATATATATATATATATATATATATATATATATATATATATATATATATATATATATATATATATATATATAGTACAGAAAAAAATTCTTAATTTTTACTATAATAACTAGTACGCCTTTATAAAGCAATGCGTGTATTCGGTCTTTTTTTAGGGAAAAAACTGAATATCTTGGCAACACCGAGGAAAACAAAGAAAAATTCATATGTGCGTATAGGTGAATAAAATACAATTCAAAATATATGAAAATATATAAGGTGTTCCATTTAAAAAAAGAGAAACAATTCTCGCCGGGCCGTAATGCAACATCCTGTATATGTAAAAATAATTTTAGGTTATGTTTCTTGAGTAGACGAATAAATTCTATTAATAAATTTATGCTGTATTTCTAACGACAAGGGAGATGTCGAAGACGGCCATTTGAAAGACAGCCTGTATTATAGGAGAGCTGACCTTACAATGGTTCTTATGATGCAGCAATTTTTGCTCATCGGCGGGGCGGAAATTACAAAGTCACTTGTCATGTTTAATTTTTTGATAATTACTCGTATGAGCAGAGCTGAACTTTTAATTCCAGTACTCTTTGGGTCCTATTCTGTAACTCGGTGGTTAATTTTTAATCACTGGTTAAAATTTTTATCCAATAGATTTGACAACTAAAAATCCTTTTTTTGTTATATGTCAACATACTTAATTGGTTAAAAAATTAACCAGTGATTAAAAATTAACCATTGAGATACAGAACAGGCCCCTTTAGTCGTTAAACGCAACTTTGCTATACTACGCTTTACAAATAAAGAGCAAAGATGGCGGCATGAGTCAGTCTATCTTGTTCTGCTATCTCTAATGTGGGCTGTGGGGTGTCATATGAGAAGAAAATAGAGATACATATTCTTACTGTCTTCCATGAATAATGAATATTCATTTAAACGCTTCCTTATTTTAAAAGAATAGACCATAAATTTAATTTTTCAAAAGTTCTCACTAAATTTCCATGGTAATAGAATATACTAATTATGTACGTATTATTCTGTAATATATATATATATATATATATATATATATATATATATATATATATATATATATATATATATATATATATATATATATATATATATAAAATTAATAGATATAACATTGTTGTTGCTCTATAACACTTGAGTGAAGTATGAAATTACGAATTACGACAAAGCCTCTTTACACTGTTTATATAAATTTACATGACTTGCTGAACCGTAATTAGTAATTTATTTATATTAATTAATTTTAAACACGCTAAACAGTTAAATAGATATAAATTTAAATTTACAGGTGTGAAACAAAAATTTGAAAGTGAGAGTATACTCTGTGAATTCTATTTAAGTACTAGTTTATAAGGTTTAAATTGAATTATTTTTTAGTTGGTAACAGTGTAGGTATTAATTAACGTAAAAAAAAACAAGTAATAAAAATTGGATCAAATAATGCAGTATGAATCATGTTGATGAGTAACTTATTTGGCTTAATTGATCTAGTTAAATAATAAATTCCTCTTTCTCTAGTGTTACAATTTAAGTAATGAGCTTTTATTATTACGTGTTGCCATTTTGTTTTGCTGTTGTGGATGGTAGAAAAGATTAGCTATGAAACTAAGAGAAATCGAGAACTTCTTCATATATCGCTACAGGAATGAAAGTTCTGATGAACGCGATACCAGAAAAAAATATAGTATTTAATTTGATACGTTTCTTATAAGAGTATCGTTCATATAGTAGCATGTAAGGCAAATTTAATACATACTTTAAATTCTAATACATTTTAATAGCTTCATTTAACTCTTAAGAAATGCTATTTGGATATAGCATTTAAGATGTTTGATGTTTTTATTTGTCGGCTGACAAACAAACACAGAGTACTCGTATTTATTATCATAAGAAATACGCACTCAAAAGTGCACAAGGATTGTAGACATTCGGCAGTATTGCGATGCTGATACCAAATTCAGACTAGCGGCGACCGTGAAGCTCGTGCGATGTTCTTGTTTCAGTTTGACTGTCTAATTATGCGCTGTACGTCCGTTCTACAAGTACTGACAGACAAAGATAATGGAGAAAGTAAAAAAAAATATATCTTTCAAATATCTAAAAACGAATTTATATTTTAACAAGTTAAATGAAATTAAATCATGCGCCCAATATGCTTTTGCTTTGTCTTCTAAAAAAAAAGAAATAATTTTATATCGTGGGCGATTAAGCAGGAAGTAAGTCCAAATTGTTAAATTATAATATATAACATTTAAAATTCAAATTATTACTTAAATATAAACTTGTTCCACATACACACACACACACACACACACACACACACACACACACACACACACACACACACACACACACACACACCTATAGGCATACTTTATATATAAGATATATCAACTTCGACACCGTTCAGTAGGTTAACTATACTAAAAATGAATAAACAGAAGACGGACGTCATCAACTTGAAAAAACCTTATTGGGTGTTATTTATTTTTTAAAAAAGAAGAAATATATAATACTAGTATTAATAAACGTATATAATAATGAAGTTTACGTTTATTTCTAAAGCTACGTTTCCAGCTCTTAACATAGTCACTGTTTTAGTCTTTGTTTTTGTATTTTGTCTTATGTTTTTGTTAGAAGATATTGGCCATTTCCAGCTGTTAACATAAGCACAGTCTTAAGTTTTTGTACTTATAATGTTTGTTCACTCAAAAAAGGAACACATTTATAAAACTCTACAATGCTTCAAAAATTATATAGTTATTAATGATATTAATGATGAGTAGTAATCATTACTCAAATTAAGTAATAATGTAATTATTTTGTATAATTCCAAAATAACATTTGAAATAAAGCACGAAATTAATATGGTGAACGAACCACAATATTTCTAATCCACTTTAAATTTCAATATTGTCTGTATATCCATAAGATATGATATAATTTTATTTGTACTTATAATATAAAAAATATGATTTTTTTCTTTCTGTTGTCCATATTTATATTATCTCAACACAAAAATAATAACATAACCACCAAAATAATGACAGATACAACGCGTAGAACTACTGCGCAACATAAAAAGAGATAGCGCTTACATCACTTATCTCTTTCCAACAGAACAGCGACAAAGACTATGACGAAAGTATGAAGCATGCAAACTTTGTGTTTATGCGTTATGACAAAGACAAAGACTAAAACAGTAGCTGGAAACGCTCAAGCCATTATACGTATGACAAACTTTCAAGGTTATGACAAATAACAAAAACAGTGACTATGTTAAGAGCTGGAAACGTAGCTTAAGTCAATCATTATTCCTTTTAGGGAATATAAAATTATTTGAAATAATTGTAGTTGATTTTCGTATCATAACGGTAGCACTACTGAGAATGTCCATGTTTACATTGAATTTAAAATCGATCAAATATCGATATCCAGTCACTTGATTGTCAAGTGATTGTCAATTCATCTCATCCAGGCACGAGTGACAAATTAATATAAATAATTGTAAATATCAAAGTAAACTATTATTCACGAAAGATGACTATTCCAGGTCATTTGTTCGAAGAAAGAATACACATCACTTTACAGCAGTAGCTTATCAACATTTTGTATTAGTAAGAGAAAGATTATTTGACCTACGTCTATTTAATTTGTGCGGTGTGACAGATATACTTTCTAACACATTATAAATAATAATGACGTATATGTCGTAGAATTACAGATACCTAATTATCTACTACACTGCCCTCTGTGCTAATATTTACCCAGTGGCGTTGCCGTTTAAATCAAATTATTATTACTTGGTTTATAGTTAAACTATGTTTTTGAATTTTACAAAAACGTAAGTGAAGAACATAAATATTTCAGAAAGGCGTTATTTAGAAAGAAACATAATTTTCAAATAAATTACTTTTATTTTTTTAGTTAAAATGTGTCCATAAATATTTCATATTGCACGCCTATGCATAAGAAATGCAATGAAGTTATCTGCAAGTAATATTATATCAGATGGCTCACAAATGACCTTGAATAGTCATCTTTCGTGAATAATAGTTTAGTTATGTATTATTGTTTTGTAAAAAATATATAGAACTGTCAATTTGCTGTCAATAAAATATATCAATATAATATATCGTTCTAGTGTATCTACCTATTGTACTAACAACAGTTTCTTCTGAGTTAAGTATTTGTGAGTTGTCTTGTGCTATAGAATTACTGGAGTGCCCAATTACCAGATAGGCTGATTAGGTTGTAGCCTAGGGCGCACAATTTTCTCATTTTATTATAGTTTTTCGGGCGCTTTGATTTGGTTAGAGCTAAGACGACCTAAACCAGGCCCTGAGTATTATTGACTATCTGTACATTGTACATAATTAATTCCAAATTTTGTTGTTAATTGTTTTAATTACATACTTACATGCATGTATTGTATACAGTAAGTTATGCAACCCGAATTGCATTTTCTAGAATAAATTGGTACCGCATGTAAACATAATAATATGTTACGTTATTATCTAGGCCGTATTTATTTGGTATTTTTCGAGTAACTTGGTAGGTTGTTTAATTAACATAATTTAAGTAACCCAGAACTGATCCTGAATTGACCCAACTTACCCAACAGATTTGCTGGGTTAGTAGATCCAACCCGTCTACGCTCTTTGTAAACAGTTGTCTGTTTTATTCTCGGTTTTATTATTTCTTAAAACTTATAAAATAAAAACAAGTTAAAAAGGGTCAATTATAGTACGTGAATTCGAATTTTCCGTCAAATTTTAGAATTGTATCATTTATTTGGAAGTAACCCGCAGGTTAGTGAGAGATCAGATCAAGATTGAACCTGAAGTTCCTAAATAAATACGGCCCTAGTAATATTTATTGATGACGTGCGTCTTCTGCTTGTTAATTTTTAGTATAATGGACATTCAATGAGTTTTAGCAGTGTAACAAAATTATTCTGTTAAATATTATTATTGTCGATTTACGTTTTCTGTTACTGCAAATACTAATGGCAGTGCATTTTGAAATACTAAATCGTTGTAATTGCCTTACCAATTTTATTTTAGACGCGCTAATGTGCGTGTTGGTAAGCGTCAGTTTGAAGGATTTTTTTTTTTGGAAACTGAAATATATTAGATTTCGTAATTTTGTGTGAGCGTCTAGGACGAATCTAGATTTTGTTTGTTTCAAATATCGTCTTATGCCGTTATCTGTATACGGTGACGATAAACGGTATGTACCTATAACTTATTTTATTAAATACTCTTCGGAAAAATTCTAACAGCACGCATTACAATGTTGAATTGAAATACGTATATATATATATATATATATATATATATATATATATATATATATATATATATATATATATATATATATATATATATATATATATATATATATATATGTTTCTGTACATACAGGCCGGCTAATGTGTTAGCCAAAATATCTAGCATATGATTATATGAACAAATTCGAGCAAGGTGATCTGACTAGTTTGATTTGCATAACCCTATGGTTGTAATCAAAGATCAGCCAGTGAAACTGGTATAAGTACTGCATCATATTACACGCAGAAATTTTGATTTCTGTAACTACACTAAAAATTTCATAAAATTCTTTATAATTTATAAACAATTGAAAAATACCTAATCCTAGTGACCTGGCAAGTTGTAATATTTTTTTTGTACAATTGGTGCACACCACTATGTGTAACGTTACATTATAACAAAAATGAATGTATATTAGTGGAACAAATATAGTTCAAGGAAGGTATTATCGAGGGTATATTCAAAAACAATTTTGAAACTGCAAATTAAGTCTGACAATAGTTAATTACTTCTTTGTGGACACATACCGTAAACAAACTAATAACCCTAGTTTTAGTTTTTAGTGAAGTCGCATGCACAATGTGTAAAATAATATCCTGTGTGGCCGGAAGTCCTAAAATACCATTAGGGCGTCAGGCGTCATTCTTTTTCGTGTTACAGCCCTTACGACCTTCGCCCTTCATAAACAGACTTCCTCGCTATAGAAGGGCAACAACACTTAAAAAGATCGATTTTTAGCAAACACTGTACTTTCTTTTTTTTTTTTTTTTCGTGAAAACCTGATTTCAAATTTGATACTAACTTATGTGATAGAAGCTTGGATAGTGTGAGACACTAGTACTAAACGCACATAAATAGTGGTTGCATGCTGATTGGTCAGAATGCAAACCGAAATCACATAGCGAAAAAAATGTCAGCTGTCATTAATTTCGACAGTAATAATTGAGTCATCTATTTGAGATACCCTCGGAGAAATCACATAAGTCATGTTTTTTCAATATTGAGATTTTTTCGGAATCGGATTCTATGAAGATTAACCCATATTTGTCGGAGAAACACCATATGTCAGATGCACAAATTTAATTTGAACGTGAAACAACATTAGTCACTGATTTATATTAATTATTGTTCTCATTTGAATGCGTTAGGATTAGATCGTTATTTACTGTAACAATGTTGCTAAGAGTTAGTAACTATATTTGCTACAGAATTATTAATAGTTAAATTTAGACCTGGGTTAACACGCTCGCTACCGACGGCCACTATAGTGGACTTTGCGGTTCTTCCTGGTGAACCGTGGCCACGAATATTTATTTGCAATTACATTTTTCTTGGTTCATGAGTGGAGGTACATATCGTATCCGCGATCTATATACTGAGCTCATATTTTGTATCAAGATAAATGCACATTGACTTTTACGTCCATCACAGCATGTATTTGCTTAAAAGATTTGCAAGGGTAAGCGCACAGAGAGGTATTCACGATTTTTTCCAATTACCAGATTTATAACAGTATGGTATGGACTATATCGAATGAAAGTTGACGTTCAAATTATTTTATTGAGGTGGTTGCTTTAAAAAAAAATTCGTATGCTTTGAATTTGAAAGGAAAATGACCTGTATGTATTCCGTTAGAAAAGATTAGAATTGTACGAAACATTCAAGGATGAGAATTTTTTCAAATATCCATTCAATTCTGCACTAGGATATCCTAGAAATACACTAACATGATTGTTCTGAATACCACTGGAATACTGGAGGCATTTAAAATGAGCAAAGCAACAGAATTTAGGGATGTATTTAAAAAAATTAATACCGCTAATTACGATTCATTCGTCTCAGGTGCAAGCAACCCCCGACTTGGAACTACCGTTAGGGCTAATGACCTGATAAAAAATCATATTCCATTTCCATTTCTACAAGAACATGGTTTTAAATTAATAATAAATTTAAACTCTGACGATTCTTCTAACGATGATTCTGACATAGATATATAGTAATAGTGTAATTAATTGTTATTTTCAATCATTCCAAATAGTATCGGTCAACTCAAATTAGGTCGGATCCGAAAAAAAAAAACGCTCCTACTACGTCCAACGATAAAATAGAATAAGAACCAATAGATCCAAATTTAATATTTATTATTACTTCAAAATCCATTCAAAATCCCTTCCCCAAAATGTACTTGTTCCAGATAATTTAAAATCAATGCCAAAAAGTAAGAATTTTACTAGTAAGCGAAAAATGACAATGTACAATGCGTAATTTTATGGAGCTATGCGAGAAGAAAATAAAAGAACAAAAATAAGATATGAAAGAAAGTTACATATTATAACGAAGAGGTGGGAAGAAATATTTAAACTTAAATATGAAGTGATGAAAAAATATTATATAAAGTAAATGAAGAACTTGAATTTGTGCATACATTATTAAATACTAGATTAAAGTAGCCTTAATTAGAATGTATGCAGTAATTTTGACTGAATTAATTCCTTGGATCATTATCCTCTTCAATTTATTTGCATCCATATCTTCCTCGTCCTCGGAATCTATTTCATAGTCGTTTTCATTGTGTGTTGAAGTAAATATAGTAATTAACACAAAACATAATGCGACAAAAATGTTTTATATATTAAAATACTTTCAAAATCGTCCATTCTTTTGTCCACACTCCTAGTGCAATAATCGAGGCAATAATGCATGCTTTAACAGTATCTAAGGGCAGTTAAAATAACAACGAAATTTATTCTTCCATTGCGCGAGAAATCTTTCTATCACATTCCTTGTCCGAATATGCGAATCAGCCTAAATTGTGATGGTGTACAAACCATTTAAAATATGGACTTTATAGATGGACGCAGATTTGTGTATGAAGTTATTGATTATCTTGGAGATCAACAGCTTTCTCGTACCTAAACTTTGAGAAAATAATAACTTTTTCTATTAAAGAATTAAAGGATATTGTTCTGGATATTTCATTTTTACGTGGGTGCTCGTAATATTCAGCATATTCGCTAGTTTATGAAAATCTTCTTTCAGTATTGTTATTTTTCTTTCATTGTATATAGAAAAAGAAAATACTTGTCCATAAGAAAAGCAATGGCTCTTGACCTTAACATTCTAACTTAATTGCAACTTGAGACAATGCATGAATTAAATACGTTGTTACATTTTATATTATAAATTCGAGTATAAATTATTTTATTACCAGATTCACTTTGATGATTCCCTTTGCAGATTTAATGCTCGAAACGTCGAAACTTGCACTTCAACTGAAACTGCTCGCCCTTTAGCCATATGAATTTTCTAAAAATGGTCTTATTCAATGAATTAAATTCTGCAGAGTTTCTATCTTAAATCTGCGAATTTAAATCACTTTTTAGTTTGTATCACGTTTGTATTAAACAAACAAATAAACATTTCCCGGAATACAAGTTGTAATCAAAAAAATCTGATGTGGCCAGCACATTACCTTCCGTCAGTTCTATGTATTTTGTACAAATTTCATACGGAAAGTTCCTTGCTAAATATTCTATTTCTTGTACATTACGTTCCGGCAGCTGCATGTATTTTATGCAAATTTCATACAGAAAATGTATGTCTTAAATTATTATTTTGTGACGTTTTCTATATACAGTGTAATGTATCTGCAGAAATAAAAGATTTATTATTATTATTTCTTGTACATTACCTTAAAGCAGTTGTATCTATGTATTTTATACAAATTTCATACAGAAAGCAAGAGATCCTATATTTCCAATAAAATTATAACAAACACACTATGTCAATTTCACTTGACACTGACATCTTTCAATGAAAATTTTCTTAATATAGTAGCTGTTTTCATAGCTATAGCTACTTTATGAAATTTAATTTCTTTACAATTTTTTAACTCTACATCAATTTAATATTAAGTATAAAATGCAGTCAAATCGTATAGAGAATAAAATATTCTTTAATATTTATAATAACATTAAATGTGAAAAAATGATATTTAACATAGTTTTTTCAAGAAAAACTGTTAAAATCTTCAAATGATGGTACTTCCGGTTGACCAATTGTAACCAAAATCTAATCAGCTCTTCATATGGATGTAACGAAGAAGTACACGAAAAAATTATAATTTTTGTAACTGTAGTATTAGAGTTATCGCAGACGAAAATTTTGTTACACACACACACATCCACACACACACACACACACACATCCACACACACACACACACACACACACACACACACACACACACACACACACACACACACACACACACACACACACACACACACACACACACACACACACACACACACACACACACACACACACACACACACACACACACACACACACACACACACACACACACACACACACACACACACACACACACACACACACACACACACACACACACACACACACACACACACACACACACACACACACACACACACACACACACACACACACACACACACACACACACACACACACACACACACACACACACACACACACACACACACACACACACACACACACACACACACACACACACACACACACACACACACACACACACACACACACACACACACACACACACACACACACACACACACACACACACACACACACACACACACACACACACACACACACACACACACACACACACACACACACACACACACACACACACACACACACACACACACACACACACACACACACACACACACACACACACACACACACACACACACACACACACACACACACACACACACACACACACACACACACACACACACACACACACACACACACACACACACACACACACACACACACACACACACACACACATACAGACATCATCGTAAAAATAGTAAATTCGTATTCTAGGGACCCTAAAACGTGCTTATTGATTAAAAACTCATCATCGAATTTTTTGACCAAAGACAATACCTTCCTTACCTAAAGGTGACGGAAGGTAAAAATGTGAAGTTTTAACATTATTATTACCGGTACCCCATAGAAGTTTTTTTCTACTGACACTTGTATAGGTCTACATTCTACAAGTTATTATTACTAATGACACAAGTCATCCCCAAAGTGTGACAAAATATTTATAGTTTATGTAACTAGTGTAATTTTGTGTTAATAATCATATGTTTACTATAAATGTTGCCACATTAGTTAATTAGCAAAATGTCGTAATCTAGTTAAAAATAATGCGATTTCTCATTAAAAACTAGTCTGAATATTAAATTAGATTTTATTTCAATGAAAGTTATGCTGAAGAAACACAAAGGTGATATACCTACATATCATTAGCCGGAACTGTAGGTATGCCAAAATAAACTATATACGAGTATTTGCCAATATTATTACATATGAGTTCACATAAAATAAAAATTGAAATCACGAGGGTAATGTGTATTCGCCTTCAGGTTATTAATCTTCAATATGTGGCAGCAGAACACGAACAGCAATATATTTTAAATCAAAACTTTTTACAGAATTCATTTCTCCTACGAAAATCATTTACACCATGAAAGCAAGGTGGTACTGTTTCACGTCCCAAAACAAGAAAGCAGATAAATAAACACACTATTTCTTCATTATTCTCTTGCTTGAGTGATGGTTCTTCATTTCTTCGCTCATGTCTGTTGTGATCACTTCCATTTTGGCGTTATAGGTACATACATCAATAAAATAATAATTAACATTAAAATTAAGAAATTTTCATTAATTTTATATATTTTCAAAATAAAATATGAATAAATTAAATCCTGGTGGCTGACATGAACTTTTCACAATTTATTTCGTTTATAACTAGACTGTTAACCCATTGATAATTTTAAAAATACATAGTAGGACCAAAGAAATTTTTCGACGTGTTCGTTCAAAAGTGGTAGCATTTTAACCCCATATCTAATGACGTGACGATTAATAACCTCAATTTAGGAAATAAAAAGCAATTATTGAAATACTACGTGGAAGATCATTTCAGCCATCGAGATGGAGCTGTCATAACTTATGGTTAGCGTGTTACTCCGGCAAAGTAAAGGCTCGGGTTTAAATTCCGGCGGCTTACATAATGTTTTCACAATTTATTTCGTTTAAATTAAATTAGATTCTGTACAAAAATATGTTTGTCAAAAAATGGTTATAATGGAGGAGTTTAATCATGTTGAAATGTAATGATTTTTCATCATATTGTACTGCAATACTATACATGCAATATTACTATTAATGCAATAAAAGTAATAAAATATAGTGTATTTTTTTGTACAAACGATATTAAATTTATTAATTAAATTTATCGTTAGATAAATCGCCCGCAATACGATGACGTATGCGGCATCTTTGGTTTGCTATAATTGTCCGCTACGAGCGCTACTTTAGAATGAAAACATGAACGTATGTCTTGTATATCTGATATTGAAACGTCAAATTCAATGTCAAAATGCAAATTATTTGATTTTAAATATGTAAACGTAAACCTACAAAATACGATAAAAACAGAAATTAAATTGTCAAATGTAAACATAAAGAGGTAGCCGTGTTTTGTTACTGTCTCTTTCTATGAAGCACGTTTTGGCCACGTATGACGAGACCTAATTCGCATACAGTTGATGTTATGTACGCCATAATGGCGGGAAGAAAATATTGCAAAAGTTTAACATTTTTTTTTCTCCGGTATTTTTTAAAGGTCTACAAAATATAAAAGTAAAAGCGCTTTAGATTTAAAAATATTTTAACATAAAAAAATCAAAAATTCAAAAACTCTCCCATTCGGAATGAGATACGAAGATTATATATTTTTCAATTCTAAATAACTTCTTTCAGTGATCGTCTACTTTCACTAACTGTTTTTATTCAATAAGAAAACATTCGAACAAATAGAATCGCATCGTTAATGTAAATTAGGCCTAAATGTTTATATTAATATTTATTATGGTATACTGTTAATCAAGTATCCGTCTGTCCGATGCCATATTAGGTGCGATTGGAGCGCCGCCAACTTCGTTAGCGAGTAATGTCACTTAATTCAAAGTATGACCGCATTATGTGCTAAGTGAATTCTGTGCGTTGTCAAACTATAATAGTAACTAAGGTAATAAAGGGTCAGAAAGTAGGCACGAATATAGCGCCAGTGAATAAACCTGTTTGTATTATTAACCGTGCACTTTGAATTTATGAACTATAGTAGTGCAATTTGCACCAGGAAACTATACAGGGTGGTGGCTTGGACGACGCAGCATAGGTGTTTCAATGGTAAAATCTTAATGTGCAGTTATTTGCTCCCCTAATTAGTTTAGAGCAAAATTGTATTTAGGTTTTTTCTACAGGAAAAAATACTGCATTCGAATATGCTAATGTGAATAATTTTTCAAGTTCCGGAACCGTAAAAATAGTCGAAAACAATAATAACATTTTTACAAAAATCATTGATGCCATGGAACAAAAATTTAAATAAAAGCGCAAACATCTGGCGCTACTTAAAGAAATCTTTAATTTAGTTGTCGTCAAACTATACCTACATTGTTGTAGTTATCAACTATTACATCGTTGTCATCAACTACAATAAAGATGTTTTCATTTTCCCTGTTTTAAAGAAAAGTGCAAACACACAAATATTTCGTGTGGTGGATTTTAAATATTTTGTTACAACCCTGTCATGTGTCATGTGACCCATCAAGTCCATTTAAGAAGCCACCCGCTGCGTTTGCAAATATCTTGAAACAAACTATACCCTAAATTGTTTAGCTGTTGACTTTGTAGTCACCAGGCTTGCTATATACCTTCTGTTATTTAAAAAGAACATTTTAACTTTCTTTTTATTATGGATTATGCCAAATCGCACCAGCAAGGTTTAATTTTCAGCAATCCTTAAACAAAGAAATGCATATCGGAATTTTGACAGCAATATATATAAATTCATTTGACATTTAATTTCGATGCAATATTGTCAATAAATTATGTCTACAACCGGCCATTAGACTCTTATGGCTTAGACTTTAATTATTCCTAAATGTGGTCGTCAGCAGACAAATTACTTTTTTGAACATTTTATAACAACTTTTTACTGTAAAGCTTTTGCATTCATTATACAGTTACTGTAAAGTACCTACCTATACCTTGACCTATCTAGTGCACATTAAATGTATATTCCAACTTGCATTAAATTCATATATGAAAAATAATTAGTTTCATTCATACGTCATACGTTCATATAGATCCTGGGTTCAGATTTCACACTGCATGGGTTTTTCTGGAAATTTTTGTATGCCTTCTCCCACTATAATGGGGGCTTATACAATTCATATAGAGAGTTAATTAGAAAATTCGGTGACCATCTAGTGAGTAAAAAAGTATTTAATAAGTAGTTATGTAGTGAGTAAGATTTAGCTTTACAATTAGACATTTATCATGTAATCCACCACGTGTTTATTTCCACTTTTCTTCAAACCCCGGCATTCTAACCATCATTTTAACTGTAAGACGGAATGGTGCTCAATTTTTTTTGTGTTAAACATTATTTATTTGTGAACTTGTTTTTTTAGTGATATTCCAAAGATCACTACACTTTAGTACAAGAGATAATTAATTACAGGCACTACACAAAATAACAACCAAATTTTGCTGACTAAATAACAAATGATGGGAACAACGAGAAAAAGTGCTGAAGGGGAGAACATTTGATCGACTCGAACACGGTATATCACCTCGCTCCTTCTAAAAATTTGTTGTCCTTTTCTAAATTGTGTGGAAAGTCCCCATTGGATTGAGCCCTTGCTTAAATTTTTGTTAACATTGTAAAGAAAATATTATTCATATATTTATTTTTCTTCAAACTAATTTTTATTTAGATATATAAAAAATTATATTTTAGAATTCGCAACTGGGGGTCTCGTGGCCGCGTGCCTGTGTCTGGTCGCGAATCTGGGGAACCGGGTTCGATCCAGCCCGACGCCAAATATTCTGAATTTTAAATTGCACAAAATTGACTCCTGTGGCGCACTCTCCACGCCAGCAAGGAGTGCCCGTGTGATGACGCCTGGTAAACGCCCGCACGGTACAAATATGTCGTTATCATTACTGAAATCTGTGTACAACGTAGATTGGCACTTTGGCACACCCAGCAATAGGTAATATTGGCATATTTATATTATTTTATTTATTCGCAACTTTAAAAATGCAAATAAATTTTACTTACATATTCGAATGGAAAATATGTATATTGCTTTTATTGTATAATTGTAATAGTAAAAATTATAATGGTTGACAAATTCTTGCATTCATCACCTAAGTGATGAATGCTTACCATGGGATATGGTGGTCCACCTGGAACCTTCTCCCATTGAAGTTCATGACAAAATGTGGCTAAGTGAAATATTATTTGCACGAATAGCCCAGGATTCTTTGCTTATACAACCTCCAAAATCTGGAGCGAGTTTCCTGCAGGAACCGTTTAGATGTAATGTGTACGAGTTTTCTGTGAGACCATTCTGATCACACTATCATGGTTGTAGTCGCCATCGTCTCCGCCATTCTCGTCCCAGCTTCTTAGTATGGTATGACTAGCAAATGAAAGTTGACGTTTAAATTATTTTATAGATGTGGTTTCTTTTGAAACCCTAGAGAAGAATAGAATTGTACGAAATATTCAGATATGAAATTTTTGTATGAACCCATTTAAATACTGGACTAGGAAAGCACAGAAATACATTACTATGTCTGGCTGAAAATAGATGGCCGATTGAATACCAAAACAGGGGTGCGTTTAAAATGTTTTAAACATTTTTCGTATGTGTTGATATAATATTTTGATCTTTAAACTATTTAATTTGGCAATTCTTTGAAATAGGATTATTTTTAATTTCCTCTAACAGTAATTCTGACTCGAGGGTTGCTTACACCTGAGACGAACGAACTAGAATTTGCTATATTAATTTTTTTAAATACATCCCTGAATCCTGTTGCTAAGGTCATTTCAAATGCCTCTTGGTATTGAGTACAATTCTTATCTTCTGTAACGGAATACACAAGGGTCAGTTTCCTTTCAAATCAAATATAGGGAAATGTTTTCAAAACAAACCACATCTATTAAATAATTTAAACGTCAACTTTCATTCGCTAGTCATACTATACAAGCCCGAACCAGGTCTGTAAACCAGCCCCGCGCTGAGTGTATGGTCTACGGGCATATAATATCTGAGCCATATATGTTGGAAGATACTGAGACACTGAAACAGAGCAAAAATACCCGGCATTCCTCAGATAGTGAGAAACATAGAATGGAATAATAATAATAATAATAATAATAATAATAATAATAATAATAATAATAATGATAATAATTATAATAACAATAACGCAGGGATAGGCTAGCCTGCAGCAGATTAATGGACGCTAACACAATTGAAATTTGTACATAGCTCCCCTGGAGGCATTACATAGATGTATTGGTTGTTAGGTTACGGCAGTACAAACAAAAAACTGTCATCACCCATTCACAGTACAAATTCAAAGATGTAAACATTGTAAAAATCGTATGATAATCATTATACATAATAGTCCTGTTGCAAGAATTTTTATATGCCTTCTAATTCGCTTCTAATTATTAAATTTAAGAAGATATCATTCTTTAAATAGCCTGAAATTTGAAATTATCGCGAAATATGCATTAGATATTTTACAATTAATTTTGAAAATTTGTATAATATGTATTTTGAAAAAGTTACCTGATCTGAAACAGAATGTGACGTCAAAGTACATACATCGCATACTTTTATTTATTTAAAAACGTAAGTGCGTGGTGGACAAACTGTTGGATGTGAATGACGTAATGTAAGTGTTATGACGTCACAGGAGTGAGAGATGATTTATATGACTATTTTTGGCGCCAATCTTTTTATTTTATTATTTACGAAAATAAATTATTAAAATAATAATAATTATTAAAAAATATTGCATAAACTTTAATTTAAAATACTTTTTGAAAAATGTCGAACAGACTCATTATATTAGTTACTCCAGGTACATCTTCCTGTTCTAGATTCATTTTTAATGCAATAAATTAAATAATTCGGTATAGAAAGCTAGGTTAACTCCGAATGACAGATGTAAAAGAACGAAGGGTGTTTGTTTGTGTCTAGATGTTCTCTCTCTTGTGTGTGACGTCAATTCTGTGTGCCCATTGGGAATTTGCGATTGCGACTCCACAAAACCTCAGCTAGCCGGATGCCAGATTCAGCACCCATCACCACTTCTTATCATGGGATGTCGGTCCTGTGTTTGTTAATGTACTTGCTATGGTTGCTCATTCACAATTTTCTCCCCCAGGTGGAAAAATATTCCCTTTATAAATATCCCAAAACCCTCCGCTTAGACTAAAATTACATATTTCTAAAAGGGGAAAATTTGCGTAAAATTAAGTAAAAATTTGGGTCAGATACCTACGGCTAACAAAGGTCTTGGAAGAACAGTATGCGAACCGTAAAATAAACAGGAGAGTAGAAACTAATGTCACAAGTTAAATATCTTTATTATTATTGTTAATTATATTCATTCATTTGTTTGAAAAAAAAAAATACAACAATATTTATTTTCCGCCCATCACGTCGAGGTTAATCATTTGAAAGAATGCGAATGAATCACTCTTGGTACAAAATGGTACAAGCTTGATATCACTGTTATTGTGTGACGCAGCTTTTCGAGTTCCGAACCGCATGCCTTGCAAAATAATAAGGGACATTCTTTTATATTGTTTCCAAACGGAAGATTGTTAATTTATAGTCAAAGACATTAACACTTCAAAATAAACATATGTAGTTGAGCAGAGAAATCAGCTACTGGTCATAGATTTAATAAAAACAAACTTTTTTTATTATTTAATGTAAAAGAACAGGTAGTTGGGATAGCACTAGTAGTTTACACTTTGAGTTTAAATTACAAAAAAAATAACAAATTTGACTGTTTTTAATATTGCTTTTGCTGTTAATAGCTAGTATAACCATTTGTGTTAAAAATGTGTAACATTGGGTAATGCCGAAACCATCACATTGTACAAAAGTAGAGTTTCGTTGAAGAGTGGGAGTTTTTTGTATCCGACTTGCTGAATTGTGTAAATCCTTAAAAAGATGAGTTTATATAAATATGTTGTAATAAATTGTTAATAGTACTTTTTCAAATTTTACTATTGATAGTGGATTTAATAGTAAATGACCTTATAATTTTATATAAAATATTAGTGATTTTAGGTCAAGTTGCAGCCTTATGTGGAGTGTCAAATACTGATGCACATTTTTTATTTTTTTTATTTTGACATCCACTGGCTAGAGCTAAGATAGTGCATTTTTAAAAATTTATATCATGTCCGTTATTTGATTTCTCATAAATGCAGCTACATGCATATTTTGTCTCGTGGTCACGTGCCTGAGTGTCTAGTCGTGAATCTGGGAAATAGGTATTTCGACGCCTGTGATGCCCTCTCAACGCCAACAATGAGTGCCCGTGAGGTGACGCCTGGTAAACGCCCACACGGTACAAATATGTTATCGTCATTACCGAAATCCGTGTACAAAGCAGATTGGCACAAATTTTATTTATTTGTCTATTTATATTTTACCCAAATTCCTTTATATTTTCAAGTTAGAAGAGAAAGAAAAAAAATATAAAAAAAAATCACGAAAATGCAAAAAAACGAATTACGGAATTAGTGCTACAACCGCATACATACGGCTAACCTAATAAAATGTGAATTCCAAAATTCTGTGGCCTCTAATGTGTGCACCATGTACCTACTGGAGTAAGTTATTTCAGAAAACATTAGATATACGACATATTTTACAAGGTGTCTACTACGGGTACATTTACTCGTATCTGTCAATAACTAATAAAAATTTGATAACTGACAAATAATGTTAACTACTAATGCATTTCATTTTTTGGTAATGAACTGACAAGAAATAAACATCAATAAAGGCGTAAGACAAGAATGTAGCATGTTACCAACATTGTTCAAAATTTATTTAGGTGACCTTATAAGAGTTTGGCAAAACCAAAAAACATCAGAAGGTATAAATATAGGACGCCACGAATATTTAAATACAATGCTGTTCGCTGACGACCAAATAATAGTGGAAAACAATGAAGACGATCTACAAAAGTAATATACAGACTTCATCAACTAGGGCAAGATTACAAACTACACATATCAAAAACTAAAACGATGGCATTCATGGGAATCCAACCAATAAGAAAAAAAATAGTGTTCGACGACCACACACTAGAACAAGTATCGCACTTCCAATATTTGGGATGTGATATCACATATGACGAAGACAAGGATAAAAACAACTAAGTTAACACCTACTAAAGAATATGTGGCACAATAAAAAGAACACTAAAATGAAAAACAAGTAAAGAAACGCAAATAAAATGGCCATACATACTTCACACAGCAAAATGCTGGGCACCTAGAAAGAATGAAAATAGAATCTCCAAAAATGAATTTTTTAGATCAGTTAATGGAAGCTCAAGGCTAGAGAAGATCAGAAATGAGAGCATACGTGAAGAGCTGAATATACAACCGATAACGGAAGGAGCTAATGAATACAAAGAAAACTGGAAACAACATACGTATGTCACCAAAAAGAATTCCAAAAAAAAAAATCAATGATCTACAACCCAAGAGGAACGAGAAATATAGGAAGCTCTGCATCAGCCCACGCAAGAGGCCGCGTTCGGTTTCACCCAGGAAACCCCAGCCGAAACGCCTCAAGCTGCCGACCCGAGGACAACATGGTGAAGCCGGAACAGGCAAAGTTCCTAATCCTGGAAGGACAAGAGAAGAAGACGATTACTTCCTTAGACGTCAATGAATACGAATAATGGCTTCAATTTTAGATAAATATTGAACCATATTTTTGAACAACAATAATACACATTTTCAACTACCGGTGCTTTTATTATACATTCGATTTTACATCAAAGATTTTGTTTTTCTCATAATTAAAAATAAATTAGGGAATGATTTTTTCGTGTCTCGCGTTATGGCTATACTGTAAATACCCACAGATTCTCTGAACGTTATTAGTCACTTTATACTATAAGATCCCATAAAAATGGCCTAAAATGTATTTTATAAGATTTTATTTAAATAACTGATTTACTATTTAAATCAATTATAACAATACAGGTAGATCACGCTGCATCAAATTAAATTTTAAATAAAAATGTCTCATTTTTAACTGTCAAGCTTTCTGATTTACTTTCTTCGAGACAGCTAGTGAACACGTGTTAACTACAATGTAACTTAAAATTAAAATATTTTAATATTTAGGAAGTTATAAACATTTTCATAAAATGATTTAGTGCGTACGTGTATATACGTACGCATTGGTGAATCTTCAATTAGAAATCTGCTTTATACACAGATTTCGGTGATGATGATGACATATTTGTGGCGTGGAGAGTGCAATTAAACTTATGAAAATGTTATTTTCGGGGTTCCGATTGTTTTTTAATATTAAAATAAATAATTTTATTTTCTGCTATGTAGTTTTATTCAATAAATAATTATTTAATGTAACAACAGTAATTTATTCCCTTGCATTTCTCTGCTTTAACATTTTTAATATACGCGAGTATGTTTTTATTCAATGGCTCCGAATTTATATTAGTTAGTAGTATATCTTTCAGTATGTATTTAAAGCCTGCTCAATAGTCTGTCTCGTATTGATGACTATTGTGTATTATTTTTGTAATATTATCAATTTTAATTTATATAACATTAATTTTGGCCATATTTAATATCGAATATTTAGAACCATAACAGCTAAGTATCGTATTGAAATATTGAAAAACACGAATATAGTCTCTCAATCCTTATAAACTTCTTAAAAAATTGTCTGCTGTTTAGCCAGATCACTGTAAGTTGAGACCGCTGTATAGAGGTGGGCGCGGGCCGTGATTTTGTCGGGTCACGACGTGACCCGCGTGATCGTGAGTATAATTTAAATTTTGCGTCGTGATTGGACGTGAGCGTGAGGCACTAAAAATTATCGTGCGTGATCAGGCGTGATTGATATTTAATCGGGCGCGAGTACAAGTTTTCTTCTATTTTTTATTTAAAAAAATTGTCAATTTCCATCTTTTACTTTACATTCTTTTTATCATTATTATGTCCAAATATGTCATCAACAGTATTTTTTTGCATAAAAATAGTGTTATTGTTGTACCCAAAATTGTATACACAGTTGCTCCGATTTCACTAAAGATATACAAATCTTTAAGCCCGTTTGACGCGATCATAATTTTGTTAACAAATTTGTTACCAAATTTATAATGATATTTGCGAAGGAATAAAACAACCTGTTTGTACATAAACATTCGTTTCCAATGAAACCAATTTGTTAACAAATTTGATAACAACTTATGACTGTGTTAAGCAGGCTTAAATGTACATAGAAACAATTACGTGACACGAACGTGACCCATCGGGCGTGAGTGCCAAAATAAAATCGTGAGCGTGAGTGATCGTGAATCAAACATAAAAAGTCGTGCGTGATTGGTCGTGATTACATTTTTAGTTCTGTGAGCGTGCATGATCGTGAACAAAAAGTTACTCACGCGCCCACCTCTACCGCTGTATTTATATAATCCGAAGTAGGTACATACCAAGAAAAATTTGACTATTAATTACTTCATTCCAGTTAATAATACATTATGGGCCAGTATATGGTTTCTAAAACTTGGATTCTGATTGGTTGAAATCGCGGGCAAGTTTACTTAGAACAATTTTTTATGTCTATCTATCTATCAATCTCTTTGTCTGGCTATGCATAGGCATTCAAATTTATGGTATATGGTAATATATATACAATTTTTAATAATAAGAATAAGACATTACATATTTATGTAAATAGTATTACAACGAAAACTATTATATACAACAAATATTGAGGTAAATAATCTGAATTTCAAAGTAAAATTAACCGAATTTCATCACCTTGTTTTACTTCATACGCCTATGCCATATGAGATAATCATCATTTATGTTTATATTTTCATGCGGAAGTAAATTCTGACTTTGTATTAGCCTCTAGAAATGAAGATTACTGCAACTTAATTAAATTAATATGTATTTTTTGAAAATAATCTAATTCATAAAACTGCTATTTTCAAATCTCCATTTACTTTATAATTAATTATTTTTTCTATAATTTTGCAACGCATGCAATATTAATAATTATTTAGTAATACTAGAAATAAATTATTAAAGTAACGTTCTTTTTTCGATTTACCTCCATTCGTATTAAATATCACTAAATTCAAATTTTGCGCTTAATTTTAGAACTAAAATTTATGTTTTCTACAGGGTAAATCAGTGTAATAGTTAAGTACTGCATTATCTGGAATGAACCTTAGTAGGTAGAATAAAGTCGGTGAATGTGGAATAGTCATCTAATGTGGAAAAGGCACTTTTTGAAAAAATGGTACACGACATCTGTGATCTAATGGCATAAATGCACGTATGTAGGGGAGTTATTACCCACATAGAGACACCAACTTAACTGCATTGTGCATAACATCAAAACCTTGAAGAATAGTACGAGCCCCTGCTGAGCTTTTTAAGCAAGTGTAAAGATATGTAGTTTTATTATAAGAAGGAATAAATAATTTAAAGAACATATTTGCATTGTTTTCCGAATTTTCTTATACTGTGAAAGTAAGTATGGTTATGTGGTATATATTCCATTTTAATGCACTATGGTATTCTACATTATCGTCCCTTTTTTCAATTTTGAAGAAAATTGCTCTTATAAGTGACTTATTCTAGATAATCAACCTGAAAGTGTTAATATTTTGTAAAGTACATTTTAAATGACCTATATACAATATTTGATAATTAACCGCCATCTTTTTGCATGTTTTTTTCAATTAAATAAAAATGGTATTCCACATTCACCGACTTTACTCTAGTATTCTTCTACTGCATTGTTTCCCAAACTTTTTTCCTCGTGCCCCCTGCAGGCATCAAAAATTCTTCGCGTCCCCCTTCTGGCTTCAAAATATTTTTGCGCCCCCTTAACTCTGCCCGTTCCGGTATTTTCTGAACCGGAAATAATTAATTTCTTTTCGCGCGCCCCACAATTTGGGAAACACTGTTCTACTGGATAGAAGTTCTGGCTGCAAAACAATTTTAAAAGACATGTAGTACCCAAGTTGGTCAGGTGGTAGCAATGCCGGGTAAAGCATGATTGTTCCTTCCCTGTAATTTTTTTCATTTCGTTATTTTGTCGGCTACATCTACAAACATCAGCTTATTTTTCAGCTATCCATTTATTTAAAAATATATGACATCTATACAACCAATATTACACGTCAACACTAATGTTGCATAGTTTACTTATTTTGATAACAGATGACTCGACAGCGGGATATCCCCGCATTGCTGTTGTCGACGCCAGATTCACGATACGAGTAGGCTTAGTAGGCTACATACACATAAGGCAATAAAAGCCGGGTTCAGACGATTGGTGTTTTTAACAAATACACCAATATTAATAAAATACGCCAGAAAACTTGTACATTATTTGCGGGAGTGCACTGTGAGTGTTGACCATCATGGATTGCGGTCGTTCTGAAAAGGTCATCGCTTGCTTTTTAAGTTCTTTTTATGGAACACTGAGTACTTATTTTTTCTTCGATTCTCTTCGAAACATAATAGGGTTTCCAAGGCAACGGCTTTTGAAGAAATAAGTATTGCATATAAATGTTAGTATAAAAGTATATTAATATAAAATAAAAATAATGATAAATTATATAGTATTCATCTCGGTATTTATAAATGAATTTTTAATTTGAAAAAATACAAATGTTCAAAACGGTCGCCAAGTGACGTCACAACCCTAACAAGGTCACAAAACGAAGTTATTTCATTTGATTGTCTTTGTGCGCATGCCTGGCTTTTACCGTGACGTTTGACGTTGTTGATGGTTGAGGTTGAGAGGTTAAACACATGTGTGTAATAAGAAAAATGCAAGTCAATGCAAGTTATGTGTGGGTTATTTTTATATTTTCCCGCGCTACATTTTTGTAGCTAAATTCAGTTGACACAACTGTTTGTATCTCATAGTTCATCAAGGCTTCTCTCTTACTGGGGCTGGCCTAGGTCTTGCTGCGGGGTTTTATCTCTACATTAACATATAGAAAAATTTAAAAATCGTAGAAAACCCTATTGCATTGCGATTTTTATGATCCAAATATTTTGGGCACCATAGGACTCGAGCAACTCAAACACTACTTCATTTAACCAGTCCATTTTATTTTTAATCATTTAAACAATAATTAAACAGAAAAGTTTTTAAAACACATAACCATTTCCATATTGAAATAGAAAGAATAGTAGCGAAGCAAGGCACAATATATGTACAAGTCGTGTGAGCGCAACCTCACAATATAGACAAGTTAGTGCACTAACTCGTGTATCTATAATTGTGATCCCTTTGACTTTGTGCCATTTTTACTGACAGACGATAGGAAACTGACCAATAATCACCAGTGACAAATAATTGTACAAGTAAACCACTCACACGACATGGCAACTTTACGCCATTAGCAAAAATACACCTGCCTCCTGAACCCGGCTTCAGGTTACGAAAGGTATTACCCAAATGGTTACATATTTGTCTAATCTCGATATAACATACTATGCCTAATGAACTGACAATATTAATTAATGAAAACCTGATTTACTTTTTTTTTCGTAATAGGGGAGCTATTAAAATTTCCGGTTTTGAAGTTACAATTTGAATATTATGTCAGTTTTCTTATCAAATAGGATATAAACAATAAATGTTAAATATTAAGTTATCTTTCATTCATAAAAAAATATTATATAAGTACTAATTTTTTATTTTGTTTATTATATAACTTATTGATACAGTCATAAAGTTTTACTTAAATTCTCGGGTCGACCGGTTTCGTGCTTCACATGGGCCTTCTTCAGGAGCTGAAGAATAATTACAGAAACAAATTACAAAAAATTCATCAGTCAATATTAAAAAATTAACAGAAATTACTTACATGAGAATTGTAACAACGTTATAAACATTGAACAAATAACACAATTGTGTAAAAGCGAGTGCAACATGTAGCACATGGGTTTCGTCAAAGGTATAAAAGTATAATAATTTACAAAAAAATATATATATAAAAAACTAAGAACAATTGTTTTAGGTGACCACAGTATATAGAACTCTAGCTAAGTATCATGTTAAACAAATTTTAAATATTAACTATAAATTAACATCTGCAATTAACCAAAGAATATTTTTTTAAGATGTAAGCAAAACGGTATTTATCCTAAACATATGTAAAATAATTTTAACTGCCTGAATAATATTTTGTTAAATAATAATCCCTACAAAAACTATACTTATAAAATTGTAAACGGTTTTAAGAAACAAACTCTAAATCTTGAACTAAAAATAGTATGCTGGAGAATAAATTATTTGGAAAATAAGTATTACCACCATTTTGAAATCATTAGACAGAATGTTAGTTACATACACTGGAATAAAATAAAACTATTATTAAATAGAAAATTTTAATTTTTACAAACAAATTTAAAACCACCCAAATTAACAAATTCAATGCTCTGATGAATAGTCAGTGTAAGCACAACAATAATATTTTGGCAGAACATGAATGGTTTATGAATTTAACTGATATCGAATTTCCACCGGAAGTTGCGCAGATGTTGGCGTTAGGACCAAAATTCTGTGTACCCTTGCATATCGGTGAGATACCAATGTTGAAATTAATAGCGAATGTTGATAACATCATTACTGGAACGAATGACATTGAAATTCGGAACACTGTTAGAGCCCAATTTGCCAACATCACTAATTTCTGTAATAAAAACAATAGGGTAAACAATATCAATAATAATATTTTAATTAAGAATTTTAATAAAAGAAGGTTTTTAAAAGAACATCCAGAAGTCATTATACTTAAAGCCGATAAATCAAATAAAACAGTTGCCATGTATAAGGACGAATACAATAACAAAATGAGGGATGATAAAATATATAAACCAATTGATGGTAATATTACTAAAAAAGTACAAAATAAGAATAAAAAATTTATAAAAAATCTGTTCGATAAAGACTACATAGACATTTCCACAAAAAGAAAACTTACAACAGAGAATTCAGAACCTCCACAAATATACGGTTTAATAAATGTTTACAAAACAAACCTCCCACTACGACCCATAGTCTCAGGCATTGACTCCCCTACAGATTATCTGTCAAAATTTGTCACTGGCCTTCTCAAGGGACTGGAGAACGAAGAATATCGTGAAAAATTCCTTTGAATTCCAAGAATATATCACGCAGGTTACACTGTCAGATGATTGCATTCTAATATCATTGGATGTGGTATCGCTTTTCACCAACATCCCTATATGCAGTTATAAAAATAATCAAATTCTGCCTAACCAAATAGTTACTTCCAATTGGAAAACCGGTTTACCAACAACTATGGGGGGTAGCCATGGAATCATTATTATCACCGATTATCGCTAATTTAGTTATGAATGAGTTAATGGAAACAATAAAAACTCAATTGCCATTCCAACCACCGTTTCTGAAAAAAAAATGTGGATGACTTGATTCTGGCAGTGCCAAAAAACCAAGTTAATAATACTCTAAATATTTTCAATAGTTACAATGAGCATTTGCAGTTCACTACCGAATTAGAAACAGAGGGCCACATTCCTTTCTTGTATAAATATTAAAACTGTGTATGGTATAAAAAGCACCAGATATCTAAGCTTCCAATGCTTCCATTCAAAACACCCAAAATCACAAATTTTAAACAATGCAAAGAATATAATAAGTAGGTCACTGAACTTAACATCGCCTGAGTACAAACCTGATGTTAAAAAAACAACTTCTTCGTCTCAATAGATATCGAAGAGGAGTGGTAAATGGATTACTGAATGAATATGGGACAAATAAAAATAGAATTAACAAAAATAATAATTACAATGGCGATGGAGGGAATGATAAAACAAAAAATAATAGGGATTTTTATTCATTAATATATGTAGAGGGCGTCGCTGATCAAACATTGGCGGGAAATCGGAATGTAGGTGTTGGTTTCAAACAGATAAAAACGGTAAGAGATTTATTCATGGAATTAAAGGCCCAAATTGCACCGGAATATCAATCTGGCGTGGTGTACAAAATACCATGTAGCGATTGTGTAGCCCAATATACGGGGCACACAAAACGCTACTTAAAAACTAGAATAGATGAGCACAGAAGAAATTGTACCTCGCAAAGAACCAAATAGGTAACAGGGAAATGCGCTCTGGTAGACCATGCTATAAAGAATAATCACGGGTTTAAATTTAATGAACCAAAAATAATTGACAAAGAAAAAAATCTTAATAAACGACCAACACTTGACAGAAAAATAAAAATGATATTAACTTTAGAACGGACACAATGTACATAAGTAAAATATACACTAACGTCTTAAAACATAACATTTAAAAATAGAGATAAAACTTATATACAACCAAATAATAAAATACAATTTTTCTACATTAAAAACTTGAACTACACTAAAAATAAAAATATTATACTTAAATAAAATTAAAAAACCTTTTGCGGATTAGTAACTGTCTTAACACGCAGAAAACAATACTTAACTATAGTTCCATGGGTGCGGTCACCTAGACCTAGAACAATTGTTCTGAGTTTTTTATATTTTTTTTTTTGTAATTTATTTATTATACATTTATACCTTTGACGAAATTCGTGTGCTACATGTAGCTTTTACATAATTGTGTTATTTGTTCAATGTTTATAACGTTATTATAATTCTCATGTAAGTAATTTCTGTTAATTTGTTAATATTGACTGATGAATTTTTTGTAATTTGTTTCTAGCTCCTGAAAAAGGTTCATGTGGGGCACGAAACCGGTCGACCCGAGAATTTAAATAAAACTTTATGACTGCAAACTAGCAATAATTTATTACCTCATCAATATCAATACATCCAGTGAAGCAGCCTTTTCCCTTATTGAAACTGTTCAACAATATCAAATTCAAAATTCATATTTGCACCATGCAAAACACCAAAAATAATACTTACAACATATTGTAACGTTTTAATTTATTTGGGTGAAGTGTAAAAAAATCAAAGAATTATTATTAATTTAAATAGATGTTTATTAAAACGATAAATAACTATTTAAAAGATAATAACAATGACGATTACTAATATTAAACAAATATTAAAAACTAATCAAAGACTACGAATACAATTAACAGTAACACTATTTATTTAAACGAGTAACACGACTATTTATTTATACGATATTACGGATTAATTATTTCGACTCTTTATATCACTGCTCATTCAACTGTCCGACCTACCGACCTTCACAGCGTCTATATAATCAACTGACTCAACAGCGTCTGTATACTCAACTGCCCGGACAGAGTTCACTCCTTTCACCTTACTATCTATTTATGTATCTAACTATAACTAACTGCCCTTCTGACGGACTAACTGTTCTAACTTCCACAACTTTAATATTACCGACTGTCTGTATACTACAAGTCTTCAAAACCACTGCCGAGTATCCACTTCCATTCGCCCGTACACCTAGCTTCCCAATATTCCTCAAAACTACTGCGTATTTACTTCCACAACTATTCCAGTATACTAGTAACTTCCCGAGTATTCCACTCGTTACTAAACTGCATACCCTCTCCACGATACTGCTGTGCTACTCAACTCACTGGCTCCTAACTTCTTACTGTCTATGTAACTGTCCTTCTGACGGACTAATAGCGTTTTCCATTTGTATATTTAATGCGCACTTTTTTGCACTGAGTGCATAAATCGTTTTCCATTTATATTATCAGTGCGCACTAGCTGGGCTCGCGGACCAAGTGTCGTAGGTACCTACACTTTCACGTTACAATATATATATATATATATATATATATATATATATATATATATAAATTATGGAACTTTTAACATCAATAATACGATTTCTTTTTTTAAGAAATGTACATTTTTATTTCAAAAATACCAAAGAAAGAAAAATTACATAAAAATAATTTGTTAAAAGTGATTATATCAAAATGATTAAACGTAAAAATGAGAAAATGAGTTCTGTTCGTGTGTAAACAAGGCTGAGAATTACCCAATCAGAAGCTTAAATAGTAATATGGAAAATTTGAATTTATTCCTACAAGTTTAAACAAACGGAAAGTGGACTATTCAATCTACAATACTCCTTAGAGAAATTATATTTTCACGTTATTATCTAATATTGTTAAATCTTGACTGTGGCCCTCCCAAAGACAATGAGATAACTACGTTTACATGAAGTTTCGAAATTGGTTTCAGTTTTCAGTCGAAATTACGCAAAACTGTTTACATGCAATTTTCAAAACAGGTTTACAGATTGATTTGAAATTTGCCATTATTCCAATTATTTTTTCTACCTTGTACCACTAAGAATAAAACTATACAACTGTCAGTTTATTTGTAGTTCAAAATGAATAATGTTTTGAAATATTAATAATTATTTTTATTCTTTTATAGCTGTAGTATATCAGGTTATTCTCAAAAAATTCCGGATGTTATAATCTCAAAAAAATTCTCGGTACACACATGGAGCTACTTAAATAATCTGCATTATATGCTCTAACTGTAAGGTATGAATAAATACTTTGTATCGGAAGATAGAAGGTCATTTGAAAGGTATATGATTATGCTAATTATCTTTTACATATTCACTTCCGTTAGAGAATTAAATGGTAGTTTGTGGCATTGTGAATTTGTTACGGATTTGTTTATATTTCTTAATGTACGTGTTCCTAAAGTCTTACACGTCTTATTCTCATATAATACATTGCGTTGATAATTTATGTTTATAAAATTGAATTTACTAAAATTCGATGATTTGGTTTAAAATGATCAAATGCACGTATACGAACTTTAAAATTGAAAGAAACGCCAGTCTTAGCACTATTATCGTAAATTTCATTAAATTACCTTTTTAAATAAAATAAAACAAAATAAATTTGTTCTAAAATAGTATATTAAAGAACGTGTTTTATAAGACATATTTTTTTCGTACGCGTCAAAATTTAGAAAACGAGCGTTAGCGAGTTTTCTAATTGACAAGTGCGAAAGAAAGTCTTATAAAATGAGTTCTTTATAATATTTTTTATATTTTGCGCCTTCTACAATTAACATTTACTTACTCAATTTGTGATTATATTTGTAACCATTTGTACATTTTCATGTAACTAATCTTCCCTAAATAAAAAAAATAATAATTTGACATTATATTATTAAAATGAATTGTCAATTAACTAAAAATAAATTAGGTAAAAATTGGTTAAAGAAACGTCATCTAGTACCAACCGTCTAAAACAAAAAATTGCGTATCGAAATGACTTCATTATGAATGCAAAATATAAAAAAATGTTATTTATTTATTTAATATAGACTTCTATTATCGTTTGCTACGACTAAATTCAAATACACAGGCAGACCAACTATGTGCTATACTCATGTCATTAGATAAAAACAGTGTTTCCATTTTTATTTTACAAGGAGTTTTATTATTTTATACAGATCTTTTGAATTGTAATGATATCAACAATACGTTTTTTATTACCTTCCGTCATACCTTTAGGCATGGAAGGTTTTGTTTTTGGTCAAAAATTTCGATAGTGAGTTTTTAATGAATAAGC
>OY720451.1:36089261-36241761 GCA_963082715.1 Harpalus rubripes | reverse complement strand
GAATGTATTATCAATTTGCCATGACATTTGGGTCTTCTTTGTTTGAGGTTTATTTCGACGTTTATCAGACATATTATTTCTTATTGATTATTTTGAACCGTGAACGGTTTAAAAAAGTAGGTATTATTGGTTTTTAAATTTACTTGAATTTTACTCTTTTTTGAATTTTAGACAAATAATACATTAATGGCACATATTATCCTCAAACAAAAAAGGCATAAATGTGGCACATTATGTGTACATTCATATATAATAATTTTAAAAAAACTCAATTATTTTTAATGAAAATGCAAGTATTTGGCATCATTGAAAAGCTAATTTAAAATACTTCCTGAAAATATAAAAGTATATATACCACTCCCGTTAAAAAAAACGATAATTTCTCTTCCAACGAAACCGGAAATAGAATTCTGGATCTTTTAACACCAAAAAGTGGCATTTAACTAGAAGTTTAAATTTAATAAAAAAGAAATTAACTATTCGTCTCTATTTTTGTAGGCACCCTGTAGTTTAGTTTTAGTTTACTTTGTAAATTAACGAGTAAATTAAGTTTTGCTTATTTTAGTTTAGTTAGAATTTTCCATTATCTTAGAATTCCGGATCAAAATGTGGCATTTAGCTATATAAGTTTAAAATTAATAATAAAGAAATTAGCTATTCGTCCTTATTTTTTCAATCATCCTGTAGTTTTGCTTACTTCGTAAATTAAGTTTTGCTTATATGTTAGGTAGAATTTTCCATTATCTTAATTATAAGTACATATAATTTGGTTTGGTTTTTTCTATATTTTATTTGACTTTGTAATCTTTACTTTTGATAAAATAATTCCCCAAAAAGCCTAGGTACTTTTAGAGAAAAATTACTAGTTTTGAGGAAACTTAAACTTCTACTTTTTTCGTATCAACGCATGGTACGTTTGATACAAACGTTTCTCCAAAATTTCTTCTTCGTGAAACAAATTTAAGGAAACTTTGCCAGAAGTTTCCCCGTATGCACTAAGCATAACCTCCCGTTAAAAAATAACGATTTTTGACATTAAAATCGATTTCTGATCGGTTATAATCCGGTTTTCAAGCCCGGCAGAATGCGATTCATGACCGATTAAAAACCGGATTTTTAACCGGTTTATATTCGATTGAAAACCATTTGCCTGTCCGGTTAAAAACAGGTTTCTGACCGGTTAAAAAACGGTTCCTGGCCGGTTAAAAGTCGGTAATTGTTTATAACCGGCTATTCGGTTTTTCGGCTAATCGATTTATAAACCGACGGTTAACCGGTTAGCAATTGGAGCAGATTTTGACAGCCCTAGTTTATACAGCGTGTGCAACGAAACGCGGAACATGGGAGTTTAACATAGGATTTTAAAAAGGTACGAAAATTGGCTCTCCTGTACATTTTAGAGCAAAAGTAGAAGAACAAAAAATTGTTTATAATTCATTTTTACTTTTAAAAAATCTTCATTTAATGCAATAGAATATTTATTTCTTTAGATATTTAGAAAAGAAAATGTCATTTTCGAAACAATCAGATAGCATGGAAATAAAAAAAATAAAAAAATATATCAACTAAGATCACTTGAATATTTAATGGTGAATAACAATGTAGTCATAATCATTACAACAATTAAGATTAATAATACTGATCTGAACTGTCAGAATGATATTTTGTTTTATTTGTTTTTTATTTCCATGCATGGCTATCTGATTTTTGATGAAGATGCCATATTTAATTTTCAAAATATCTAGTGGTACAGATATTGTATTGCAATAAATGAAGACCTTTTAAAAGTAAAAATTAATTTTAAACAACTTCTCATTCTTGTACTTTTGTTCTAAAACGTACAGGAGAGCAAATTGTCGCATATTTTAAAAATTCCATGCTAAATTCTTATGGTCTGCGTTTCGTTGCAAACACTGTATATAATTGCATCTGTGTTTGGGTTTGTACGTGATTGGTACAAGCATAAACCACTACATTGCGCAATATATCTGTAATTTGAAACAGTTTAGAACCAATAGCAGGATAATAATGTTTTTGGGTCTGGGACACATAAGTCCCCGCAGTAGTAAAAGAATTGAAAAAAGAAATGAACATTTTCAGTGATTATTCTGTTCGTTATAAATAGACATTTACTCTTCTCTGTGGTACGGATCAATACCAACATGTTTCATTTCACACAATCTCTTATCCCTAAAGGCGTTCTCTGTAATGTTTCGATTCCCTCCCGAGGGAGTAAGCGCACTTGTACTCCAGACGAGAGATTCGCTGGCTGTGCGCAGAAAAATATTTCCATTGTAAACGAAGCGAGAGAGAGATGATTAAACACAAAATATAATATTAATCCTCATAATTAAACGCACATCTGAGCAAGGCTTTCAACAAATAAAATATGAATTTAAAAATGAATTATGTAAAATTTTTGAAAATTATATAAATATTAATAAAACATTTCAAATAAGGGGTATTTGTATTTCAGGAGAAAATGTACTTCTGAATAAATAGATGAAATAGCAAAATTATTAGTAAATTTTTTAATCAATTAGGTTTTCGGTATCATACACATCTATTTTCTTTTTTTGGTTAACGTTAAAGTGCATATTTCTTTTTCTCTATGATCATAAGCGAAAATCGTGTTGAAAACTTCATTACGTACCAATTAAATCCTCCACCATAGTAAAAAACTTAGAACCTTTTGGTGGTCTGTGGTTACTAAATCTGAAAAATGACCGAGAAGCTTATTCTATTTCAAGTAAATACCAAATACCGAAAATAACAATGAAAGAAATAATATATTTTGGCAATTCAAACTTGGACTATAATATACAGTTGTCCCTTTTAGAGCTGCCACTATTAGGATCTCGAGAACTATGAGATACAATGTCGGATAAATGGAACTTTTTGTGCACCTATAGGGGGCCATCCCAAATGTACTTTAGTTTTTCCAAAAATTCTCATAGGGCACTAGATAATGACGAAAAACTGAATATTGTTGATTTTTACCTCTCGCTAAGAGAGGTATTGTATTCATGCTGAAAATCGCATATCCAGATTTTAGTGAATAAGCACGTTTTAAGGTCCTTAGAATCCGATTATAACATTTTTACGATGATGTCCGTATGTGTGTGTGGATGTGTGTGTGTGTGTGTGGATGTGTGTGTGTGTGTGTGGATGTGTGTGTGTGTGTGTGTGGATGTGTGTGCGTGTGTGTGGATGTGTGTGTGTGTGTGTGTGTGGATGTATGTGTGTGTGTGTGTGTGTGTGTGTGTGTGTGTGTGTGTGTGTGTGTATGTGTGTATGTGTGTATGTGTGTATGTGTGTATGTGTGTATGTGTGTATGTGTGTATGTGTGTATGTGTGTATGTGTGTATGTGTGTATGTGTGTATGTGTGTATGTGTGTATGTGTGTATGTGTGTATGTGTGTATGTGTGTATGTGTGTATGTGTGTATGTGTGTGTGTGTGTGTGTGTGTGTGTGTGTGTGTGTGTGTGTGTGTGGATGTGTGTGTGTGTGTGTGGATGTTGGATTCACCATAACTCAAATACTATAAGACTTAAGACATTTTTAACTACGGATTCCTCAATCTAACAATAATGGGAAGAGTCGAGTCAGTTTTGGTAACAATTGGACAACCGGAAGTAGTGGTTACAAGAAAAAAATCATCTAAATATTATTTATCTAAAATTTATGTAAATACTTATATTAAAGAACGTTAAATTCTTTATTCGATAAATATAAATTCATTATTATATCTTCTATAGATTTAGAGATAAAGAAATGCATATAAAATAATTTGATGTAAAAATTCTCAAATCAAACTACTTCAAGGCAAGAAATTCAAATGTTTGTAATTGACACATAAATATCACTGTCAAAAAAAATTGTATACCGCTGTCAAAAATATTTGTACATTATTATGAAGATTATGAAAATAAAAAAAGTCAACAACGTAAAAGAATATACGTAAAAAGAATGTAAGAGGAATTTGCGAAAAAATGAATAAAAGAAAAAGAAAAGGAAAGTAGAATAAAAATTCAGGATATTGAATATAAAGAAAATGTATGTATTGTACATAATTTATATTAAAATAATTATTTGGTAGTGAGACATGAATATATGTATTTGTATTTAAAAATATTTTTCATTTTATGCGTACAACCAGGTAAAATATCTGGCGAGAGGTTATGTGCTGGCCACATCAGATTTTTTTTATTTTTCAAATAACTTCTAAACTATCAGTAACCGAGAAAAAGTTTCAAATAAAGAAGTTAAATATATTTATCATCAAATTATCAAAATTATTTTTTATCAGATATATCACAAAATTACAGTTGGTCGCGAATCTGGGAAACCGGATTCGATCTTGACCAACGCGAAATATTTCGAATTTTAAATCCTGTGGTGCATTCTCCACGCCAACAATGAATGTCCGTGAGGTGACGCTTGGTAAACGCCCGAACGGTATAAATATGTCATCATCATTACCGAAATCTGTTTACAAAGCAGATTGGCACACCCAGCAATGGGTAATATACTGTGATGATATATTATTATTATTATTATATTACATTTTTTTTTAAATGAAACCCATGGATTAAGAAAATACTTATTTTTTCTCTTTCGATTGGTATTTTTTAGATCATACCTGGTATACCGATGTCCTTAAATATATATATATATATATATATATATATATATATATATATATATATATATATATATATATATATATATATATATATATATATATATATATAATTAAAATTAAATCATGAATCAAGGTAGGTATGGAATTAATTACTTAATAAAATAAAATACTATTTTGAAAAACTAATGAAAATCTTGGCAAAAAATAGGAAATTTTATGAAAAATATAGAAAAATCTACGATTTGAATCAAATATGAGTTTCATTTAAAAAATTGGAGGTTTGTGTTATACTCGTATCTCGATAATTTACTGATAAAAAAAATATATTTTCGTATGCCACTGGATACAGTATGTTACTTTATTATTTAAAACATTTATTTCTTAATTACTGATAATTTAAAAGTAATTTCAAAATGAAAAAATCTGATGTGGCCAGCACATTAGCTTCTGTCAGTTCTATGTATATTGTACAAATTTCATACAGAAAGTTCCTTGCTAAAGATTATAATTCTTGTACTTTACCTTCCGGCAGTTGCATGTATTTTCTGCAAATTCCATACAGAAAATTTATAGAAAAAGATCCTATAGGTATTTCCAGTAAAATTATAAGACACACACTATGTCAATTTCACTTGACACTGACATCTTTCAATCAAAATTTTCTTAATATAGTAGCTATTTCCATAGCTATGGCTACTTTATGAAATTTCATTTCTTTATATATTTTTAACTCAATATCCATTAAATATGAAGTATAAAATGCAGTCAAATCGTATAGAGAATAAAATATTCTTTAATATTTATAATAACATAAAATGTGAAAAAATGATATTTAACATAGTTTTTTCAAGAAAAACTGTTAAAATCTTCAAATGAGGGTACTTCTGGTTGTCCAATTCTAACCAAAATCTAATCAGCTCTTCACATGGATGTAACGAAGAGAAATACGAAAGAATTATAATTTTTAGAATTGTAGTATGGAAGTTATCGTAGACGAAAATTTTGTTACACACACACACACACACACACACACACACACACACACACACACACACACACACATACACACATACACACATACACACATACACACACACACACACACACACACACACACACACACACACACACACACATACACACATACACACATACACACATACACACACACACACACACACACACACACACACACACACACACACACACACACACACACACACACACACACACACACACACACACACACACACACACACACACACACACACACACACACACACACACACACACACACACACACACACACACACACACACACACACACACACACACACACACACACACACACACACACACACACACACACACACACACACACACACACACACACACACACACACACACACACACACACACACACACACACACACACACACACACACACACACACACACACACACACACACACACACACACACACACACACACACACACACACACACACACACACACACACACACACACACACACACACACACACACACACACACACACACACACACACACACACACACACACACACACACACACACACACACACACACACACACACACACACACACACACACACACACACACACACACACACACACACACACACACACACACACACACACACACACACACACACACACACACACACACACACACACACACACACACACACACACACACACACACACACACACACACACACACACACACACACACACACACACACACACACACACACACACACACACACACACACACACACACACACACACACACACACACACACACACACACACACACACACACACACACACACACACACACACACACACACACACACACACACACACACACACACACACACACACACACACACACACACACACACACACACACACACACACACACACACACACACACACACACACACACACACACACACACACACACACACACACACACACACACACACACACACACACACACACACACACACACACACACACACACACACACACACACACACACACACACACACACACACACACACACACACACACACACACACACACACACACACACACACACACACACACACACACACACACACACACACACACACACACACACACACACACACACACACACACACACACACACACACACACACACACACACACACACACACACACACACACACACACACACACACACACATATCATCGTAAAAATAGTAAAATCGTATTCTAGAGACCCTAAAACGTGCTTATTCATCAAAAACTCACCACCGAATTTTTTGACCAAAGACAATACCTTCCTTACCTAAAGGTGACGGAAGGTAAAAATCGACAAAATTTTCCACCATTATCTAGTGCCCTATGAAAATTTTTGGAAAAACAAAGGCACACCGGAGATGGCTCCCTATAGATGCACAAAAAGTTGCATTTAACCGACATAATCTCCTGTAGTTCTCGAGATCCCAATGGTGGCAGTTCTAAATGGGACACACTGTATGTAGTTTTTTTGAAAAGTTAATTAGTCATAAATTATTTTCTACAACTTGTTTAGCAAAGTACGCCATGAAAACAATTAATCGAGCAATTAATTATTTATTATCGAAAATTATACAACTTGTACATTAATAATTGTGTGTGTCAATGTGGAAAGAATGAGAGCTGGGTAAAAATCTACAACTTCCTATTGTGCTAAGTACATAGCTTTCATTGTATGAAAATGTATTGATACTTCTTAGAACGTACAGGTGTAATATTGAACTGTAGTTATAGTGCTTGACTGCTTAGAGTAGGTCATTATACTCGTAATAAAGAACAGAGACTGAGTGAGTATTGGTTTGCTATAGTGTATTGAGGTTACAGAGGAGAAGGTGAAAGTGGAAGATCGAAACCACAAACCAAAAAATCCAAGTTTTTAAAAATAAAATACTTTTTAAGTCTTTTTATTGCCTACACCCTACAGTCTGTTCGCCGATACATTCCAAGGAATAGCTGAAATGTATACCTATGTATAACACTTCCAGTTTGCCAGAAATTGATAACTTTTATTTTTCAAAAAGCACAAAAGTTATATGTGTATGTATGTATTCATGAAAAAATAAAATGACGACTATACCTTTTTCCACTTGACCAATTCAGTATTGTATAGAATGGGGCATTGTTTTGAACTCACTGACTGGCTGAAATTGCAGACAAGATACAAATTTACCCAATGTAATTTCGGCTACTTAAAATTGGCGCTGATGTGGGCGTCATCTGCTGAATGGCTTAAATGGAACAGAGTATAATGTTAAATATTTTCTTTATTTGTATCAGCTCCTACATGGTGAAACTAAAAACCAAGTATTTCAATAATTAAAATGTTAAATATTATTGTTTCATAAAAGATAATGTGCTTTCTTCATTACTGTAACATTTGGCACATAACTATTGTTACTAAATTATAAATAATATAATAATAATGAAAGAATATTATTTTTGATACACAGGTTAATGCACTAATTTTTGTAAAGTGTAAATTATTTAAACAATAACAGGAAATTATTATTATTATTATTATTATTATTATTATTATTTACTTTTTATTGTCAGTTAAATTAGGAAATATTCTAATAAAATATTTCTCGGTCTCATTGACCATTGTTTTGTTGGTAAGAGTGAGAGTGGTAAGCAATAATCTTTCGTAAGAAAAATTTTATACATTATAATGTGCTGCTGAGATTTTTCATGCGAATATTATTCATTTCCAGTTCACACAAAACACTTACAAGTTGTAAAAGCACAATTTTGTAAAGAAAATTGATATATACCAAATTGTGTAGATATGTACCTATAATAATTTTAGTATCTACCATTCGGATTATCTAACATGGTATTCGTACATTTATTACTACAAAAGTATATCGCTAGCCAGAGTTTTATAGTATTTGAAATATATGTATGTATTTAAAAGAAGTATTTGAAATAAGGTAGATTAAGTATTTTAAATAATTGTTTGAAATACTTAAAATATTTGTATTTTTAGATAAAATACTGTTCAAAAGTATTTTATTATTTCATTACATAATGAATAATATAATAAATTCTTTATTGTATTTAAGTTTTACAAACTTCTTACAAATTGGTTTAATGAGGGTGATTCGTTTCTGCTAATATTCATATAATTTTTTTTATACATTAATGGTGGCGAAAATGATGAAAAAACACGCACAAACTTCCAAGCCCCTGTTGGGAATCGAACCCACAACCTCAGGGTCGAGTGGTGATGGTTGCTTCGAGCGCTGTTCGCTGCACCAATCCACACGACCACCGAGGTGGCTAATATTTTATTTAATTTTCAATATTTGAAACAGTATTTTTATTTGAAATTCATTTTTGTATTTATAATACACAAGTATTTGAAATGCAAACACTCCGTCATGTGTGGTCTATTAGTAATATAATATGGAATAATTCACTAATTTTTCTTTAAATAAACAGTTTGCTATGTTAATGTCGGAGTTTCTTTTTAATATAAATAAAAATACGCGAATAAGTTGAATACGAAAAACATTGTTTTGTGTTGTTTCGCATCACCTAACCAACGTCCGAAACGTCAATTTCCCAGGTCTCCATCAGATAATCGACCGGGAAATTTTGGAAAAAACAGTCCTATTTCTAAAGCACTTCTTTAAGAACTACAAATGTAATAAAAAAAATATTGTTTCTTAAACACTCTTTTGCGTAATAATAATAATAATAAGAGAAAATGGAGAAATATTGAATGAAATTTAATTTTAAAATATTTAATTTAGTGCATATGGTTCACAATGTTAGCTATATGTTTATTTGCCGACTAAACTTTACTGCTATCCAGCTCTGTGAAATAAGTAATTTGATTTCTCAAATTTATTACTCAGTTGCTCGAACAAAGCATGATTAATTCGAAAGTGCCGAATAAATTCTTTATCAGTATATGATGGCACAATCTCTGCAAAATAATTTTTAATGCACGTTCTTTTTGTTTTGTTATTTAAAGAATTTATTAACATATCTGTCTTTGATGAAGAATCGAGTGATGATTGATATTCGTTAGAATCGTTTATTAGTTCAAACACTATGTTCTTTAAAACAGACATTTCTGCAGTCACTGCTTTGTAGCTTTATGATATGACTGTGTTTACAAACCTTTACACCTTTGGCTACTCTTGGCTTGAGTACGCTACTGAAAGCTGATCATACTTGCTCAAATATGCACTAGAAGAGCGTTGTATGAAATACAAAAACTAGATTGTACTATACTGTATTTCAGATAAGAGTAGACTTGGTGGCGCTGAGAAGCCAGCCTGTTTTACACTCATAAAACTTATGAATTAGTTTTGTTTCGTGTATGATGTACTTGACAGCTCGGAATGTCAAAATTTGATCAATATTAACTTTTTAGTAAGTAAACAGTTACGTAAAGTTATTAAATTGATTATAAAGTCGAAATGGGTTTAAACCAATCAGAAAGCTGGAATCATAAGCCCTGTCTTATTCCTAAGTCTATTCTTATCTGAAATACAATATAGTGTACACTACACTGCACTGCACTATTCTGCTCTGCACTTCAAGCACTTCTCATCGAACACTGGGAAGTCAATAACACATAACCAACAAACGTATGTAAATGGGAGATGCTCAGCAAAGCTTATCGTAGAAGTCGGTTTGACAGCGTGAAATTTGAAAGCTAGTATTTTTATTTGGGGTTGATTGGGGCTGATTTAGCCGCAATGGAAAGTAAAAAGGATAAAAAGTGAATTAAAAACCGAGTAGTTAGTGCACGTGGTAATAAACAAGTGTTATAAATGACGATTAAATGTTAGCTCTGAAAATTAGAATATTAAAACACATTTATCACCCAAAACCAGTGTATACAGTATTAATATAAAAAAATAACACATCTAGATGACCGTCGCCTGGCCGAACCCGGTCACGCGGAATCCTCCTTCACGCCGTGATTATTTCTGTAAAAGAATTAACACATGAGAAATACTCAGTGAGGAGGCAATCATTTACAAAAGGTTCAGGCATTCACACACCGTACACACATGTTGGCAACTACGGGCAGTATCGCTAGTTACTACGGAACCTCTGCCGCTTCGGTGGTGATCCGGAGACAATCCTCTTAACCAACTGGATCAGATCACTACAGCCCTAACTGCTGCTACGCTGGCGACACCAGAATGTGGGTCACTACAGCCTTCCCTGCTGCTACGCTGGCGACCCTCGGGTTCACACGAGCGGCCACTACGGAACCACTGCCGCTTCGGTGGTGATCCGGAGACATTCCTCTTAACCAACTGGATCAGATCACTACAGCCCTAACTGCTGCTGCCGTTGGCGACACCAGATGTGGGTCACTACAGCCTTCCCTGCTGCTACGATGGCGACCCTCGGGTTCACACGAGCGGCCACTACGGAACCACTGCCGCTTCGGTGGTGATCCGGAGACATTCCTCTTAACCAACTGGATCAGATCACTACAGCCCTAACTGCTGCTGCCGTTGGCGACACCAGATGTGGGTCACTACAGCCTTCCCTGCTGCTACGCTGGCGACCCTCGGGTTCACACGAGCGGCCACTACGGAACCACTGCCGCTTCGGTGGTGATCCGGAGACATTCCTCTTAACCAACTGGATCAGATCACTACAGCCCTAACTGCTGCTGCCGTTGGCGACACCAGATGTGGGTCACTACAGCCTTCCCTGCTGCTACGCTGGCGACCCTCGGGTTCACACGAGCGGCCACTACGGAACCACTGTCGCTTCGGTGGTGATCCGGAGACATTCCTCTTAACCAACTGGATCAGATCACTACAGCCCTAACTGCTGCTGCCGTTGGCGACACCAGATGTGGGTCACTACAGCCTTCCCTGCTGCTACGCTGGCGACCCTCGGGTTCACACGATGCGGCCACTACAGTACCCAGTACTGCTCACATGCACACTCACAATCATACACATGCTAGATTAACTCTCTCACCTGAATCACTATAATATCGATGTTCTCACACTAAAATCTGGAAATAAACTGAAATAAAATACGTGAATACCAGTATCATTAAACGTAGCTCTTATCCAACAGCATCGGTTACGTACCTAAATAGCTAATTAGAGACAAAACATAATAAATTTAATAAAAATAATCTTACGCAAAATAATATCTGTGACACAAGTACTAATAATGTCTTATTCAAGAGCGAATAAATATTGTTTTTTATTTGTAAATTGAAAAACTACGATAGAAATAATAATTTCGATGTACACGACGAAAATATGTATCTCGTAGAAATTAAGTAATTTATACAAAGATGTGGACGGAGATACAGAAATTATCAAATTAAATCTACAGAATTAAGTGATGTTCAGGTTTTGTTGAAATTTTTAATATTCAGGTCTCGTACATTTTTACATATATAATTTTTATTTTTGACAAAGTTTGGTTTTATAAATTGAAATTATTTATTTAATGCATGTAAAACCGGCCGGCTCTCAGGCGCCATCTACTATTTTCTGAAGTGAAGTATAGAGAAACTAGAATAATATTTAAAAAGTTGCAAACATATACGAAATAGAAAATGATCACTTTGTCATACGTTGGTTATCAAACAAAGAAACTCAAATTCAACCTAAACAAAATCCAAGAACAAACATGGATTTTTTAAATATTCCTGCAGTTTATGCTAGCGCAAGCTGTTTTACGTGAACTTGTCAACAATAAGAAATTTATCAAGTTGATTATGTTTTTGCAATATATTACAAGTGAAATACTTGGTAAGTAATAAATAGTTATTTACATACCATGATTAACACTACATAAAAATATTGGAATTTAAATTTGACACATCACTCTGAAACTAGCTACATATATGTAGAATATGTTCCATTTAAGCTATCCGATCAGAGCCAGTTTTAAGTAGCCGAAATTGCATTAGGTAAACTTTTGTCTCTTGTCTCCAATTTCAGCAAATCAGAGAGTTCAAAACTGTGCCCTATATTTTACAATACTGAATGGTTTAAATGGAACAAGCTATAATTTGTACAAAAATTACTAATTTACTTTTCGTACAAAAAATATTGTACAAACCGCGCGCATGAACTTGGTTCCCGATTCCCGTATAGTTCGTATTTACGTATACCAAACATCTTATCTATTTTCAATTATTTGAAATATTGGTATATTTCAAATACTAAAAAAATAATTCTATTTTATTAAACATTTGAAATAAATATTTAGAATTTTGTATTTGAAATACGTTTTTTTATGTATTTTATACAACACTGGTCATTAACTCATTTCTGGGTGTACCAATCTGCCTCTATTTGCGAATATCGGTAATGACGATATATCTGTATCATTGAGAGCGTTTACCAGGCGTCACCTAACGGGTTACTTTTTGCTAATTGGAAATAAATTTCAAGTTTGTCGTCGGTCGGAATCGAACCCGGGCCATCCGAATCACAACCGGTCATCTTTAAAATGGATATTGTATTCCATATTCATAATTATTATTGTTTGGTTACATGTGAATCATATTTTGATTAAGAAAAACTAGCCACAGTTTAGAGATGGAAGTATTAAGTATTGTTTCCGAATACTCATTATGTGACTCATATTCATATACTTCCACAGTTGTACCTATGATTCAATCTTTTTCAGTTTGTGTTCTATTTTTCTAATTTATGATTTTTCAAACGTAAGCGTACCTATTAAATTTTAAAAATACATGTATTTTTCATCTATGTTAAGGTGAACGAAATATTACATTACTTCATCGCATAATGAATGAAGCTTCATGTTCATTCATTATTTCAAGTGTGACATATTTTTTTATGGAACAAATTTACATACAAGCTCATAAGCCCAAACATTTTCAACAAACAAATTATAAAACCTGCGCAAATGGTTAGAAATTTCTACAAATTTCTTTCGACCAAAAACTGAATATGTTATTCAGTATTGGGTTACATCGCCTGTATTAGTTTAGTAATACCTACCAACTTTAATTCTATTAGGCATTGTATCCCTAAGTCCTGCATATTTCCCTATATGTTGTCCCATATGTCTTGCAAGCAAGGTAGGTTTTATTGTACGCACTAGATGTTTAGGAAGTTGTTTTTCATTGTGCCAAAAGTAAAGAGTAGAAGCTAAATCTGGACTAAAAGGTGACCCTTAAAATGCCGTTCGAACTAATTATCACCCGTCATTTGGACTACAGTTTTTTTTAAGTTTTAAGTCTATATTTAAAGTAGCCGTAATAATTTTGTAGAAATTTCTAACCATTTGTGTAGGTTTTATAATTTGTTGAAAATGTAAACCGGCCGAACTATTATGAGTTTGGACTGGTATGTATATTATGAATGAAACTCATTCATTCGGACGTATGTTCGATAGATAAATGTGGTACTGGTTGGTATCTCAGTGACGTACGCAATGTTGTCTGCGTTTGTGGTCAAGTTCCTACAATTTACTTACTGATAAAAGTAAAGAAAGAATTTTTCCAACTTCCTTATATGGACTACTTTTTTATTATGCATGTTTCAAAAATAACTTCATTTCATAGACTAAATATGCAAGATAAATTTGGTGGTTTGAATACATTTCACATAATTCTGCTTTACTTGCCTTGCCTGTACTGAGAAAGGCGATAAATAAATTTTAGTAACTACACATTCCCATTGACACTTACATATTAGTTCATATACCTACAGGTGCGTGAACTTGGCACATAAAGTGTGGGTGCAAATTCTGAAATTTTGCAAATATTTTGCACCCAATTTTGCACCCTACAATTTTTTAAACTACCTTCATTAGTTCAAAAGTTATAAACAATTGAATTTTTTTGTGCCAACTTCACGCCAGCACAAAAAAATATTCGGAATCAAAATTTTTATTTACCAATAATTTGCACCCAATTTGCACCCATTTGCACCATCAAAATTTTTTTGTTATATTTTTAAACAAAAAAGTTATTAACACTTATTTTTTTAATTGCCAGCACAAAAAGTGTTCAAATTTGATAATTTTTTAAATGGAATAATTAGCACCCAGTACAACAAAATTTGCACCCTAAAAATTATTTCCCTGTCTATATTGTTTCTAAAGTTATAGACAATTACATTATTTTTCTGATAACTTCCCACGAATGTAATTACAGTTCATCAAAGTCATTAATTATGGATTGTTATGAGGGTGCAAATTACGAGATGTATTTATTATTATTAACTAGGGTAGGGTACAATTTGCACCCTAAAGATAGTGTCATTTCAACCTGTATTTATTTAAATAATAACGTTCAAACGTAGAAGTATAAATTACATCGGTATATATTGCAACAATGCCATTTATTATGGATTGTTATGAGGGGGCAAATTACGAAATTTATTTATTATTATTAACTAGGGTAGGGTACAATTTGCACCCTAAAGATAATGTCATTTCAACCTGTATTTATTTAAATAATAACGTTCAAACGTAGAAGTATAAATTACATCGGTATATATTGCAACAATGCCATTTATTATGAGATTGTTGTGAGGGTGCAAATTACGAAATTTATTTATTATTATTAACTAGGGTTGGGTACAATTTGCACCCTAAAGATAATGTCATTTCAACCCGTATTTATTTAAATAATAATGTTCAAACGTAGAAGTATAAATTACATCGGTATATATTGCAACAATACCATTCATTATAGATTGTTATGAGGGTGCAAATTACGAAATTTGTTTATTATTATTAACTAGGGTAGGGTACAATTTGCACCCTAAAAATAATATCATTTCAACAAGTATTTATTTAAATTATTAATAGGGTTCAAGGTCAGACACAATATTTATATTAAATTATATCGCTGAGTTTGTAAAGTCCCATGACAACGGTAGAGTTCCCCAATCTATGTACGTAGTGTATCTATTGACAATGGTAAATAATAACGCTCACAAAAAAAATTGAATGGGCTGTAATTTAATAGAAGCGGATTTTACTCTACGAAGTTTGGATGGTGTAATGATTTAATCTGTATACTTATTGGGATTATATATGGAATAAATATTATGTTTATTCTTATATTATTATGAATCTTACCGAATTACATTTTTTAAATGTCGCCCTAACCAGTGTGTAATAATAGATAAACGCCAGACAAATAGTTAGCGTTATTTTAGGATAGGTGCCCGATATTGCAAATAATAGATGTAAAATTATTTATTACAACAAATTTAGCAATATCAATTTCAACTTAAAATTCGTTTGTTCTATGTTTGAACGTTATTATTTAAATAAATACATGTATGCAATTGGACCCTACCCTAGTTAATAATAATAAATAACTTTTGTAATTTGCAGCCTCATAACAATTCATAATAAATGACATTGTTACAATATATATCGATGTAATTCATACTCCTCCGTTTTAACGTTATTATTTAAATAAATACATGTTGAAATGACATTATCTTTAGGGTGCAAATTGTACCCTATCCTAATTAATAATAACAAATAAATTTCGTTATTTACACCCTCATAACAATCCATAATAAGTAACATGGTTGCAATATATACCGATTGAATGTTTAATTAATACTCCTACGTTTTAACGCTATTATTGAAATAAATACATGTTGAAATGACATTATCTTTAGGGTGCAAATTGTACCCTACCCTAGTTAATAATAATAAATAAATTTCGTAATTTGCACCCTCATAACAATCCATAATAAATGGCATTGTTGCAATATATACCGATGTAATTTATACTTCTACGTTTGAACGTTATTATTTAAATAAATACAAGTTGAAATGACATTATTTTTAGGGTGCAAATTGTACCCTATCCTAGTTAATAAAAATAAATAAATTTCGTAATTTGCACACTCATAACAATCCATAATAAATAGCATTGTTGCAATATATACCGATGTAATTTATACTTCTACGTTTGAACATTATTATTTAAATAAATACAGGTTGAAATGACATTATCTTTAGGGTGCAAATTATACCCAACCCTAGTTAATAATAATAAATAAATTTCGTAATTTGCACCCTCATAACAATCTCATAATAAATGGCATTGTTGCAATATATACCGATGTAATTTATACTTCTACGTTTGAACGTTATTATTTAAATAAATACAGGTTGAAATGACATTATCTTTAGGGTGCAAATTGTACCCTACCCTAGTTAATAATAATAAATAAATTTCGTAATTTGCACCCTCATAACAATCCATAATAAATGGCATTGTTGCAATATATAGCGATGTAATTTATACTTCTACGTTTGAACGTTATTATTTAAATAAATACAGGTTGAAATGACATTATCTTTAGGGTGCAAATTGTACCCTACCCTAGTTAATAATAATAAATACATCTCGTAATTTGCACCCACATAACAATCCATAATTAATGACTTTGATGAACTGTAATTACATTCGTGGGAAGTTATCAGAAAAATAATGTAATTGTCTATAACTTTAGAAACAATATAGATAGGGAAATAATTTTTAGGGTGCAAATTTTGTTGTACTGGGTGCTAATTATTCCATTTAAAAAATTATCAAATTTGAACACTTGTGCTGGCAATTAAAAAAATAAGTGTTAATAACTTTTTTGTTTAAAAAGATAACAAAAAAATTTTGATGGTGCAAATGGGTGCAAATTGGGTGCAAATTATTGGTAAATAAAAATTTTGATTCCGAATATTTTTTTGTGCTGGCGTGAAGTTGGCACAAAAAAATTCAATTGTTTATAACTTTTGAACTAATGAAGGTAGTTTAAAAAATTGTAGGGTGCAAATAGGTGCAAATTGGGTGCAAAATATTTGCAAAATTTCAGAATTTGCACCCACACTTTATGTGCCAAGTTCACGCACCTTTCATATACAGCTATTGTTGAATATATCAATTGTCGGTTCGGGTTATGTACAGTAGTTTAATAAAGAATAAAATAGAAAATTCGAATGGCACAAAATCATAAAATTTAATATGTATACCTAATACCTACATTACAATAATTTAAAATCTTAGGATTGGGAAGTCCCGTAAGGATTTTTCTATTGAATGCCGCACATATTTAAGAAAATATTTTATATTTTTCAATGTTGCGTTCTTTAGCCAATAACAAGGAACAAGACTGTCACTCTAGCTTAGCCATACTGCCATACAACTTTATGTTAAAATATTTAGTTCTAATTCTAAATAAAGATTAGAGAAAAGATATGAAATATAAGCCGATGAAAAATTTTATCTATAACTTTCAGCCAATGTCCAGTATTTCATATTGAGAGATAAGCGCAATATAAAATTTAAATTACCTACCTAACATTGATTAAAAATTACAGACTGAAATACGAGTAGGTAGATAAATTTATTTCGCAAAATGTTGTATAGTAAAATTTACAAGTTATATTTATTCTTATAATGTTTTTAATGTAAATAATACTTAGTAAATAATTATTTATGAGGGTTATACCTATAATATGAATATTTTCTTAAATATATATTGTGTATAAATAAAATTACCAACGCACGGTTGTGTCAGAAATAGCATTCTATTTTAGGCAACTCTACATTGTTCAATTTTGATAAAACTTCTTGTTTTATTTCATTTATTAAATTATAAGTTGTTTCTTTTCCTTGATAGTACATTTTAATATAATATTTATTTAAATTAATAAATTCTCTTGATGTGTACCACAAATAAGTAAATGTAGAAATAATGAAATAAAACACATAAATAAATATACTTCTAATCGATTTCTTGTTTTATATTATACGATTTTTCACAATGAAATCGACATAAATTGATATAGATACGTAGATATTATACATTACAATATAATTTTAACAATTTATTTTTCAATAATAGCTGTTCACAATAAAGCAATTTTATTTTTATACAATATAAGTCTGGCGTAATAGAAGAGTCATTACAATGAGTTTGTAATACAGGAAAACCAAAGGCGTTTCAACATCGTAACTACAACATATTCGGAGAAATCTAAATAAATTATTACTGCACACAATAATTAAAACAGACTTAATTGTTATTCTAAATGCATGAGCGCAGCGCGTAAGATAATTTCCACTAAACAGACATGAATTTTATAGGAAGGACAGCAGGAAGAGTTACACAAAAGAAACAAGAAACTGTTAGTTAGGATTAATCCATTTTTTAAACAAAAGAAGTAATCCAAAATTTTCTTATTATATGTAGTACGTTTTAAGATACATAGACGTACACTAATTATGGAATAGGTCTCGTTCTAGTTCCAGACGAAGATTTGGTAATGATTATTTTTTAATTAATCGGGTATACAGAAGTGAGGCTGGGCTGAGTGCCAGATTCATGATCATTCGAATTCGAATCGTCAAAACAACATCCAGTTATTGCTGTTATAATTTTAAAAAAATAAGATATAAGTACTAAATTTAATATTATTGAACCTGTAACCCGTATGGCTTATACTGAACTAAACACCTGGAGTGAAATTCAACTAAAGCCAATTTTAAAACAGACCCTGTCTACCCTTCTGATTAGTTAGTGCTCAATAAAACATTCTTTTAACAAAGTATTCACATGTTATTAACTTCTGTGGTATGCTCTAAAACAAAATATTCTAGTTTTACGGTGACGTATTGTTACAAATGAATTCAATTTATTTGGTGTCACACTTAAATTTTAAGTTTTCCTTAAATTAACAATATCCACTAATAACTTTAGATAAAGTATCTAACGCAGTGTTTATTTGAAAATGAAACCATCTACATTAAATTGTTCAGAAAGTAATTATTGAGAATCAAGAATTACGCGAGAATTTGAAGAATTGGTGGTCACTTTCAACCACCTTTAACTATAATAGTATAAATTATTTACTAAGAGCAGTATACCGTTCTCCAAGTACTATTTCAGCGGCCTTCATTTCATTTTTAGATATTAGATCTACAAGAAAAGAACCTAGTAATAAAAGAATTTTTCTAGTGGGTGATATAACATAGACTGGCTAGATAAAGAAAATTTCTACACTAATAAAATTAAAAGTGAGATAGACACGAATGGATATAAACAATTGGTTAATAAACCAACGCGTATTACAAATACATACAACTTTGGTGGATAATGTAATATCTAATGATTTTAGTGTATGTGTATGTAATGTTAAAAAACTTCAAAAATAACAGACCATACATACATACATAAAATCACGCATTTCCCACTTAGTGGGTTAGCACAAACCCCGAAACAATAATAATAATATCACTCTCTCTTTCATCAACATTCTTAATAACCTGACAATTCCTCTCTTAACATATTAAAGTGATCGATTTTCGGTAGAGAAAAACTGCAACCGGACCATAATAATAGTTACGTAACAATCATCCTTCGCCACACATTCCTGTCTAAGCACCATAATCGAGTTTGCATTACATTACCAGGCTTTGAGAAATTAAATAAAAAAAATATAATTATACAATAATTTAAAAATGTGCCATTTAAATTGTACACAAAATGTAACTAAAAGTTACAAATATAATAAAGATTGGTTTAATATTACAGTAGCTATAATGGAAAGAGACTTTTGGCATACAAACGTTTTACTATTACTAATAGTAATGTAGCTTGGAATGTTTATAAAAATAAAAGAAATATTGTAAGTAAAATAATTAAAGAAGCGAAACAAAAGTATTATTGGAACAAAATAGATAAATGTAAAGAAAACTCTAAGCTAATGTGGAAAACATTAAAAGGTTTAACATCTATAAATTACAAAAACAGCACTATAAAATCTGTTATATGGAATAATATTAATTACGACAATGTATCTTAAATGGTTAATATATTTAATAGTTATTTTGTTAATAGTATTAAGGCCATTATACAATCCATTCCAGTGAATTATAATATTTATTAAAAAAAAAATGGATATTCCATGTTCTACAAACTTTAGTTCTTTCTCATCTATTGATATACACGAATTAAAAAACATACTCCCGTATTCTCACCTCTTAAAGTAGCGCTATTTCAATATTTTAAATTTAATTTATAGACAAGAATAGGTTTCATATTCTTGTAAGTGAAATCTATAATATTTGAAATAAATGTTATTTACAATTTAATTTAATGTTATTTCTCTAGTTTTTAATATTAAAGTTGACATTTGACAGTTGAGGTACCGATTTTTCGGAAGTAGCGCTATTTCAAGAGGTGAGAATACGGGCCATAGTTTTCTCTCTTAATAATTCAGGTAGCAGTGATGAAATACATAGAAAAAATTTTAAAGATAATTTTCACATAATTGGTTATTCCATATTAAATTATATCAATATATCCTTAAACTCAGGTATGGTACCAGATAAATTAAAATATTATGTTGTTATTCCTATACAAAAAGTAAAGGGAACGGTTAATGTCTAAGAATTTAGGCCATTTAATATGCTACCCATCATTGAAAAAATAAAGAATTGTTATTATCAATCAATTAATGACATATTAAACATCATCCTTCTAGAAAAATATCTGAAACCTAAAAGACTATAAAAATAGTTTAAACGATATCTATGCAGCAAAAAGCATCGTCTAAGATTCCGAAATAGCGATAGTAAGGGTTAAATAGATTTGCTCTTTTTCGAAGTTTTTACTTAAGGGATAATGTAAAATAACAACTAATTATAAAAACATACAAGCTCCGCATACAAGTAATGAAACTTTTCTGTCTGCGAACTAATGAACTAAAGCAATTCCTAAAGGATTTTTTTAACAAACAATAAAATGTGTTACATTTAAATTTATATAATAAATTCATATTTTGCCTCATTCACGCAGAAAACATTCCGTCGTTGCTATGATTCTAACCGGAAATGACTCAACATCACTAGTAAGATTAACACATCACGGAGTCGTAGAACAAAAGCGAAATGTACTGTTACTAGACACATGTCATGTGACAAGATAGTGTTAGATAGCTCATTTCGCAGATATCGACATTATGCACGATATATACATACATACATTGTGCTTCACTTCTGAGTTCCTTTGGTGATGGTGATGATAAACAATTTCATTCATTGATAATATATTTTATAATAGGTTTGTTCCAGCTTCCTGTTTTTGACTGGACAATGAATTAGTTTGTAAACTTTTACTACTTTAATGTCCGACTGATATATTATTATTATTCTTATTATTATCATACCAACCTTGCTTTCATGGTTGTTATATATCAAATAACACCCAAGGGCGTTGACATTAAACATTGAAGGCACCGCAGGAGTTAAGCGGACAGTAATTCCTTCGCTCAACGTACGCACGCGCTCTTATACTTAGTATGGACGCGGCAGTAAACCATAGACGCAAAGGAGCGTTACGAACAGACTTATTATTGTCCTTATAATACCCTTGTCCATGATACCTTAATGAGACGGTTTCACAAATTTTTTAAGTATTTAAACAACACCCCACTCCTGTGAGGTCGGAGCACATACAGTACGTCATTCATAGCCAATAGGAAAACAGTTTACGTTATTTATATAAATAAAATTAGGCGATAGTTTGTCACATGTTAAACTGTATGTGCTCCATTCTGTTTCAGATCACGTAACTATTTCAAAATATTACGCAAATTTCATAATTGATTGTAAAATATTTAATGGATATTTCGTGATATTTTCAAATTTGAGGCTCTTTAAAGAACAATACCTTTTAAAATTTAGTACTTAGAATTCATTCTTGCAACAGTACTATTACTAATATGTTACTAAGAAGTTGTATTAGAAAAGAACTTCAGAAATGCATCGGTGCATATACAGCGATGGCCATCACCTTCAAGATATTTGTTTAAAAATGCATTATTTAAAACTCGACATTATGTTCTTGTTTGTATGTCTGTATGTATGTATTTATGTATGCAAGTATGAATGTATGTATGTATGTAGTGACATAAATAGTCGAAATATTAATCAGAAATTTCGTGTAAATAAATAGTCGTGTTAATTGTTTCAATAAATAATTAAATAATGTTAGTGTTTAGTTAAATATTCTTAAATTAGTATTTATTTATTTATTTATCGTTTTAATCAATTTTAATTATTAATAATTATACCATTATCGACATCTGTGTACAAAGCAGATTGGCACACCCAGCAATGGGTAATACGCCGTGATGATATATTTATATTTTAATATTCATTTGGTTTTTACACTTCACCCAAATAAATAAACATGTTACAGTATGAAAGTAAATTTATTCTATCTTATATAATTATGTGAATCCGGTCAGGGGTTAGTGTAATAATAGTACATTAAAACACGAGTATCACAAGGAAATCTGTTAACGTACGAGTCCAAATTTTACAAAAGACGGCCTGTCTTTTGTAAAATTTGGAATATTTATCACAAGGCCTTTGTGATAAATATTTTTTATGCTACTTTTTCTATTGAGGTAATTTTATCCACTAAGACTCTTTGAAAACTAAATAAATTTTGGCAAAAAATAGGTAGTGCCCAATATTTCTGAAACTATTCGCAATCGTAGATAAAATTTCTACTCTCGTGGCGCAAATCAGTACTACGGAAAACAATCGTACAAGCGCCATATTGAAAAAAGTGACAGCTGAGTGAGTAGTAGTAATTAATAATTAAATATTTAAACTTATCGCCTTCATATAAATAAGTTTTTAAACTCGGTTTGTATACACAGTCAACGAAACTCAGTGAATAATGTGAACTGTCATATGTCAAACCCATCGTATGGCGGCCATCTTGTATCGAAAATCAGCGCCTCTATCGTTAATTTCGATTGCGAATAATGATTTTTGAAAAAATAAATCAAATTTTGGCTTCAAATAAAATAAAATAATTAAAATTTCAAATCAATAAGGCCCTTTGAAAACGAAATAGATTTATGAAAAAATAGATACTGTTAATATCTCTGAAACTATAAGGATTTGCGAAAAAATAAATCAAATTTTACCCCCCCCCCCCACAGAGCCACCTGTCGTGTTTTAACTTAAAATATAACATATCAGAATTTCAAAGCATTAAGGCCCTTTGAAAATGAAATAAATTTTGCAAATAGTAAGCAATTTAAATTTCACATTTTGAAATGTTGTAAATTTTGTTTGAATACATTAATACATTGTATCAAACCATTGCTACAGTGTGTCCCATTTAGAGCTGCCACTATTGGGATCTCGAGTACTATAAGACATACAATCAGGTATATTCACTATATACGTTAACTTTTAGCGCAAAAATATCCAACGCTAAAAAGTAAATATTAACGTCACTGTTAACAGTACTTCATAAAATTGCTATTCACTAAAGCATTGGTTAAAAATTTCGTTAATATTTAACTTTTTAGCGTATACGCTAACGAATGCTGTGAAATCAGTTTCACATGGCGAAATAAACCTGTAAAACGTATGTCCTAACTTAATATAATTGCCTGTCAAGTGTGAAATGTTAGGAAAAGTTTATCAAAGTGGAGTGATCATAGTGTGAAATCCTTAAAATATATAGCTAAATTAAAATAATTATTTATAAATATGTCAGATAACAGTAAGTGCATAGGTACAAATATGTATTTGCAATATTTTTAATAAGTGTTTTGCAGAAACCACATCGCTTTGGCTCATTCACAAATTACAAGATTCTCCGATTCCATATTAATAGCTGCTAAGGCCCATGGCCATAGAACGCAGCTAGAACCTTTAAATATGAATTTATTAAATTATTATTACCCGTATACTGATATGTTTTGCAGTGATTCTTATTGGATTCCGCATATGGGGTGTAAGAGCTGTAAATAAATCTAAAGCACAGTGCTTTGATAATCTAAAACTTTTATTAAATTCATAATCGGGCAAATGGAATGGATCATTTGTATCCCCAAGATTTCGAAATCTAAGTTTTACGTAGCGCCTAAAATGTATTTTGGACAATTTAAAATTATTAGTGTGGTTATGTGATGTAAACTTCCAAATAAAATCATGAATTAATCATTAATTATTCATATGTAAGTAATAATTAGATCAAATAAAGATATTAATATATTTATCTTTCCTTCAATCTCTCAATTTCTTCCAATCGAAGCATATTTATAATTATATTTGCAAGGCATTTTTGATATTAACGTTGCCTTAAAGTTTTAACACTATGTCTCAAGATGTTGTTAAATTTCTTGCTTTTAACGTGGTTATATTAACGATTTCTTTAAAATTTTAACGTATATCTGCTTACTGAATAGCAAATTAAAAATTAAAGAATCCGTTAAAATATTAACGGTGACCTTCGAGGTTAACGCGCACGCTAATTTTACAGAATAGACCTGAATGTCGGTTAAATGTTAAATGGAACTTTTTATGCACCTATAGGGGGCAATCTCAGATGTGTTTGTGTTTTTCCAAAAATTCTCTTAGGGCACTAGATAATGCCGAAGGATTTTTTCTTTTTCATATAACTTCTAAACTATAAGTAATCGAGAAAAATGTTCCAAATAAAGAAGTTAGATATCTTTATTGCATAATCAGTGGCGTATGAAATAAATTTTTATATCCATAAATTAAAACCTATGAGAATTTTTGGCAAAACAAAAGCACATCTAAGATGACCCCCCATTTAACCGAAGTCGTATCTCAGATTCCGAGATCTCAATGGTTGCCTTCGAAATGCGCACACCTGTATATGTATATATGATAAATACCATTCTCCATAATGAACGAGTAGGTAGATCGGTAACGTCATACGATCCAGTTTCGAATTGGAAAGTCGAAATTATTAAATAAGTTGACATACTGTGAGAATGGAGAACGTATCAATACGCAAGCGCACGAGATTTAGAAATGCAGTTTTAGCAGCACTGTTCAACGTTGTAAGAAGTTGTACAACTTTCCTAGTTTTAATTCATTTTGCTGGGGAAAAATACACTTTCTATACACAGAAACTTATAATAATAAATTATGTTTTGTAGATAAATAGAAAATTCTTACAATAAATATAAATGTAGTAAATCGTGACAGGTTGTAATCCTAGTTAAAATCCTACCGAAGTCAACTCATGTTTACCATACAAAAATAAAGTACCGCGGTTCGCGGAAAGTACACTGTTGACCTCAGGCGTTATTGTCCTTATAACACCATTGATTCGTTAATTATTATTAAAACATAAAGGATTGTCATAAAACAATGAAACTCCGCTCAAAAGAAAGAAAACCAAAATATTACCCGCAATAAAAACAATGTAAACACAAGGTTTGCACAGGGTATGTAATTTAAATTTCCATTCGTGGTTAGACGATATATTTAATTTTAGACACAGCAAGTGATAATGATAATACAAATTATATAAAAAGCATTCATTAATAAGTTTGTTGACCTAACATAATATTTATACGTAAAGAAAAATTATACTTAAGGCTGGGTTATGTCGTCAAAAATTAACAATTTTCATTGAACCTAATCCTGGGTTTTGTACAAACTATACAGACAATTTGTGAAAAGGGTGCTAAGAAATTTCTTTGTAGTTTTTACAGTTCACTGGAAACGCGTACTGTATTTAAAGAAATAGTATATTTCGTCCTTTTGAGTTACAGCAATTACACCTGAGTTGAACACTATATGCTTTATCTGCAACGTATCAGTAACCAATTATTGCACTTTTGGAAAATTTAAAAATAAGTATGACATGACATGAAAAATATTACCATATATACAATATCTAACATCACATAAATGATTGTTACTATGGTTACAGGTTTGTGATTGGCTGTGGGTTAAGTAATACTATAGTTATGAATTATTTGCTGTTACCAGTGTAGTTATGAATGCCATATCACATTAAGAAATACGAGTATAATGTATGTATAAATTAACAAAAGTAGATATATAATTTTAGTCAATTATCTGTAATTCAATTAATTAGAATAAAAGTGTGTTAAATTAAAAATAAAATTGGCTTAATGTATGTATACGTACTTCTTATACGTATAGTAATTAATAATGGACCGAGCCGCAGTTTTTATCATTGACGTAAGTTAGCTTATAGCAGTGCTTTTCCACCGGAGTGTCGCAACTCACTAGGGTGTCAGTACTCAAAAATAAGGGTGTCGTTAAATTTTTGTTTTTCAAAAAAGTGACAAAAATCTACATCAAAAAAATATAAATTTTTGTCACTATAAGAAATAAAACTAAATGAAAGCAGCGACAATTTACAGCAAACATTAAAGCAATGAAAATAGTGACACTATATTGGAAACTGGAAAGAAGAGCATTCGTACGGACAGTGTTTGACGTTTGTCTCGCGAGCTATAGTGTTGTATCGTCAATCAGAAATTAATATTTGTATTCACTTAAAGAACTTAGAAATGAAATAACGGCATTTTTTCAATTTTAAGCATTTCAAAATTTACTGATATAGAAATTAATTTGAAGAAGACGATTATAAAACAAAATTTAAAGACATACTAGAGATACACGTACTTCTGGGATTTTCTAGAATTAACAAAATAAAATTGGTATTATTGCAGTTCCTCTAAAAAAAATTAATGTAGAAGTAAGGGTATGCTTGTCAAAAATCAAAGCAAATATACTTATCGAAATTTGTGATGCAAATTAAGCGAAAAATTTTTACTAATACTAAAATGCAACATTATTAAAATTTTATGGATTTTTTCATGAGAGAAATTACGATAAATAATAGTTTGTATTGGAGTGTCACACTTTTTCTTAAGAAGTAACATGTGTGCGCGTTATGTGATTTGTAGATGTACCTATCTTCAGCAGTGCATTACTAATTATACTTAAAATTTAATTTAATTTAATTTGAAATTATTAAGTTTTAGTAGAATTTCTCGACTGTTAGTATAATGGAGAAAAGTTATTGGAGTTTCAGTTTTGTATTTGATTGATTTTATTAAATTTGATTTATTTAATAATACCGACGTTTCGGTTCCAGTTGAACCTTCTTCAGGGCTTGTTAGGTTAAATGGAACCGAAACGTCGATATTGTTATAGTAATTAACGTATCAAAGGTGTTATAAGGACAAGAATGTCTGAGGTTAACAGTGTACTTTCCGAGGGCCTCTGGCCTAAGGTGGGTACGTTGACCGAAGGCATTATTGCCCGTTTAACTCCCGTGCATATTGACTTCTACTAAGCGTAACCGTTAATCATATTACAGAGTTATTGCAGCTTCAACGAAAAAATAACGTGCACGTTAAAGTCACGTGGAGCTCGAATACGCATGCGTACTAATAAGGTTCACGTTAAATGAATAAGAAAGGAGACACGTTGTGTGCGGTGGAATAGCGAGCGTTTAACGTCACACGTTGAGGTTATGTTTCGGTGAAAAGTGCAGCTTCCTTTGTGTTGCTTTTAGTGTTAACGTTAATGTGAATACACTATGCTGGATTTATACAGCATAAGCCGTAACGTAACGTAAAGATACGTTGCGATATTACGAAAATTACTACTGCCCTACGCTGTAGTCTGTTTCTATGTGGCTAATGATGTCAAAGTTGGATTAATATGGAAATAAATATAAAAAATACTACATTGCGAATAGTCTGTCTTGTGTAACTTTGACTGACATAAGTGACATGTGTCAAAGTTTAGATTGATATATTTAATGGAAATATATACGAAATATAGTTCATTGCGAATAAACTAACGAACCTGATAAATACAAATCTGATGTACACTATACTTGTATCGACAGAGCATTAGTATACTTCTTACAAAAATGTACCGTAAAAGTTCTGTATAAAATAGCCTAGAAAAATCACGCGTTACGATACGTTACAATACGCCACGGTATGTTACGTTACGGCTTACGCTATATAAATCCAGCATAATTAAATGCGTAAACATTGAAATTGAAAATCCTTTATTTTTAAAATTAGGTGTTCTCTACATAACGTTAACGTTTACATTCTTTCTTCTTACAAGTTGCAATAACTCCCTATTGACAAAGGCAAAAACAGTATAGCGTTCGCAGCAATCTACTTAACGTTATCCATAGCCAAAAAGTTTTGCAAACTTCAAACTTTTCACGTAGAGGTTTAGGTTTGACAGAAATTGCGGCTGCGCAGTGATGTTTAACTTTGTGTGCATGTGTACTGATTGACAGAAAATGATATACTTTCTGGCTACAATGAACAGAAGAACAGAGAGCAAGTTTTTTATTATTACAGCAATCAATATTAACACAAGTATACTTATATCTCTGGAAAAGAAATAAAATGAAGAGAAGGTGGTGGGTAAGACCCATATATTTATTATGCGTATATAATATGTCATCAGAGATATCGCTAGCTAGTGGATAATTTTTCATTCTGAACGCTTCGCTAATTTCACGTAATTTGGTTGTGTTTAAACATAATTGGGTTTGTTAATTTTTTCATTGTCAATGAAAATTGTTCAAGATTAACAAAGAAAACTAAAAAAATGTAAATAGCTATTCGTAGGTTTGTTCCAACTAGCAATTTCGGATTCTGTATACTGCTTCGTAATCGCAATATGCGCACATGCATCGACGCGGACCAATTCTGAACTATTTGTCAGCCCAGATTTTGTTGGAACCGATCGTAGACTGCTAACTATCATTCTGTTATTTTATATTAGAATTAACAATTTTGAAAAATGACAAATAATTTATTAATATTCTTTGTTATGACTGAAAATCACTTTCTTCACTTAAATCTCTCATATCAACGATATTTGATACAAACAGCAAAACTATTAAAGACCAAATAAACATGCAACTTTAGAAACACATCTGATAAAATTTTGTTAACTACGCATGTTCTTTTCTGACTGTTTCCAGACCGCTGGCCGTTTTGACTAGTTGCAAATTGGTTTACGATCGGTCCGAAGCATGTTGGAACGACCGACTGGCAAACGTCCATTTTGATGTATTTTGAAACGTCACTTTAATACTGCGCCTGCGCCGGACAGTTTCGTACTGATTTGCTAGTATGTTGGAACAAACCTAATTTAATACTTATTATTCCACTTAAAAGAAAATTTTACATATAAGCACCGAGCGTAGCACAATGGTACCCTTAACTTCATTATTTATTTATTTGATTAAAATGATTATTATTTATTGTTAGCAAATAATAGATATTCTGTGTATCAATGAAATTTTATTTGGGCAACATGTTTACATGCATACTTAAAAAAATATATAAGTACGAAAATATCACTTCCTGTTAAACAGGAAATGTTAGTAACGCACATATTTCAAATGGAACATTCGATATAAATAATAATTCAGAATCGAATAAATAGGCTAACATTTCTGTTTGAATATAGAAACAATTAGAGAAATATTGACTATTTGATCTTTTTGTATTCCTGGTGTGTCACTGACAATTGAGTCTAATTACAGGATGTACTCGTATGTGATAGACTGATAGAGGGAGGGTTCTGCGTTGATATGGTAGTGATACTTCACTATTCTTACTGTACCTTGATTTTATACAAAGAAGTGATATTTACTTTTACATAATATACAAGACACTAGAAAAATATTTAAAACTCTTTTAAATTACAGAACTTTTAATCTCAATAATACGATACCGTCTTAAATGCCAAATTTAAAAAGTTTGAATTATATAAATCTATTTTTCACGAAAATCTATTCAGAGCTTCAAATAAAGTATCACTTCCGATTTATCAAGTTTAGCCAAAATCTAATATGTTGTTCACTTTGATATAAAAGTCTTCAATACCTACTAAAATTGAAATGTTTATTTTAAGACAGTTTTTCATTGAAACCATAACATTATGGGCGTCAAGTAAAGTATTACTTCCGGTTGTCCAGTTTCACTCAAAATCTAATCAACTCTTTACATGAATGCAGAAAGCTTAAATGCGGAAAATAGAAATTTTCGGAATTTTGTCAACATGGAAAAAAATCGTCCCACATATTTTTTTTTCAAATTTTTGATAGTTATGTAATGAAGATTACGGAAGCCTCATGTATTTAATTTTTAGTACATTAGAATCAAGTGTTTTAAATATAAAATGAATTATAAAAACTGTTCAACATGTTGAAATAATTCACTGAAGATTAAATGAACGTATGTGTGTATTAAATCCTGTTTGTATATTTCCTTTTATTGTCATTATCAGTGTTTCTTCTTCCCACATATTTTGTTGGTACAAAAAGCACACTAGCTCCAGATATCAACTCAAGTGCATCATCGCATCCTCTTGTTGGTTGGCAGTTGGCTTTTTTATCACATTAATCCGGTAGCTTCTATATGTTACACACGGTTCTGTGACAGTGTGACGTTCACATTACTCCATACTGATGTCACTCTAATTATGCTTCCATATTATGAACCTAGCCACTAAAAAAATGGAATATGTGTGGACAAGGTCTATATTTTTTGTTATGTATATGTATTTTATTCACAGTTTCCAGACTGTTTATATACAATTCTTTCTTTGTACTATAACATTTCTTTATCACATTTCATTTTAAAATGGAATACTAGACTTGGTGGTAAATATTTATGAACTTATTTATTGAAACCCATTTGTAGTGCGTGTAATAACTAAAAAGCACACTAGTATCCTGGTCCTGCAAAATTTATTTACAGAGTAACAATACTATGTACAAAATTAAATTTGTAATGCAGCTATGATTTCAATATAACAAAAATTCATCTTTCTCTAGGTTAGAATCAGTATACTCGTAATGCTCGTGTACATTATGCATATGTAATATGTATTTATATTTATTTAACACAAAAATATGAGGAGGCCAGCACGTTATATCTTGTCAAATCAACTTGTTAAATAAGTTATTTAAATAAAATGGGGTCGCATCGCTGTGTACGTTAAGTGACCAGTTGTGATTTAGAAGGCCCGAATTAGATTCCGATGGACCGACGTTTAGCTGAATAAACTTGAAAATTACTTACTACAATAACACTATGACCCCTATAGGACATTCTCCACAACAGCTTTAAGAGTCCGTGAGGTAAAGGTTTACAACGGTACAAACATGTCATTACCGAAATATGCAACTGGAATCAGATTGGCATTATTAACTTTAGATGATTTTAAGGATTCTAGGTATATTTATTAGATATTCCGTAAATAATAGAACAAAATAGCTAAGCTTGTAAAATGTTTATTTATGTTTATGTTTTGTTCTTATTCTATTTCTAATGTTAGTCATTGATATTCACAGAGCAAGAAAAAACGTTAGTTTATTAGTTTGATTTGAACCATAAAATCTCCATGAATTGAATTTTGAATAGTTTAAATTCGATATAGATTCTGTAATCTTGAAATAATGAATTCTCAGATGAGAATAACTGTATATAACTCCAGAAGTAGTAAAGTAGGCCGCCCAGGAAGTAACCTTAAATTTATTTCCAAATAAATAAAAACAAAGGTATGAAATACAGTACAATTTATTTATGGACTGTTTGTTTAAAGCATATCTGGCATTTTTTTTTGTTGTTTGTGTATCTCTAGTAGTAGTTCTTTTTCAATACATGATTTAATTTGAGGTTAAGTTAAATGTCAAAATTTTCAGTCCCCGTTTTATTATTTTATGATGTTTTGTTGTGTGATAAAAAATATTGTGTGCTACACTGTAGCGAAGTTCTTTTCTGGTGGTGGTCTCGGCTATATACATATCCTTCGTACCGGAAAAGAACAACTTTCCTACTTAGCACCACAATAAATATTTTTCCAGCTTACCCAAAAATTAACATTTTGAGTGCCTGTGTTGCGTGTGGTTCATTTCTTAACACATTGCGAACAGCCTGCACGGTCTGTGGTCTGTGGAACTTTTAAGAAATGGACCACTTTACGCACGCAAAACAGGCACATGGACAAAAAAATATACAAAGTGGCCATTTGCGCTCTCTTTTGTCAACGCAAAATATTACTTTGCCGCTCATGCGCGATAAAGTAACTACAATGTTGAGAAATGTCATTTGTCTACATTCTTAATAGAAACGTTTAGTCAGGAACTAATGACACTATAGTTACATATTTACCACCTTCACAAGTCAATCTGACATATAACTGCTCTGTCGGTGTATTACATAACCAAATAAAATGCCATACTGCCATTTATTTACAAAAACGATAGTATAAAGTGCTTAGATTAGATTGAAGCAATAGCTCAAGAAGACTGGAAAATAACGATAAATTAAAATGAGATATAAAATAAATTTTGTGAACAGTTGTGCTGCCACCTGCAAATGTTTGGCGGGAACGCTTCCAATGGACATCTGTTTTTTCACTGCACTAGTTTAATGTACTTGAAACAAATAAATTTTACAAAAAACTTATAATATTCACTACAAAATTGGCATTATTTTTTTTGAAAAAACGAAAACCAAAACAATATCTTGAAGTCATATTTGAATACGTTCCTATCTTCACTGCAAAACTATTGAGTAGTACTGTAAGTATACAAAGTGTACATTATTTTTTATTATTGTGGAGGCCTGTAGTAAAAATCTTGTGTGTGTTTCGAGTACAAATGGACATTGTCGATTTCGACTCGACAATATCCCATGTTTGCGCTCTTAATACACAAATAGCTATTGTGTATGGTATGACCAGCGAATGAAAGTTGACGTTTAAATTATTTAATAAATGTGGTTTATTTTGAAATTTTTTCCAAGTGATTTGATTTGAAAGGAAACTGATCCTTATGTATTCCGTTACAGAAGATTAGAATTATATATACTCAGTATACCACTGGAATACTGATGACATTTAAAATAGCCTAAGAAACAGGATGTATTTTTTTAAAAAATAACACAAATTATGGTTCGTTTCTCTCAAATGTAAGCAACCCTCGAGTCGGAATTACTGTTGAGAAAAAAATCTGATGTGGCCAGCACATTACCTTCCGTCAGTTATATGAGGCATTTACGAAAATTCTACCGGTGAACTGTTACCAGTAAACAGCTGTTTATCAGGTTATAGCTACCGGAATCAATATTTTAAGAACGCCAGTGGTAAACAGGGTAGATCCATAACCTATAAAAAAATTTGAAAATTTGAAACAAGTTAGAAATTTGATGTAGTTAACAAACTGAGCAGAGTCATACTTAGAACACATTTCCACTTCTAACGCGTGCACTTCGCTTTGCATGACTACCTTTTTTTGAGATTAGATTCTTCATGAATCCGGTAGGTGGATCTGGTAGATATTGTATAATTATCGAACACGGTAACTTTTTACCAGTCGAGTTTTCGAACACAGTCTGTAGATGCGGTATCTACCGGTAGAATTTTCGTCGTAAATGCCTATATATTTTCTATAAAATAGTATACAGAAAGTTCCTTGTAAAAGATTCTAAATTTCTTATACGTACATTACCTGTCGACAGTTGTATGTACTTTATACAAATTCCATACAGAAAGTTTCGAGCAAAAAATCCTAAATTTCCAGTAAAATTATAATATAACACAAATATACTACGAATATGTCAATTGACACTGACATCTGTCAATCAGAATTTTCATAGTATAGTAGCTGTTTTCATAGCTATGTCTACTTTATGAAATTTAATTTCTTTATAATTTTTTAACTCTATATCCATTTAATATTAAGTATAAAATGCAGTCAAATCGTATAGATAATACAATGATCTTTAATATTTATAATAACATTAAATGTGAAAAAATTATATTTAACATCGTTTTTTCAAGAAAAACTGTTAAAATCTTCAAATAAGGGTACTTCCGGTTGACCAAGTATAACCAAAATCTAATCAGCTCTTCATATGGATGCAACGAAGAGGAATACGAAAGAATTATAATTTTTGGAATTGTAGTTTTAGAGTTATCGTAGACGGAAATTTTGTTACACACACACACACACACACACACAGACACACATACATACACACACACACACACACATACAGACATCATCGTAAAAATAGTAAAATCGTATTCTAGGGACCTTAAAACGTGCTTATTCATCAAAAACTCACCACCGAATTTTTTGACCAAAGACAATACCTTCCTTACCTAAAGGTGACGGAAGGTAATAAAAAATAATCCTAGTTTAAAGGTCAAAATATTTAAAATATTTTAAACGTACTCCTGTTTTGATATTCAGGTACCGTAATCAGCCATCTATTTTAAGCAAGACATAATAATATATTTTTGTGATTTCCTAGTCCAGTATTTAAATGGGTTCATGCAAAAATCCTCATACTTTAATATTTTGTACAATTCTATTCTTCTGTAGGGTCAACTTTTATTCTCTAGTTATACTGTACCACGAGTGCAAAATGACATTGCCGCTCTCGCATCATTGAAGCTCTCAGCTGCGCTTCGAGCTTCAAACTTTATGCTTGTGCGACAGTGCACCTTAGTACACAAATAAGCATTTCAGTAATCGTATTTTACATTACAAACCATGTAAAACTGTTTTTACTGCTGAAAGGAGGAAATGACAGGCTCGCCAGTCATTTCCTTGAGGCAGTAAAATAATTACTTGGTGTATATTCTACAATACTTTATTTGTTACTCACTTGCAAATCAAATTTAAAATTATAACCTAAACATGTTATTTGCAATTGACACTTATTTTTAATACGTATGACAGTAACAAAACACAATTTTCACTTGTCAACAAAGTTTAACTTGGTAACTAACTTTACAAGTTAGTAACATGGTTGTGTTCCGTGTTAGTAATTATATTTCGTTTCACGTAAGAAAATAGTGATGGGAAAAAGAGCAATTTGATCTTGTTGTTTGATTGGATAATATCGGGGTATTATCCAATCAAAAAACGGATGAGACTGTTCCTATCTTCTCACCACTATTTTCTTACGTGAAATGAAGTGATTTATTTTCGAAAATAGTAGGCAGCATCAATAAATGAAGTTAACAAGTGAGTAACAAATAAAATATTTTGTATGCTGCCGTGTCATAGTGACAACGTTATAGTCCTCAATTTGAGTACTCTAATGTCTTTCATTATAGGCCACGGACCATAATAAATCCATTGGAGTAATCAGTACCATAATGGTAACGAGGTACGTGTTTACAAACAAATCGAAAACAGCATACCTGATTTTTCAGATTAATTTTTTTTGTTCAATACTTTTTTTTAATTTTTCCTTGATTTACGCCAGCAAATAAAATTTTGTATGTAATACGGATCGTAACTAATCATGTGGCACACGGCGTGTTATCTTCACAACTACACGACTAGTACCATAATAATTGACATTACGATCATTATAACATAAATAACTATTACACTTGCTCAAAATGTGACAATAAGATCATGTTTACAATATTTGACATACCTCGGTGGTAGGTTCATCACAGCCACGCGTGGGCTCTCTGAAACCTGCGTAAGCCCTCGGGTGTAATAAAAGATATCTTACCTCGAATGCAATATACTATTACATACTGTGAGAACTACACTTTATTTCATTATTACAAACATTTAAATGTCAGAGCTGTTTTTCATGGAGCATTTTAAGCTACAACATTTATAATAGTTTACCGGTTTCAGGATATTAATCCATTATACAGGTACAAAAGTAGGCTGGTAACTAAGTAATATCTGTATCGTATGGCAATATTATTCCCATACTGACTTGTCACCAAGGGTCTACAAAATGAAAATAAAATGAAAGTATAATGCTCTTTATTAATACATACATATAACGTCAGTGTATCGTTCTAAATACGGTTTATTTTATTCTAAAATAATAAACATGAGGATAAAGCACACGCTTTGAATATTTGTCATATTGACGTATGTCAAAAAAAAAAGTTCTGTTAACCATAGCATTCTGAAAGTAGCATTAACGAGAGAATTTCAAAAAATAATATGTAGTCTTTATTTTCTAAAACCTATAAACTATTAAACAAACCACGGATGTTATGAATAATAACAGTGCCTTAGATGTTTTAAAATCCTCGCTCTAAAAGCTCGGATTTCAAACCGACATCTGCGGTAGTTATGATATACATAACATTCCTAGGTATGTTAATAGCTATAATTGTTTTATATTTTTTTGTTTCTAAATCTGCAAATATAAAAAAAAGCTGTAGACAAATAATAGAATGTGAATTACTATGAAAATGATATGTTGTCAATAAACTATACCTATTTAAATGTAATTTTCAAGAAATATTCTTAAGAGCTTCAATTAAAATACCACTTCCGATTAACCATTTATAACCAAAACTAATCAGCTTTCCATATAATCCTCATAACCTCAATATTAAAAATAGAAATTTTTGGAATTGTACTACATATTACAGATATCGTGGTGGAAAAACATGATAATTCATTGAATGCTTTAATATCAATCTTTTTGTTTGTTGTTATCTTTCTTGTAGATAGGCGGTAAAAATTGCAATAAAGAAAATGTATGAATATGAGAAAGTCGGGAGGAAAATATAACAAACTGTACATAATCGTTACTCTAATTTGTATGAAAAATATTTTGTAAATGTTGTATTACTTTCATTTGGTATTCACAAACGAATCATACAAGTACTCGCACATTTACACCGATATCTTCACTCGACATGCCTAAAACTTATGACATCATATCCTGCGAACTATTCGGACGCAGTTGTATTGCAGAGTAGCTAGTTACGGTTGCATTGTTGATTGTCCTTTACCATATGAGTAATATGTATGTAGCTTATAAAATGATATCAAAAACAATTAAATTCTATAAACTGTGGCCATGTATCAAATATTTCGCTAATAAAAGCTTTTATACAAGGCAGACTATTTCCTGATACCAACTAGGGATAGTTAATATAAGGAAAATATTTTTTCAAGGACGAAAACTATTTGATTTTATTAATAGCTTACTGCTGAAGATGCTTACTAACATTCTAACAGTGTTTTAAAATATTTTGCGATGTTTTCTCCATGCAATTTGAATCAAATTATTTGATGCATTAATAATTATTTAATAAATAATTTAAGTTACTCAGGGTGACCAGCAAACCGAGAAAGTCAGGGAGTCATGGAAAATCAGAGAATTCAGAATTGCCTGGAAAAGTAATGTAATTATCATATAGAACTTTATTAAATGTCAGAGAATTTTTTTTTATTTTGTTTATTTTCGCTCGGAGAGGAATTTTTAATAGGCGCATATTTTACTATACTTCATTTCACGTAAGAAAACAGCAAATGGCGCTTGAGTGCCGACCGTTTTTACATGCCATAAATAAATAATTTAAATTCGTGAAACCAAACTTGGTCAATATAAAATATTTTACTCTATCAAAATGTACAAGACCTGAATATTACAACAAAACATGGTTAAACATCGCTTAACTCTGTAGATTTTATTTGATAACTGACAGGTTATATTTTTATTTTCGTTTTTGTGAACTATACTGTATCTAGTTTAAGATTGCACTGATGCGAAGATAGGAGTAGTTTGTTCTTGTTTTATAATTGGATAATACCCCGATATTATCCAATCAAACAAGATCAAACTGCTCCTATTTTCACACCATTGGTATCTTGAACTAGATACAGTAGAGGTTTGCATTCTGACCAATCAAATAGCAGAATTTATATATCTATCCAAACCAACTTAATTGACTCATTTTCATATGTGCGTTATTATAAAAACATAATTTTTAAACAACGAATATTGAACATGGATGGTTTTCTGTAAAAGAAGTTGAATTAACTGACATTACGATTGAAATTGAAATGGATATTATACTTGTATTGTTTGTTTACATTGCTGCAATGGAGAATTACAGCGATTTCAAATTAATCCAAACAGGATTTGAATCCAATCTGTTCCAACCTAAACCAGTTATTTAGTGCAGTAGACTATTTCCAAATCTAATAGCATTTTAACGCTATTTTCTTACGTCAAACGAAGTATAGAAATTAAATAATTTTGATGTTACTTATTAGTTAACCTTTTTGCATTTCATCTGGCTTTTGACGTGACGTGACGATTTTTGCGCAATTGATTGTATATCTTTTCCGATAACTAATTGTGGTGTACGTAATAAGTTGCATGAAATGCGAGAAATTGCATATAATGTGTGACTATTTACAGGTACATACATGGATACGTGTGGTATGTGATACCCTCATAAGTTGTCTCTACCCTTTTTACCTGTTTTAATAGGTCCAAATACTTTGTCATGTTTAAGAAATACAATGAAAATTGATTTACAAGATCAAATCTTAAGAAATTGTGCGAAAAAATAAATTGTCGAGGATCATGATAATTATAATTTTTGAAATTGTTGACAACCCTGTTCTTGAGCTAATGGGATTTGACGGAACCGTTGAAGATTCAATAATAATTTGTTATTTGAGGTTAAATTGGGTTAAGTACTTTATACTTTACATTCTTTACATACAAATCGAACGGCCCAGGTACGGTTCCGACTAACGTCAAGAAACAAGAAACTTTAAAATTATTTCTAAAATGTATTTGAATCACACATAAGTGACCCCTAGCAGGTACGACTAATTTTCAACATTTTCCTTGGGAACTAACAATACTGCACAAAAAGCATTACAGTGGACCCCCGGTAATCCGGCCCCTGGCTAATCCGACACCCCCTGTAATCCGACATGACCCCACCACTAATGTGCACGACGCGTAGGTATTGATTTGATGATGATTGATTCATAGTATGATTTTTATTCGTAATTTTTGATTATTTTAGTATGTACAGTTATTATTGTTTGTAAGTTCTATAGCATTAATGACGGTAATTTCATAATAAAACGTAAGCTCTCTATTGTGTTTAATTTACTAAATTTGACATACATAATGAAGTATGATTTGTACTTCAGAGTATAACATATAGAATCTTATCACTGGATCTGTAATTTGTCGGATTACAAGGTACTCGTTTGTAAAAAATTCCGGACTATAGGGTGTCTTAGGCAGTACTCTATAATCCGACAAATTCGATAGTCCGACACTGCCCTGCAAAACGTTTGTCGGATTACCGGGGGTCCACTGTATCTCAATTTTGACAAAAATGTGATATACGATTCCATTCCTCTAAGGTACAGTAGTAAAAAATATGCATCTATAGAAATATCCTAATTAATAATTTTCTATTATCCGGAACAGGACTTATAAAAAAAAATTGATAATATTAATCAGATCAGCAGTATCATTGATTAATAAAAAATTTGATGTGACCAGCACATTACCTTCCGTCAGTTCCATATGTTTTGTGCAAATTCCATATACAGAAAGTTTCTTGCACAAGATTCCATATTTCAAGTACATTACCTTCTGTCAGTTCTATGTGGTTCTATGTAGTGATGGCACGGATCGTCCTTTAGACGGACCACCAGAACCGGAATTTCGGCCTTTCTCAAAACCGGATCGCCGGAATTCCGGCCGCCGGTAAATTCAGTCAACGCAGAAAAATTACTTTTCACTGATCACCATCGCAATTTGCCGAATTGTAATTTTGAATATTGATACCATATTTAGTACTTGGAGTGTATTATATTTTTCGAGTAACATTTTTTAAATAAAAAAATAAAACTTCTTTTTCAATAAATATGTACTAATAATATTAATTATACCGAAATAAGTTTCATAAAAATTTATTACGATTCGGTCGGATTCTCCAAATGATTCGGCCGGAACCGGAGTTTCAATCAAATGGCCGGATCGGCCGGAATCAGTATCAAAGCCGGATTTTCGTGCCATCACTAGTTCTATGTATTTTGTAAAAATCCTATACAGAAAATTTCATGTACCTAAGAGATTCTTTATTTCCAGTAAAATTATAACACAAACATGTCAATTGCACTTAACACTGACATCTGTTAATCAGCACTTTCTTAATCTAGTAGCGGTTTCCATGGTTATAGCATAAGTAGCTGCTTTATGAAATTTAATTTCTTTATAATTTTTTAACTCTATCCATTGAATATGAAGTAAAAAATATAATCAAATTGTATAGTGAATAAAAAATTCTTTAATTTAAATTTATATATATATATATATATATATATATATATATATATATATATATATTTGAAATTTAAATAAATTTTATTTTTTTAATTATTTTTCAGTAGGCTATGTATGAAAATATTTGAACTTAAATTAAAATTAAACAAATATTTATTAATAACTTTATAAATAGTGTTCCATGTGACTTCCATCTTTTTCTATACACAATGGGGGTTTCCACCGTAATCAAAATAGTGAAAAATCACACTATTACACTAAAATATATCATAAAACATTTCTGAAAACACTAATTAAATAGTTAAATATGTTTCCAATTTTTTAAAAATGAATGAAAACAATTTACTACGTTTGAAACGCTGCCAGCCAATGACGTCATTTGCCGGATCGATTTCACAGTTTCTATGTTATCTGTCAATATATGTGTATGATGGGAGTAGTTTACAATATTCGATTTTACCTACATACATCAAATACATTCAATATCTTCCTATGTGATAATAGATGGCAGCACATTCAAATTGCAACATTATATTTAAAAAATAATAATGAAGTAGATGTAGATATTATAAACTAGTTAAAAATGTGAATACAATACAATTATTATTATTATTATTTGCTGTATGTTATATTTGTAAAGCATTTTCTAAGGTACACGTATTTTAGATTATTGTATTTCGTGGATTAAATATTTGTAACGTATTTGGTAAATCTCCAGCAACGTATTCAAGGGATTACCAGAGGTTATGCCTTTGCCTATAGTTATTTACAAGTTGAAACACCCGTAAAAGAATATTTGTGAAAAAAACAGGATACAAACATTCAGTCGACGAGAAATTTGGAATTTTTGATTAGGATTCGTAACAAATTAAATTATAAATTAATTATCTATTTTGTGTGTTTGCAGGAGTGATTTGGTTAAGCTATGAATAAACTAACAAATTCCCTTGCTTTTTAATCAAATCAATATATGATAATTAGTTAGTTAGGGTAATTAAATTTTTTAGTAAATACTACTGGTCATATGTTTTGCCTCAAAGAACAAACACATGCTATGCCAAGTGGCATAATTTTCACTAGAGTAATCCTATTTAACACGGAGTAACAGACAGATCTATATATTTTTATGTGATGCTATTGTCAATTTTTTAATTAGCTTATGTCGTTATTTTTGTTCATTTGTGGTTCAAAGTATAAAACTTTCTTTTGTATGATATAATTTATCTCTCCATATAATTTGTAAGTCTTATTGTCTTGACGTCGTGCTCGAAAGATTCGAAGTTCAGTTCTTTAATTCTAAGAATTGTAAGGTCACAAACAAACTCAGTTTGAAATAAAACATTTGTTTGTAATTCAGTGAAAACTCCCTATGCGTTAGTTCAAGAAAACTGTAAGAGAAGAGTGTTAGTACACCATCAATTGACAGATGACGCCACTAGCGACTCTAGAGACCCCAATCAGGCACTATCTGTTGAGCATTAACTACACTAGCCGGCCTTTTACGCGCTGTCGGGGCGGTAAAACTGGCCGTTCAAACGAGTTGCAAAAATACTGTTTCCAATAAAAAAAATTACAGAAAACCTGTTATAATAAAAATGTTTTATTTATTGAATACATATAAGTTTTCATGAGGAATAACATATAAAAAATTGAAAAATAGTGGAAACCCCCATTCAAGTCTTCTCAAAACTTCCGGTGTTAGAGTAGCACATGCTTCTCTTACGCGATCCATCAAATTTTCCTTTGTTGTTATTGCTTCAGAGTACACTTTATTCTTTAGGTATCCCCATAAAAAAAATCGAGAGGTGTTAGGTCTGGGGAACGAGCGGGCCATTTGTATATGTGTACACTGGACGAATATTGTGGACTGGAACCACATATTTTGACTTTCACTTAAATTTAAATTTTCCAGATAATTTAATAATTCATTTTCTAAAAAATCTAAATTACGTGGTCCATTTAAAGTTTCTTCATAAATGTGGGGACCAATCAATTTATTCCCCATTGAACCAACCCACACATTAAAACCCCATCTTCGTTCGTTAATAATTTATAACTCGAAATGAATGCGGATGTTCTTCCGCCCATACATGTTCGTTATTTCTATTGAACATACCGTTATTAGTGAATTTTGATTCATCCGTTCACAAAATATTTTTAGAAAATTCATTGTTTTCATGGTATTGTATTAAAAACCACTCACAAAACTCCCTTCTTCGTTCATTATCTGTATTATTTATTGCCTGTAATAATTTATGAATATACGGTTTCAAATTATGTTTTTCCAAAATACGCCAAACCGACATATTTGAAATAAAATGTTCACTGGAAATTTCACGTGTGGACGCCTTTGGATTACGAGTGATAAATACCAAAACAGCTATTTCAATTTCTTCGTTATTTCTTATTAGTCTTTGTCCTTCACGTTTGATTTTGTAAATTTATTTTAATCCCCTTGATAACATTTTTTCCTGGACGTGGTTTACCAGGGTTTCTTATAGCAAAAATTTTGCAAGCGTGTTCATAGTTTTGATGGCATTCACCATAAATTAACAATAAATTCAACAAATCGTGGTTTGTATAAATTTCAGCCATATTGAAAAAAAAATCACTCAACACAACAAATAACAATGTGACTGCAGTTTTTGTTTTTCATGCACAGTCTACTGAAAATAACTAAAAATAATAAATTTATTTAAATTTCAAATGCATTTTTCTCAATATTATTGTTATGTTAAGATATAAAATGAATATATGCTTGAATTCAGAAAAAAATACTCTATCGAATGGGCATAATAAAAATATACCATTCTATAAAAAAAATATAACTTTGTGTTGTAACTTGAGAACCACTGGTTTAAAAAATATTTTCTTGTCTAATCGGATTTCCCCTTTGGCCTTCTATAAAATTGTCTTATAGCATTTTATTGTATCTTTAATAATATAGAAATTATTTGAGGTAGCTCGTTTAGCTGTTACACCCTACACACGTACATACACATACAGACACAAGTCAGGATTAGCATTTCTTTACGCCCTAGGCCTTCGTGACTGCACCTCCCCTCCTCTCAATACGTACCGAGTCTTAATAATGCTTAATTTCATTAAATTCTTGTTCTATATCGGTGCCTTTATGAGTCTATAAACGCACTGAAAACATGTTAGGAAGATAAACGTACTGGTTTTGGAGCTTTTTAAAACTGATACATAAATGACATATCAACATCAAATTGCTGTCAGTCAACAAAGAATTTTCATCCCAGAAGTTCAATTTGTTGGCGGGAAGTGCTACCAACGTAAGTGATTTTACAAGTCGCATTTATTAAAAATCTAATAGAATTATAACATTACTCCAATAGAAAAAATTATATTTAAAACATGTTTCATAAGAACTATGATCGCACTCGTTCTTTACAAAACTCATCGCGAAGCGGCTCATTTTCCAAAGTTGGACAAGTGTGTTAACAGATTGCCTTATGAAATTTGTTTTTCAATATACCTACTATTATCAATCGTCAAAGATACATTTACCATGTTTTTATAACTAGCTAAAGATTACAACTTTTATTTTGCTTCTCTATCTCTCAAATGAAACCCATGTAAACAATAATTTTGGACTTATTAGATGGAGTTTTTAATTCTGAACAGTTTTCGTATGTATATATTTATTCTAAAATTCATAGGGCAGAAATTACTGTCATGAAAATTTTAGCATTGTATTTGCTAAGATTCATAAGTAGACACTAGGTATAGAAATATTAGAATTATTTAAAATCTTCGACAACTGTCATAGCTCAACAGGATTTACCAATTACGCTACTATACTGATTTTGTATAATTAAAGCAAATGTGACTGTTTACGTCGTCTAGTAGAGATGGTGCCAAATGTCATGAGCTATGAAATGCGCAGATCAAGAAGAGAGACAGCTAGAGAACGGTCAGACAATAGGAGAGAGACAGAAAGAGAAAGATAGAGTTCTGCGCAACAGCTCTTGAAATTTGGCACGGCTATAACTGCAGGCACTTCTCTCTTTCCGTTTTCCCATTTATCCAACTACTCCATGTACAGACATCATCATAAAAATAGTAAAATCTTATAACGTGCTTATTCATCAAAAACTCACCACCGAATTTTTTGACCAAAGACAATACCATCCTTACCTAAAGGTGACGGAAGGTAAAAATGAGCAACTGACAACTACTCTCTAACATTTTGTGTTTGACGTTAGTAATAAGGGATTCTACCATTTTTTAAATATAATTTCATCTGAACGTATAAGTAAAACTAAAAATTGCACTACTGGACTCATAGACACACCTGCGCTATTTGAATTTCTCTGTTTCTATTGGTAGTAGGCGCCGCCCCTAACTCGGTATTCGTTATACATTTATAGGTGGTCTTTGAGTCGCCAATCAAAATAATATATATATACGGATTTCATGAGTGACGAGCTGCTAAAACAAAACCCCCTTATTTCCGAAGTATTTCAATTATATCATTTTATTTCTTTATTAATATTCATTATTAACCATATAGTTTCACTATATTTTACTAATTTCTCTTAATTCGATCGAGCTGTAATCCCCTATTATAATTAAAATTTATTTTATTAATATCAACATTATTTCTGCTTTAGTATAAATTATAGAGACAGAACTTTTTCTCGGCAAAAAACTATTTAATTGTTTTGCTGAAAAATAATGGAGATGGAGAGTATATTTGAACCGAACATATAACTGTTATTGAAAACGCTATGGTTGTCTTCCGAGTTCCGATGCAAGGTTGTGTATTTATTTATGTTTTTTGTACTTTGCGATTTACTGTGCACTATTAAAATCTACTTCGACCATGAACTCATTGTATTCTACATAACAATTTCTATTTTCTACTAAAATAAAATATATTCTGTACTGTAGATAATTCTAATTGAACACTCCTGTCATATTAGTATGTTTGTATTTTCTAAATGTATTTATTTCTGTTACAGTTTCGGCAAACGAACGGGAGGCAGCGCAAGGAGGCCAAATGAATGTTTTGTGTTGGAGCCTTCAGAGATGATTGTAGTAAGTGTCTTGTTAATATTCCCATTATTTATAAGGCGAAATTCCAAACTTTCATTTTTCTAACTCAGTTATCGAGTGATTAACTTTCACACTCTTCTACATTAACTACTTAAAACTTTTTATCTTGTATAATATAGGCAGATTATAGAAAATTTCTCGATACTATGGCTGGTACCACAAACCCTGTTTTCAAAACGCTGTTTTGAAATTTGGCATTGTCAAAATAAGGCTTGTGGTATCAGTCAATGAAACTAAATAGGGGATTCCACAATTTTTAAATATCTTTTCATTTGAACGTACAGTCGAACTTCGATAACTCAAACCACGACTTGCCACAAAAAAAGTTCGAGTTATCAAGACTTGGGGTTATTAAATAAAATGCATATGTATAAATATTATTTATGTATGTATGTATTTACTTGAGTAAAAATCACTTACCTTATGATATATACAGATTGATATATGTATACAGATCAAAGTTATAAACATTATTTTAGTGTAAAAAAGTCAGTTATTTGTGACAGACGAGAGAATTTTTTATTTTGATTTTCAATAAAAAAAGCTTCAATGTTATTTAAACCATTATACAGGGAATCGGTTGTATGTTCATTGGTTTTTAAATACGAAAGCAAAACGCCCATCGAATTTTCAACCAACTCGATTGAATATAGATGTGACGTTGCGAATATAAGTTTTTATATCAAACTATTTTCTTCGTGGACCTTAAATGTTCTTGAAATATATGCTATTTCTAAATTATATTTATAAAAAATAAATGAATATTATTATACTGTACAAGTCTACATGATTTATAATTGGAAATGTATTTAAATTAAGTTTAATGCAAAATATTTATATTCAAATAAAAACTGTTTGAGAATAATTGCATAACTGGACTCATAGCCACAACTCCGCTATTTGAATTTCTCTACTTCCATTGGTAGTAGGCTCCGCCCCTAACTGGCTATTCATTATATATTTATAGGCCGTCTTTGAGTCGCCAATCAAAATAATATATATGGATTTCATATGAGTGACGAGCTGCTATTGAGAACTGACAAGATGCGACACGACAACTAGCGGCGAAAATCAGAACTTTCTCGGAAGAGTACTCTTTATTTGTTTTTACATGTGTCAACATGAGCGATTTACATAAATTTTGAAAAAAAGCATATAAATCTTGCACAAATTTTTGTGTTTTTGGATGGGACAAAGGCAGATGTTTAGGATTTTATAGTTTCCTTAAGATACATGATATTTTTGTTGTAATAATAACTCAAAGCGTTGAACAACGAATGGACAGACGCAAGCATGGGTATATATTATTAGGAGTGGGAAGAAAATAAATAATATAAAAGTATGTTCCCTTCATTTTAAGAAAGATGATTTTATCTTTCCAGGTAATTGGTAAAAATGGAAGTATAGAATTTTCTAATCGTAATTGTAACCTATGAATAAAACCAATTTGTAGATACTCAATCTAGCTGAATATTATGACGATATTTTTATAATAGTTTGGGGAATTGTAAATTTAAGTGCACCTATTATTGGAATAAATGGTTTTCAACATACATAAAATAAATATATATCATGTATGTTCACTTTTTCAAAATAAGATATTATATGTGATTTTTTTATATTTTGCGTTCATAATGATGTCATTACGATACGCAATTTTTTGTTTTAGACGGTTGGTACTAGATGATGTTTCTTTAACCCACTTTTACCTAATTTATTTTTAGTTAATTGACAATTCATTTTAATAATATAATGTCGAAATTATTATTATTTTTTTATTTAGGGAAGATTATTTACATGAAAATGTACAAATGGTTACAAATATAATCATAAATTGAGTAAGTAAATGTTATTGTAGAAGGCGCAAAATATAAAAAATAGTATAAAGAACTCATTTTATAAGACTTTCTTTCGCACTTGTCAATTAGAAAACTCGCTAACATGTCTTATAAAACACGTTCTTTAATATACTATTTTTTTTTTATCAAAAACCACCTCTACTTTATAAATCACATCGTCAATGGACGAATATATCCCAAAATCTGTTTTTATTTCATTTAATACAGCCATTGCTAACTGCCACCATAAAATTTGTGCTTTTGTTTTAAAGTGCCGTTTTTATTTAAAAATTGCAATTTATTTCTTAGTTCTTGCGCGAGCATATTTATCCCGTCATATGGGCATTTAATTTTGTATCCGAAGCATGCTTTGTTCATAATTCCACACTTAATAATATGGTGAGTATTCATAACCATTTCACATATAAATTGAAGGAAATACACATTTAAACTGTAAAACATTAGTCTCAATACATTTATTACCTTCTATTATTCACTGGGACCTTGCCGTAGCATTTAAAAACCGAAAATGTTCAACTACACTTAATTTCATTTCGTATCTTTACATTTATGTTTACATGTTAAACTCACAACAGTACTCTTTCGACATCAGATAGTGCTGCCTCTATCGGTAATGTCAGTTCTCAATAACAAAAATCCCCTTATTTATGAAGTATTTCAATTATGTCGTTTTATTTATTTATTTATTAATATTTATTATTAAGCATATACTTTCAATATTTTTTCATAATTTCTTTTAAATCAGTTGCGCTGTAGTTCCCTATTAATATTTTCACATACGAACTCCTATATTCCAAAATCTAATGGTATGCAGTTTTTGTGCCTCCGTCAGGTATAAGTAGTTATACATTACTCTAAATCGTCCAGAAACAGCCCGTGAAATTACGCCTTACGTCACTGTGAATAAATGAAATTGGCATGCTCAGGGTATGCACCGAAAACCGGAACATAATAATTTAACATTAGATTTTAAATAAGTGCGGAAATTGGCTCTCCTGTAAATTTTAGAACAAAAATACAAGAGAAAAGGTTTAGAAATAAATTTTAGATTCCAAAGTTCAGATTTAATGGAACGTCAAAAATCAGATGGCCATGGAAATAAATTACAATAGGGCGCGAGCAAACACGTGACTTGCGCGCTCTTGACGTGCTAGGAATCAGCTGATTTGTGTGCGCTTGTCATTCTGACAAGAACAATGTCACTTTGACAAAACTAAAAATTGACATATTTTAATTTTGAACTGTTGACAAGTTATTATTTTTAATTTCATGTGTTTTTACTGTCTGAAAATTGTACATTAATAACATTTTAGAAGTTCAAAACCAAAATAAGTCAAAACATTGGTCTTGTCAAAGTGATACTGTTCTTGTCAAAACGACATGCGCACACAAATCAGCTGATTCAAAGTACGTCAAGGACGCCCGAGTCACGTGTCTGGCCACGCCCTTTATCAATGTGATAGTTTAATAAAGTAAAGCTCGCCTAAGCAAACAAATGCCCCGGAAAATATGTGAACTAAATTTAAAAATTTTTAGCTGTAAAATATACATCCGATCAGGACGACAGAATTGTGATTATGAATATACACTGTTGAAATCATTTACCGGTTTCAGGATATTAAACCCTTGTTTACATATACAAAAGTAGGCTGGTAAAACTATAACTAAGTAATAACTGTATCTGTAGGGTAATATTATTACCAACAGTCTACGTCTACAAAATGAAAATAAAACCAAATGAAAGTATAATGCTATTCATTAATAATTACAGATAACGTTAGTGTATCGTTCTTAACATTGTGTACTTTATTCTAAAATAATAAACTTGCGGAATAAATCACATAATTTGAATATTTGTTATATTGACATAAATGTGAAAATAATTGTTCTGTTTATTATGGCATTCTGAAAGTAGCATTAATGAGAGACTTTCAAAAAATAATATTTATTAATAATGTCTTCATTTTCTGACACCGATAAACTATTGAACAAACCACGGATGTTATGCATCATAACAAGCCTTAGATATCTTAAAATCCTCGCTCTACGAGCTCGGATTTGAAACCGACATCTGGCGGCAGATATGATAGTCCTAACAATCCTAGATATGTTAGTAGCTATTACGTTGTCTAGACAACGTGGTTTTCGTATTTTTGAATTATTAACTTAGTTTTATGAAAACAGTCTTTGTCAAGCTTACTTACAAACGGTATGTAAATTGTATAACATTTTTAAATTTGCCGCCAAATTACTTATTACTCTTAGGCCCGGTTTTACCAAGTATAAATTAACATACAGTTAGTAAACATGGAGTTACAAGTAACATGAAGTTAATGTCCGGTTACCACCGTAAATGTTTTGCTACACAAATGGAAACTGCATGTTAGCTAACCCAAAGTTTTTGGTTATTTTTATAAGGTTGATACAATTTTCTCATTGAAAGCAGAGTTTTATACAGTTGAGAACACTGAATTTTGACAGTTGTTTGTTTTGCTTCAAAACATTTCATTTGGTTTGAGTATTTATGTTGTGTAAATGTGTAAATTTATAGCACCTAAACAATTTGGAAAACGAGCAATATTGTAAAATGCACGTTTTCTTTCTGCAATTTCTTCAGGGGTGGTTGGTAAGCATCAAGGCATCTGTATACAATAAGGTCTTAGAGCTGCTAAGGTCCTACTTATTCCAGAAATAGTTGTGTTTGCTGTTGATTTAGAAACATATTGCATAATATCTTAAAGCCAGCAATATTCTGCAGGAGACAATGCATGATTTCTGGAATAATATAAAATTTATATAACAAAAATTCTTATTGATTTAAACCATTAACTATGATATTTATTCATCCGTTTCGTGGCGAATGCCATCTTCAACTTGTTCTATAATATTTTCGACAGTTATCGCGGACAGCCCGAATCTTTTAAAAAACTCCTTCTGACTATATTTTTCGAAAAATCATCGTTATATGCATTTATACCATACGGATTCATAATTGGATAATTATTAAAGGTTAAACAATGTCACTGTCAGGCACAAATTTGAAGGTAAATTCAAGTTACCAAGTTAACATATACTTTTTCTAGATGTTAAGATAACATGAGGTTATGGATAACATGTATTGAAAAAACATTTTTTTTTTTTACTAACGTGAACTTACCGCATGTTATTTCTTAACATGAAGTTGGTACAACCGGGCCTTAGTGTACCGTAGAAACATACGTGTGTGTAGCGACCTGAGGTTACGGCCCTTTTAGGGTATTTGTTTGCTTCGGCGCTGTATCACTGCTTATGTTGTCCTACTCTCCCCTAAATAAATTGAAAATGATGCAAAAGTTCCTCTTTAAAGGTTTTTTATGAAGATTAAATATTCCGAAAATTGATGCGTGGTAGTTTTGTTGATTCACATTTCTTGGTTCAAAATAAAATTTCTAACGTTTCGTGAAACGTTCCATCTGCAGTATTTTCACATTAAAACACAATAATTACCGTGCGTGCGTGCGTGCGTGCGTGCGCGCGTGTTTGTGTGTGTGTGTGTGTGTGTGTGTGTGTGTGTGTGTGCGTGCGTGCGTGCGTGCGTGCGTGCGTGCGTGCGTGCGTGTGTGTGTGTGTGTGTGTGTGTGTGTGGAATTTAGAATTAGAATTTGGCACTTATTGGCGAAAAAACTGAACTATAGGTGGCAGGCCGGACGGTAGCAAGATGGCGGAGGAATAAGGAGAGTTCTCTCATTCCTTATTGCTGGCAATATACATTTCCAAGTGCAAAGTATTTAATATGGAGAAAATTAACATAAACTTAAGTTATATTTTTAAATACATTGCTTCTGCACGTCCTATAAAGGAAAACGAAGCAGTTTTTAAGGTAGGACATGTATTGCTTTGTGGAAGAAAAGATGATGGATCAGGTACAATACTGGGTTCTTGTTTAAAAATCAGTCATTTGAGTGGAGATCCTCATACGATTGAAATTTTATTAAATGATAATATAAATTACTGGACAGCAATATTTAGTTGTAGAGCAGGATTGGGAGGCAAATGTAAACATATTGTTACAGTTTTGTTGCATATAAACAGGTTAGTAAAAATCAAAACTATATTTTTTATTTTCCAACAAAAGATCATTATTATTATGTTATTAATTTATTTGTTTATGGGTTTGTGTATTACAGAGCAAAAGAAATAAAAAAATTAAGTTGTACCGATTAGGAATAAGTATGGAGAAAACTTGTTAAAAAGGATGATAAACAGTATAGTTTGGCTATAAAATTAGAAGAATTTAGCCATCCTGTTTTAAAAAAGAAAAAATAAAACCGACTAGAGATGTCAAAGATGGGAAGAAAATTTCAAGATCATATTTTGTCACTTGGGATATAGTGTCAACTTACACTTTTTGACTTGCAATTACTGCATTGTGGCACTGAGCAGTATCTATGACATTTACTGATCATGAAAATGTAATAGACACTATATATGTCACTTTCTTTTACAACAAATATAAATTAAACCTGTTTAAAATTGCATACGTTTCAATTACTACGTTTACATGCAGTTTTGAAAATGGTTTCAGTTTTCAGTCAAAATTACGCGAAACTGTTTACATGTAATTTTCAAAACAGGTTTACAGATTGATTTGAAAACAGTTTCGGCGCATGCGTATTTGGCCGATGTAAGTGACAAATCCTTTTCACTCCAAATTCTTCGTTTTGCTGTTAATCCAATTATTTTGTCTAGTTTGTACCACTACGCACTAAAACTGCACAACTGTCAGTTTATTTGTAGGTTAGTAACACCAAGTAACACACAACGACAGAAATGTTATGCTATGTACGCATGCGCAATATCGAAACTGAATTTTAAGTGTTTACATGAGTAGTTTTGAAACCAGTTTTCAAGTCAAACCCATGAATTTTAGTTATGGTTTTAGATAACTCAAAACCGTTTTGACACTGTATACATGGCGTTTTCAAAACTAAAAACGGTTTGAAAACTGCATGTAAACTCAGTAATTGTATGCTATCAACGTTTCCTTATTCCTCTAGTTCACAAATCTGCCACCAGACGTCACCCACTGAATTTTTTCGCCAATAATTTTCGCACCTTTTTCGGAGTAGTTTTTGCTGGATCATCTCTCGCATGCTCCTGCTGTGGAAAGATTAGCCGGAATAAGATAAGGAACAGTTTCCCAGGGGATGCCTGAATTACTACCTACGTAATTACGTATTTGAAGAGTTATTCAATATAAATTGTTTGCTCGTATTTCAATGGTTTTTATACGAATTTGTGTTTTAATAGTTTTTATGAAAATGAAAATTACATCCTAGTCAAAAATTTAAAAAGACAATTATAAATATACATATGTATTTTGGACATATACATGTGCCTATACTTAATAATAATTATTATAGAATTTTTTTTTTAGTGTAGTACTTAAAATTCGTTCATTATTAAAAAGATGTGACTAGTAATTGTGTTATTTTCCGATTTCATATTTCCAGCTACGGAATATATCACTAAACCACAAAATTCTTCGAGAATACTGATCTCTATATTCGTGGTAGATAATATCCTGTTACGTATGTGTAGTACTGTTGATTGTGACGTTTAGAGGCCTGGTGCTGTGATATCTATTGCTTTTGCCATTTTATTCAAAACACGTTTTCGAGGATAAATCTTCACACTTAAAATTACGTAGAAGGGATGATAATAAGAAGTGCGGCTAGCAATGAAACAAAAATATTTTGAACAAAATTTTATTTTGCTACATAATTACATTTTACCTCAATGCAGTAGGTATGTCCAACGATGCTCAAGCTACTCAAATCTAAAGACAACCTCCTGTTTACAGGGGTTTTTCTCCAAGCTCTCAAAATATGCGTTTACAGCTTCTGTATAAAGTGATGCGATTAGGAAGAAGATGATAGTCGGAAGGTCCTAAATCCGAATAATAAGGATGATGCCAAAAAATTTCGAAGCTTAATTCATCAAATTTTTATATAGATTTTTTTTACAAAGCGACCCAAAAAATAAGCATAATATTTTGATGTAATTTGGGTCTTTTTAAAGATAATCAACAAACAACACGCCTCTGGAATCCTAAAAAAACAGATTCCATGATCTTACCTGTCGATCCGACTACTTTTGCCTGCTTCGGAGATGGAGAATCATGATGAATCCATAACTTAGACTATTAGAGCTAGACTGCTTTTTGCTCTCAGGTGTACGTTATAATAATGGACCCACGTTTTGTCCATAATGTAAAAGCTACGTAAAAAAAATCTGATGTGGCCAGCACATTACCTTCCGTCAGTTCCACGTCAGTTCTATGCATTTTGTACAAATTCCACACAGAAAGTTTTTTTTGCAAATGATTCCATATTTCCAGTACATTACTTTCAGTCAGTTCTATATATTTTGTACAAATTCCATACAGAAAGTTTCTTGTAAGATTTTATATATTTCCATTAAAATTATAACATTATGTAAATTGCACTTTGACACTGACATTTGTCATTCAGAATTTTCTTAATGTAGTAGATGTTTCCATGTTTATAGCACAGCTGGCTGCTTTGTGAAATTTAATTTCTTTATAATTTTTACCTTCCGTCACCTTTAGGTAAGGAAGGTATTGTCTTTGGTCAAAAAATTCGATGATGAGTTTTTAATCAATAAGCACGTTTTAGGGTCCCTAGAATACGAATTTACTATTTTTACGATGATGTCTGTATGTGTATGTGTATGTGTGTGTGTGTATGTGTGGATGTGTGTGTGTGTGTGTGTGTGGATGTGTGTGTGTGTGTGGATGTGTGTGTGTGTGTGTGTGTGTGTGTGTGTGTGTGTGTGTGTGTGTGTGTGTGTGTGTGTGTGTGTGTGTGTGTGTGTGTGTGTGTGTGTGTGTGTGTGTGTGTGTGTGTGTAACAAAATTTTCGTCTGCGATAACTCTAATACTACAGTTACAAAAATTATAATTTTTCGTGTACTTCTTCGTTATATCCATATGAAGAGCTGATTAGATTTTGGTTACAATTGGTCAACCGGAAGTACCATCATTTGAAGATTTTAACAGTTTTTATTGAAAAAACTATGTTAAATACAATTTTTTCACATTTGATGTCATTATAAATATTAAAGACTATTTTATTCTCCATACGATTTGACTGCATTTTATACTTAATATTAAATGGATATGGAGTTAAAAAATTATAAAAAAAATTAAATTTCATAAAGTAGCTATAGCTATGAAAACAGCTACTATATTAAGAAAATTCTGATTGAAAGATGTCAGTGTCAAGTGAAATTGGCATAGTGTGTTTGTCATAATTTTTACTGGAAATATAGGATCTTTTGCTTTCTGTATGGAATTTGTATAAAATACATACAACTGCTTTAAGGTAATGTACAAGAAATAGAATATTTAATTTAATAATAATAATAATAATAAATCTTTTATTTCTGCAGATACATTATACTGCATATAGAAAACGTCACAAAATAATAATTTTCTGTATGAAATTTGCATAAAATACATGCAACTGCCGGAAGGTAATGTACAAGAAATAGAATATTTAATTTAGCAAGGAACTTTCCGTATGAAATTTGTACAAAATACATAGAACTGACGCAAGGTAATGTGCTGGCCACATCAGATTTTTTAACTCTATATCCATGGAATGTGAAGTATAAAATGTAATCAAATCATATAGAGAATAAAATATTCTTAAATATTTATAATAACATTAAATGTGAAAAAGTGATATTTAACAGCGTTTTTTCAAGAAAAATTGTTAAAATCTTCAAATTGGGATACTTATAACCAAAATCTAATCAGCTCTTCATATGGATCTAAAGAAAAGGAATACGCAAAAATTATAAATTTTGGATAGGTGGCGATCTGAAAAAATCGTCTCACACACACATACATACATACATACAGACATCATCGTAAAAATAGTAAATCGTATTCTAGAGACCCTAAAACGTGCTTACTCATTAAAAACTCATCATCGAATTCTTTAACCAAAGACGGAAGGTAAAAAAAACTATTGGATTACGGTTAAATTTATCCAAATCAGCCTGGGAAGCTTGACATTGAATTCGTTTATTCTCAGCAGACAGCAAGCAAGCGCATCTATATCGCGCATAACTTGCTTACATCGAATTCATTTTTAACGTGTTACAAACATGCTCTTCTGATATCCCTATCCGTAACATATCTGTTACATCTGATAATGGTATTGTGCACTTATCAATATCATTCCTGGAGTTCAGACGGTTCCGGACGGCCACTACGAAAAGCTTCTTTGCCACTGATTCTTCATCTTAAATTCATTTGCATACACTGGTCTTAACTTAGAATTAACTGAAATCATACCTACTAAGCTATGAAACCAAATGAAATGTCAAGTGCCATCTTTGGCTATACTAAATCGCAGTTTTCATCGTATCCTCGTATTAACAATACTTTCGAAATTACGAAATATCATAGGGCACAGAAGTTTCAAAATTTGATACCAACAATTTAAATAAGATCGTACAAGTAATAATTTATTATTCACGAATGCTGCTGTGATGACAACACATCTTAAAAGTGTATTATAAAGTGACGTAAAAAAGAAAGAACGTATACGATAATATTATTGTAAACAAGCGCCGAATTTTACCGAAGTCGTAGAAATAAAGAAAAGATTTAACGGAAATTGCTGTATTGTTGAATCAAGTTTCAACACTGATTGCTATAGTCATAATAATTGTACTGCAAAATTTACTATCCAGTTGATTATATAAATTTATATGCTGTGAATAAGGTTGTGCGATCTTAGAAATTTGTAATCGATTTTAGATCTTTTGATAAAATCCATTTGTTGCAATTGATCGATAAATCGCAAAAAATCCATATTTTTTAATATGAAATCGAAATGTTAGGATCTAAAATTGATTTTTCAATTGTTCAATCTGTTTGAAAGAATCGATTTTTCAATTAGTAGTCGATCTTTTCGATAAATCGATATTTTCAAAAAAAAGACCAATCCAATTTCGCAGCCCTATAGTGAATGTTAAAGATATTTTTTATGGCGGCGCAAGAATACATTTCGAAAATTTAAAGGGTATCAGCAATTAAAACGGTTTCAGTGAAACTTTCAAGTTAAAATGAGAATGAATAGGCCTTGATATCATTTCTATTTTTTGTAATATTTTTAACAACGCTCTAATTCGATGTGAAGGCGCGTATAAGTTATGGCCATATTGAACGAATACGTTTTTATGGAATTTACATAGAAATGTGAGCTTTTGTGTGAACGCTTTGGAATTAAAGTGAACGATTTATGTTACAATTATGTAAAGCGGAGTTGACTAGTTTAAATATTAAAATTAGGCCAATATACGAAGTATTTTGCTGTTTATCAGGGCAGGTAGCATTATTTGCCTGTTGATGTAATTAGAACTGGTGCTGCCTTCCTAGAACAGGTCAAAAGGTCAGAGTTCAACCTCGGTACGCCTGGTGATGGCCGGTGCTTGTGGTTGCTAGGCTACAGCAGCATGGTGGCGGCAACGCGCAGCTGAATCGCAGTCGTTTTCAATGAGTCCTGCTTGTGGTAGAATTAATAAGTGAAACATTCCCTGGCTGTCATATTTATAGTGTAATATGGTCACATCAAAATTATTCTTAACTAAGGTAAATGTTCCATTTATTTGTTTATTTATTTATTTATTTTTTTAATTTATTGACACCTTAAAACTTTATTTTTATATTTTTAAAACATTGAATTATTGTTATTTTTTTAAATAAATACAAATTTTTGCCGTCTGAACATAAACGTATTCATGAATTAATTCAGGAAGCGTGAAAGAAAATGATTTTGTATTTATATTAAAGTAATAGAACTGCGCCCCAATATTTGACCTACCTACATATATTAATAATTTACTCTTGTAAATATAAATATTGGCATATTATTTATGTTGTTACGTGTAACAGATTTTTAGTTAAATGTTTTTTGATTTCTGTAACTTAATAAAGGTACCTTTTCAATATATTTTGGTTTATTGCTTTTTAAGCATTTCGAGAAAAAAGTAGATCCAAGATAATGTTTAAATAAATAATACGACTTGGCCATAGATCTCATTTATTATTAAATAATATTGGACGTTTCAGTTGTACAACGCCACCATACCATCAGCATCAGATAGTTTTACAGAAGTTTACAATAATTTAAAATAAAATATTATTGCAAACTTCTGTAAAACTATTTGATGCTGGCAGAAGCGTATACAGAATTTGTCTTGGAGGGGTTATGACTAAAATAAAACTTACTGCAATGGATAAACAAGCAGGAAAGATTGAATCATTACTGACTTAACGCATCTATAATAGTATATTGTGCAAGAAATGTGAAAAAGCACCTATTGCTCACGAGGTGTGAGAGTTTCCGCACGAGATGAAGTCGAGGGCTGGAATCATACAAGTGAGCAATAGGTATTTCTGCACGAGTAACACACTATACTTTTTCAACGATCACACGCTTTGGTAAGATATAAATAATTGATTTTTAATAAAGAACATATTTTTTTCTCAGTAATTAATGGAACTTTAAAATAATTACAATAATTACTTTTACTATACATGGATAAGTAATTACCAAATATTTTGTAATTTATAAATAAAATAATACATTTGTAAAGCATGGGAATGTGTGAGAATAGTTATTTATGCAACAAGTGTGTAAAGTAGTACTTTTTTGGTCGAGTGCGAAATTGTAGCACGAGACAAAAAACACTACTTTACACACGTGTTGCATACAACATTTTTCCTACAACCGAAATGTTAGTGATGTTACTCATAATACTGAGTGTACAGGCATCCAGCATCTTCAAATACTGTTGGTGCGCTTTCTCATAATACTGTACAAAATGTAACTTACACATTTGGAAGAATCTCAGACAGAAGTGGATTAGTCTTCTATTGTTGTACATTGTGAAATTTAATAAAATAATATTAAAAATTAGGTTAGGTTAGAATACATGTCATAAAATGTTAATGTTCTTAAAAATTAGATTAGTACTCAATCTGTTAAAAAATTATTACATTTGTTTCATTTACAGTGTATATTAATGTTTCTTAATAAATTTTATTATTTTCATTATTATTTACTACCTAATTATCTACTTGACACGTAAATTAACTGAATTTTACTGTTGCCTAGCAACGTTTATTTACTTTTCACGCACTAGTGCTTGAAAAGTGACTCTTTACGCACTGTAAAGAGTGCATGAAAAGTACTTTTCACGCACGGTTGTAGGAAAATAATTTTTCACACTTTAACCCACGACTGTGGGAAATGAATAACTTTCGGACTTTGTAAAGTATGGGAAAAGTGCAATTTTCTGTACTGGTCGTAGAAAAGTTATTTGCAATAACAGAATTGCGAAACGCGGCTTATCCAAAACTATTTAACCTTACAATTTAAATAATTCTTTATTCAAATAAATAATTGTTATTGGTCTATCTTGAAGTAATTTTACAATAATTGCAACAATCACATTAGAAGAGAAATTATTGCAGATTACGATATATTGCAACCTTTTTACCTATCGCTAAGAGAGGTATTGGATTCATGCTAAAAATCGCATATCCAGGTTTTAGTGAATAAGCACGTTTTAAATTTCCTAGAATCCGATTATAACATTTTTACGATGATGTATGTGTGTGTGTGTGTGTGTGTGTGTGTGTGTGTGTGTGTGTGCGTGCGTGCGTGCGTGCGCGCGTGTGTGTGTGTGTGTGCGTGCGCGCGCGTGTGTATGTTTGTGTGTGTGGATGTGTGGATGTTGGATTCACGATTTCTCAAATACTATAAGACTTAAGACATTTTTAACTACGGATTCCTCAATCTAACAATAATGGGAAGAGTTGATTAAGTTTTGGTAACAATTGGACAACTGGAAGTAGTAGTTACAAAAAAAGAATCATCTAAATATTATTTATCGAAAATTTATGTAAATACTTATACAGAGAATTTATTTTAAAATGCAACATATGGTTCATCACTTCCATGGTTACACACTACTGTCAAAAAATGACAGCAATGTAATATTTGTCCATTTTAAAATGCAACATTATAAATAGTATTGCAGCACAGGAAACTGCTCCAGAACAAATGGTGTCAATTCTTTCTACGATCGACTAGGATATTGCCTCAGTGTAAATGGGGGTATTTTTGAACATTTATTACATTGAAATTATAAATTTTTGTAAGCCAAAGTTTGTTAAGATGTGCTACATTAAAGTTTTGATTTTTTGTTAAACGCAGGTAGATTAATTTTTTGGAAATAAGTATTGATAATACAAAACTACAAATTTTGTATGTTGCATTTTAAAATGGACAAATATTACATTGCTGTCATTTTTTGACAGTAGTGCGTAACCATGGAAGTGATTGACTATATGTTGCATGTTAAAATAAATTCTCTGTATTAAAGAACGTTAAATTCTTTATTCGATGAATATAAATTCATTATTATATCTTCTATAGATTTAGAGATAAAGAAATGCATATAAAATAATTTGATGTAAAAAATCTCAGATCAAACTACTACAAATCAAGAAGTTCAAATGTTGGCAATTGACATATAAATGTCACTGTCAAAAATATTTGTGTGCCACTGTCAAAATATTTGTACATTATTATGAAGATTATGAAAATAAAAAAAAGTCAACAACGCAAAAGAATATATGTAAAAAAGAATATAAAAGGAATTTGCGAAAAAATGACAAATATAAAGAAAAAGGAAAGTAGAAAAAGAAAATTTCAGGATATTGAATATAAAGAAAATGTATGTATTGTACATAATTTATATTAAAATAGCCCATAGATTTTTCAAATATATGAGAATTATTTTGTAGTGAGACATGAATATATGTATTTGTAATTAATAATATTTTTCGTTTTATGCGTACAACCAGGTAAAATATCTGGCGAGAGGTTATGTGTTGGCCACATCAGATTTTTTATTAAGTGGTAACGTATGGCACGTTACTTACATAACACTCTGTATTTACAAAAATGGAGTCCTGCCATATTAAAAATAAAAACTTCATGTAACTTGAAATTGATTTGAGTCAAATAGACTCAAAAGGAAACTACCGCAGACCGCAGGATACAGTTAAAATCTAGCAGGAATCAAGCAACAGTGATAGTGACTAGAGACAGCAATTAAATCTTAAAACAAATTATGTACAGAGAAAGGGGAAACAAATATCCCATACATGCTATACAAATGACAGAACTACTATGTATAGCAGGAATATATATATATCCAGTTAAAACTTTGACTTCCAATTAATAGACAAAACTGAAACGAAATTAACTGTCAAATAACAAATTTATCATTACTGTCAATAATTCGATTTAATATTGTTTTTTTATCTGATATTTTAACTGAGAATGGTAAGATTAGCCTTTAATATTGGCGCCATTCAACATACTTATCTTTTATTTACATACAAATGCAATATATCACATACGCACGTGGTTTCTGCCTGGCGTGCTATCATAAATATTAACAAATGTTTTTTTGGTTTATTTTCGTTTCGTTACTGTCTGCATTCATTCGTTTGACAGTGGATTCCGGATTTTAAAAAGGTGATAGCAGAAGGCTTGAATATTTTATAAACTAATATATTTTTTTTTAATATTTCATAGTCCCTATCAAAGTTTTAAGTCCTAATTTTATTAAAATATGGCCATTTTCTAATTTGTTACTATGGTGTAGGATCTCCGTTCTTCATCTAGATATAAATATATCACCAAACTTGTTATATAACTATCTAAAAAAAAAAAAGAATATAGAATCGTCAACAATCGCATAAGGTTGGATGCGATCAGCGATCTCTTTGCACATAATTCCTGTACGCCTTTACTGAGAATCATGTTATCAACGCTATACTATTTTTGTCTTCACTCTAAACGGAACAAACAGAAAAAGACAAAAACACTTCCTACCAAAAGTGTGAGTGTGATAGAGATAAATGTCGCACAGGAAAAATCAGCTTCCGTTTAGTTTGAACATTATCTTGCGGTAAAACACCACCAGTAGTATTCATGTGTTCTTAGTGTACGGTTAACAAACGCTCAAAATATAACGTATTTTTATTGTACTAACCCGTTCTATTTCGGTATTTTGTTATGTTTATTGCAAACGATTTTTATTTACTAAATCGTTGCGTCATTTATAGTTATTTGAAAAAAAAGAAATAATTTTTAAAATTCTACAAATTTTCTTTTCACTTTTTTCATTACTTGAAATTTACAAATGAATTTACTTATCTATCAAAACTATTATTGTAATTTTTGTTTGAAAAACAAAATTAATATTTGTTTTATATTTTATTAAGCAATTATTATTACGTCACAATATCATAAAAAAAAAACCAAATAGTTTACCGCAGATAAAACTGTTTGGTATCTTAAATATGCCATAATTTTGAGACATTTCTAAATGAAATATTAAGTATTGTAATTGGAGTTAAGTGTAATTAATAAAATAAAATTATCTTATATACGTGCAATTAAACAATCAATTTGTGTGCCGTGTAATAAAGGATTTTTTGTGTAAGTAATTATGTGAAGTTTGGTGTTGTCACACACAATGTTGAAACACGCTTTGCGGAGTGCAATTGAGAGGAAACGTGAGCGCGTGGCACGTCGTACAAGCGTATCGCTCACTTACATCCGCCGCGGGTCCAGGATGACGATGGATGTTGCACCCACCCCAAATCCAATTACTTTGACAACAGTTGATGATGATTTCGTAATACTCAGAAGGAGACGGGGAAGGTTACCATCGTTGTCATGGCATGGACCACCACCGTTTCATGAATTGCAACAGGTTCGTTTTAAAACCTATTTTGTTTCGAAAATTAATCGTTGAATAGTGTATAAAAAGAATATTAAAACATAAGTTACAGAAGGCAAATGCAATCTGTTCTAGCACGAGCAGCGACGACTGGGCGAACGAACAATTATTACTTGAGTAGACTTCTGTAACGAGTGTTTTTTATAGGTACTATTTTTTCTCTTTCGACTTTCATTTACATTATTTCTTTTTAAAAACATTTTCTATTAAAGGAAATTTTCTAGAAGGTTAGTGACAATTTTTTAAAAGTTTGTCCAATGCCTGCATATTTTATGTATTTTAATTCAGTCATAGCAATCCTAAATAACAAAATCGTTTAAGAATAAAGCTCATAGAAATATTTCGAATTTGAAATGGCACAAAAGTGACCCCTGTGGATCAGAGGGAACCTAGTAGCCGATTCGAACAAAAAAATATTTTGGACAACTCTACTACGGACGAAATATACCACAATGAAGAGATGAAGAAAATGAAGACAGTAATATTAGAATATAACATACTGAGTATTATTTAACAAATATTAACATGCAAATATTTTAAAAATTATAGAACAAAGTGTACATTCAATACAAAAATGTACAAGTTATTGAGGGTTAATAATATAAGTTTAAATGCAGAAGCAGCGAAATTTTCTCTTGTTTCAAAGATTTTTTTTAATTTACTAGAAGCTGTGACAAAACCATATTACTACCAGGTATTACTACACACCCCCTAAATATAAAAATGTAAAAATTATTGAAATAGTCAGGGGATGAGGGTTAATAATATAAGTTTAAAGTCAGAAGCAGCGAAGATTTGTCTTGTTTCAAAGAATTTTTTAATTTACTAGAAGTAGTGACAAAACCATATTACTACCAGGTAATTACTACACACACTCTGAATACAAAAATGTAAAAATTAAGTTAAGTCAGAAGCAGCGAAAATTTGTCTTGTTTAGTGTAGTAATTTTTTTAAAAAATAAAAACTTTGAAACAAGACCAATTTTCGCTGCTTCTGACTTTAAACTTATATTATTAACCCTTACCCCCTGAATGTTTCAATAATTTTTACATTTTTGTATTGAATGTATACTTTGTTCTATAACAGCAACTACCGTTCTAATTTGTACAGCGGGTTACTAAAAAATAACGTCGTCTTGTACGTTTTATGGTAATTGTGTTCTTCATATTCATATTTGGAAACCTGCTATCCGACCGTTAACGCTGGAGCGTTACAATATTTATATTACTCATCCTTGCATCAATAAGCGTGATAGAATATGCAATTCTTAATCCGAAACATAGACTAGTATTAAAACGTAAGTTACAGAAAGCAACCGATTCTAGCATGAGTTAGAAATTTGGACGCACTAGTGCGCGAACGAATGTGTAACGACTGTTTTATACCATTTTCTTTGTTTCGGCTTTCATGTACATTATTTCTTTATAAAAAAAATTGTTGACAATTTGCATAAAAGGATTTTTTGGTAAAATAGTTTAGTTAGATAGATTGGTAATAGTGATTTGTGATTTTTTTTTATATTGAACCTTTTTTGGTAGAATAGTTTAGTTAGGTAGATTGGTAATAGTAATTTGTGTATGTTTTTTTTTTTTTATTCTGTACCTTGCCTAGATAGTTTGTATATTTAATGCAATTATACCAATTCTAAATAGCTATTCCACAAAAAAATCAATTTAAATCAAATTTTCGTCATATCTAGGAACCTATGAGAAATTTTGGGAAAACAAACGCATCTGAGATAGCACCCAAACGCCGCACAAAAGTCTCATTTAACGAAATAAAGTGTTAGGCCCGGTATTATAAACGTCCAGTTAAATTTAGTTTCAATGTAAATTTAATTATATGAACAAATACAACGCGAATTGTGACTAGAATAATTTAAATGCCATAAGAACATGGAATTTGATTCGAATTTGTTCATTTTATTAAATTTACTGTGGAACTAAATTTAACTGAACGTTTATAATACCGGCCCTTAAAGCAATAAAATTGTTTTCATAGCTTGCTTATTTTTTCTCAAAAATTCACATACGTTACTAGATAATTACGATTTTAGTTTATTTTTTTCTTTTTCTAATAACTTCGAAACTATTGATTATGTATTGAGAATAGTACCTATTTTAAATAACAAACTAACATTTTTAACTGAGGCCCGACCCATATTCGGTTTTTATTTTAAAACATTCTACATTTCACTCTTATATCCATGGTATAAAGATTGGTGTGCTTTAAATTTTACGTCATAATTTGAACATTTTTCTTGATATTTTCTAAATAAATTCATTATTTTTCGTTACTAAAAAATATCGGTATTTTCTTTAAATTATTATTTTTGGGTCTATTCTTTAATAAGGATAAACTAATCCACAATTTACGATTAGGGATTCACCAAGTCGAGCTACTTTTGGATTGGAATAAAAAGGATTGGCTTGAAAATTCAAGCTTTTTTAATGTTAGGCTTGGTTTGGCTTGGGCTTGATGGAAACCAAGCTTGACTTGAAAACTTCAAGCTTTAAAGATTTTAGGCTTGACTTGATTTTCAAGCTTTTTCAACCCTTTCAAGCTTTTAATCTCATTTTCGCACACACATATAATGGTTTTTATTTTATTTGTTTTAGTTTCGCAGTAGGTATATAATATATGGGTCTTGAAAATTTAAATTAAACCAGTAAGTAGTAGGTAGGGCTGTTCGGTATCAAGATTTGAGTGTCAATATTCGATGTGAATTAAATAAAATATATCGATGTAAACCAATAAACCCGATATATTGATGTATTTGGTATATCGATGTATCAATATATCGGGTGTACCAAATTATCGACATGATATATCGTTCTTTTATTGTATTGTTGTAACTATGAATAAATCACATTTTATTTTACATAAATTGATGGTAAACGTAAAGATGGAATAAAAGGGTAAAATATAAAAATAATGAAATGTACTTTTTATTCATCTATTTTATTTTTGAAAGTAAACAATCGACATTAATTTATTATTATTAAAAAATAACCTTGCAATTTTTATGTTACTTTTATAATTTTTATAGACTGCATTCATTCAAGTAGGTTTATGCATTAGTTTGACTTGACTTTATTGTATTTTATTTTAATAGGTAACTAAAATTAATAGGATCTATGTGCATAATGCCATTTTCACTCGAAATGACTTCTCCAACAAACTGTTTACGAGTTTATATTTACCCTGTATAAATAAAAAAGTCGACTCCAAACATTCAAGAACAGTGTTTAAATAAATACATAATTTTGGAATATACAGTGGGATGAAATTGACATGTTATTCTGTTATCCCTTTTGTACTTCAAATGGAAATCGTAAAACCCTACAGACGGGAATTTCCTCGAAATTTTGTTTGTCCGTGAGATAAATACTCGTGTCTTTCTATTTTTAACTCTATTAAATTCTACTGATTTGTCAGAACGTAATCATGTTAGAAAAGTACATAAATTATTTTCAATTGTTAAATAACACAAAGGTAAATATACTCAACGATACTACAAAACTAGTTAATAAACCGTGATTATATAGGTATTTATTTGTTATTATTTCATTTATATCAACAATCAAAACTTAAATAAAGGAAATCTTTAAAAGAGAATATTCTCTTTGTCGAATTACATTTTTATTGTATATTATACTTGCTTCGAACATGGTCGTTTTATTAGGGGTAAATTAAGGACTGAGCCAGTGATCAGTTGTGCTAAAAATAGCATTGAAATCTTTGTATATATATATATATATATATATATATATATATATATATATATATATATATATATACAGGATGTTTCCTTTAAAACACAACCAGCGCTTTTTTTGGGAGAACTAATGACTTTAGTAATAAATGTTAAATGCAAGAAATAATCAAGAATAAGGGACTAATTTATTAATAGTAACAAACCGAACATTCGACCAGTGGTTCTCGAACAACAAAACAAAATTATATTTTTTTAAATGGTATCCTATATAAATTTTTTGCTCATTAGATAGAAATTTTTTTCTGACGATATAAATATGGTATAACAATTATTTCGATAAAAATGGTATTAAACTTTCTCGTCTCTATAGTTCGGAATTACTTAAATTACAAACCTCGTAAATACATTGCTGACATTGATAGAAAAGAACTAAACACTTGCGATCCATTTAACAAAATGCAAATGATATTTACCACCAACATCATCATACGTAGTCTGTCACTTAATTTACCTTGCGATGTTGAGTATATTATTATTTCTTATAAATGCATCAAAATTATTTTTGTAGCAGTGCTATAAATTAAAAAAATATTATTATATTATTAATTAATATTAAAAATCAAGATATTTAATTTTTTTAAATAAATATTACTTAGTTTTGTGCGAAATATAATCAAATAAATTTAAGAATAGTTCTTTTTTAGTTTGGAAATCAAAGTTCTATACCTATGTAATGATTGACATTTGCAATAAATTTTCTATTAATATCATTTTTCATCATATATTTTAGATTAATGTAAACGATACAATACAATTAAATTATCATTATGTATTTAAAAACTTTTTCAATAACTATAAATTTATTTTATACTTGATTGTGTGTGCGAAATAAAGTGTGCTATTAGTTGGTTCAGATTGTGAAAATAAGTAGTCTGTGCATAAGGATGATGAATGTTATATAATATACTTTCCTACATATTTTTGAAGCCAACTAAACTGTTCTTAGAAATTCACAAAACTGGCCGACCGAAGCAAAATAAAAGTACATTAGCACCATAAAATTTACGGTTTTGTCGACCTCGTCAACAATTCTTATGATATGAAAAGCTTGAAAAAGCTTGGTTTCAATCAAGCTACTTAACAGTCGCAGACTTGGCTTGATTTGAAAATTCAAGCTTTTTTAAAAGCTAAGCTTGGCTTGGGCTTGATGAAACATAAGCTTGCCTTGACTTGAAAAATCAAGCTATTTGAACGGTAGACTTGGCTTAATTTTTCAAGTTTTTTAAAGCTAAGCCAAGCCCGTGAATCTCTAATTACGATATAACATTTCAAAGATGACATGATATAAAATATTTAAATATATACGTACGAGTACATCAACTTTTTGAAAAAAGTTTATAATAAAAAATAAAATATTTACGTAAATTATGATATATGTAAATGCAAATATATGAAAAATTAAAGCGCAACAATAATGTTTTCTATAACTTTCATAATAGCTTTTATCGAAGTTCGATGCATAGGCGGCGAGTTATTCGCGAAAAACCAATTTTGGTTACTATTTATTGTAAATTATGTAAAATGAAATACCTACTTAAAAGATATAAAAAATAATTAGATAAAATAAGTGGTGACTGATATTGATTTTGATTGTTGTAGATCGATTACCCAGATATCGAGCAACAAACCCGCGTGGCCGTCCCCAGCCGCACGTGTCCCAGTGTGATGGAATCACAGCATCAACACCGGCAGCTGGGGCTCATGTACGACGAGGGCTACGTTGGCGGTCTGGGTCGCAGCAACGCCACAGCCGTCGGACTCTACCACAAGTGTTCTCGTGGCTCACACTCATCCGACACCAGTTCCGCCTACAGCGGCTCAGACACCATGGCCAGCACGCATAGCGAGTTGGATGCCGACGCAGATGAGCTCGATCTCACCGGGCTCGTCGAGTCTATCGTCGACAGTGACGAAGATGACGACCTTGCAGAAAGCATGGATTCTCTCACTGTGCGCGACCGAGTGCGAGACTGTCTTGAGAAGGATCCGTCTGAAAGGACTGACGAAGACATTGACGCCTTGTTGGAATTCACTCAGCATTTGAAAGCCTTTACTAATATGACACTTGCGGTAAGGCGAGCACTTTGTTCTGTGATGGTTTTTGCTGTAGTAGAAAAAGCTGGAACTGTTGTTATGAATGATGGGGAAGAACTTGATTCATGGTCAGTCCTTGTCAACGGTTGCGTAGAAATTGTTTACCCGAATTCTAATGAACATCAAATTCTCACTACTGGCGACGCATTTGGAATTTTACCAACGATGGATAAACTGTATCATCGCGGAATTATGAGAACAAAATGTGATGATTGTCAATTTGTATGCATTACACAAACAGATTATTATCGCATTCAGCATCAAGGAGAAGAAAATACTCGAAGGCACGAAGAAAATGGACTTCTTGTGATGGTTACTGAACTTAGGGGAACTTTAGATGCAAGCGGAGCACGACGTGGACATGTTGTCATAAGAGTAAGTTACATAGTTATATATTTTTCTTTCCAAACAAATCATAAATTAAACAAATATTTTCTTGTAGGGGACACCAGAGCGGCTGATGTTACAATTAATTGAAGAAAATTCTCAAACAGATCCAACATACGTTGAAGATTTTCTTCTTACTCATCGTACTTTCATTTCAAGCCCTTTGCAAGTAGCTGAACAACTTTTAGAATGGTTCAAAGAACCAACAGTTAGAGATCGAGTAACACGCGTTGTTCTTTTGTGGGTTAATAACCACTTCACAGATTTCGAAACTGATCCTAACATGATGGAATTTTTAGAGACTTTTGAGGAAGGCTTAGAAACTGAAAAAATGATTGGGCAATTACGGTTACTAAATATTGCTTGTGCGGCAAAAGCACGCAAACGAAATGTAGTGTTAGCAAGGCCAAGTCGAGATGAAATACTGAATTTTCAAATTCTAGGAGGGTATGAACGTAATTTCGGTATTTTTATTTCTAAAGTTGATAAAAAGTCTAGAGCAGAAGATGTTGGTTTGAAACGCGGTGATCAAATTTTAGAAGTTAATGGACAAAGCTTTGAACATGTTAGTCTCGGAAAAGCCTTAGAAATATTACGTGGTACAACTCATTTAAGTATTACAGTAAAATCTAATTTATTAAACTTTAAAGAAATGTTGAATACACCGGATAATTCGCCACGGCCGCGCGGTAGGAAGGTGTCTGAGATCTCAAAACTTCAAGCGGATCCTCGCGCCAGATTATCGAGTGTTGATGCTGCTTTAATGTTACCCACAGGGCACGAATCTCCATGTTCACATCCAATTACAATTAGTAGTCCCCAAAAAGAAACCAAGTCAAAAAGTTTCATGACTTTAGGTCCGAAACGGCGATTACAGAAAGCGTTAATGAAAATGAATATTCTGCCGAAAAACATAATTTCAGATGGTTTACAAGATACAAGTCCTCCACAACCTGCACCTTTAGGTTCGAATCTCTATCAGTCACAAAGTAATCCTGATTTAATGTCACTCTGTTATGACGATATACGTGGTATTGATTATCCAGAACACGTTTTAAAAGTATATAAACCAGATCAATCGTTTAAATATCTTCTGGTACATAAAGAGACAACGGCACATGAAGTAGTTATGCTGGCACTACAAGAATTTGGCATGACTGATCCAAGTTCAAACTATAGCTTATGCGAAGTTAGTGTATCTGATTCACAGACAATAAAACAAAGACGCCTACCCGACCAATTACAAAATTTAGCAGAAAGAATTGGTCTCAGTAGTAGATATTATTTAAAGACAAATGGAATTACAGAGACATTAGTTCCCGATGAACTTGCACCAGAACTTGTAAGAGAATCCGCTGTGCATTTTTTACAGCTGAATGCTGTTGAAGTTGCTATCCAGCTTACGTTACAAGACTTTAGTATATTTAGACAAATTGAACCAACTGAATACATTGATGAATTGTTCGAGTTGAAATCGAGATATGGAACACCCATGCTTGAGCAGTTCGCAGCACTAGTTAACAGAGAAATGTTTTGGGTTGTTACTGAAGTGTGTAGTGAACATAATCCTGTCCGACGAATGAAAATTATAAAGCAGTTCATCAAAGTAGCCCGTAAGTATTATAAAATTATGTTTAAATCATAATGTTGTAAAATAATGTTTTATGTAGGGCAATGTAAAGAATGCAAAAATTTTAATTCAATGTTTGCAATTGTGAGCGGTTTGGGCCATGGTGCCGTGTCACGATTGCGCCAAAGCTGGGACAAGCTTCCCGGCAAATACCAGCGAGCCTTCTCAGAACTTCAGCAACTTATGGATCCTAGTCGAAATATGAGCAAATACCGACAGCTGGTCAGCGCAGAACAAGCGCATCCACCCATCGTACGTACAGTTTCTTATATGCTATACATATAGTTTTAGTAATACCATTGAATTTATAATACCCTTATAAGAATGGCAACGCAAAGCACTAACCAGTAACCTATATCTATCCTTTTCTATCGAAAATTTAACGTCGCGAGCTAACGATCTCTGCCGTCCAACATAGAAACTATGAGGAAAAATGAAGTGCACTGTTGCCAAGCACTACTAAATTCGTCTGGCGAGTGGCGATCTACGAGGAAGAATTAAATCGCTCCTCAGACGCTCAGACGTCAGTAGGCAGTACAAGTCACAATACAAATATAATCTGTTATGAAAATTCTTATTTCCTCTTATTATTTTATATATCGACACATGATAATATTAAATAGTATTTTATTATATTTATATACAAATATAAATATAATAATAAAATTATTATACATTGCATTAAATTACTACCTAAGCATTTTACTTTTTCTCTATATTTTAAATAATAAATATTTTTATTATATTATTTTCCATGTGATATGACGTTTTCCCTTTTCGGTAAATTGAATTGTCTATTTTCAAAATATCATACTCTTATAATATACGACTATACAACTCATTGGAAAATACACCAACCAGATAGCTCAATTTTTCTTAGTTACGTTGTATAACATTGGTTATTTGTTATTTGCGTTGCTAAGTAGTGTTTCGCGAAACACAACTCGTGGTATTTCAATATACCTATAAATAAATATACTGCTGATGCCCTATCTCTTACTTAAGAGGAGTCTACTACAAACATTATTGTCTATCCTTGTCAGTTAGTGTAAGAATTTCCCTCCCGCTAGTTCCCCTTTCCCGTTCTACACCAATAAAATTAAAGCAATCTGGCGCTTGCGCGGATTTATTCTTACAGACAAGTGCAGCTATATATGCAGATATATATGTCTGCACTCGTCCAATGTTAGTCTCACAAATCTCACTCCCACCAGCAGTATATTAGTTTTATAGGTATATTGGTATTTCAGTCGCAAACAAATGAATCATATGTAACCTCATCATCCATGGATATAAATGAAAAAGTAATATTTTTGACATTTCGTAAAAATATAGTTGGTTGATTTATTGTATAGTCTTAACATATACAACTCGAGCTTCGAAAATCATCTGCGGACTCGATGTGTTACCTGGGCAACACATCTCGTCCTCTCAACCGTATATTCGATTATTTTCAAACCTCTCTTTATATAACTATTGAGTATATCGATATCGAAGCTATTTATATCATATTCTTCGCAGTTTATTTTGATTATATGAAATCCTAATAATGTTTACCTCTCGCTAAGAGAGGTATTGAATTCATGCTAAAAATCGCATATCTCAAATACTATAAGACTTTTTTAACTACGGATTCCTCAATTTAACAAAAATGGGAAGAGTTGATTAAGTTTTGGTAACAATTTGACAACCGGAAGTAGTAGTTACAAGAAAAAAATCATCTAAATATTATTTATCGAAAATTTATGTAAATACTTATATTAAAGAACGTTAAATTCTTTATTCGATAAATATAAATTCATTATTATATCTTCTATAGATTTAGCGATAAAGGAATGCATATAAAATAATTTGGTGTAAAAATTCTCAGATCAAACTACTTCAAGGCAAGAAATTCAAATGTTTGTAATTGACACATAAATGTCACTGTCAAAAATATTTGTATGCCACTGTCAAAAATATTTGTACATCGTTATGAAGATTATGAAAATAAAAAAAGTCAACAACGCAAAAGAATATACGTAAAAAAGAATATAAAAGGAATTTGCGAAAAAATGACGAATATAAAGAAAAAGAAAAGGAAAGTAGAAAAAGAAAATTTCAGGATATTGAATATAAAGAAAATGTATGTATTGTACATAATTTATATTAAAATGTCCCATAGATTTTGCAAATATATATGAGAATTATTTTGCAGTGAGACATGAATATATGTATTTATATTTAAAAATATTTTTCGTTTTATGCGTACAACCAGGTAAAATATCTGGCGAGAGGTTATGTGCTGGCCACATCAGATTTTTTTAATCTGGTGAATAAAACAAAAATGTCTAACAGTCTAAAATAGGACTTAGGATTTATGTATAATGGCTACAAAACATAAAATGACAAGTTCACTGCAAGTTCTTACTTCCATTCTATTACGAGTATAGCAACTTGTTATTGTAAGTTCTTACGTATATTTTTAGCGGCATTTATTTATTATTAGCTGGTAATAACAGAGAAATGATTATATATTTAGTGACTTCAAGCAGATATTTTTTTTTTTTCTTTCGAAAGCGACAATAACACTTTACGCTCATAATACACGCATTATTTTTTCAACGTTCGTTCTACATAGCGATATTTCTAAAAAAAATCTGACAAACAGGAAGTAACGGGAAATTTATCTAATACAATTTTGAGCTCAGGAATTATAATAAAACTTGTCAAAAGTGTACAATCTATATTAATATTGTAAATAATTAAATAAAATAAATTCATATTTTGCGAGTGAGCGAAAAAGATTTTTTTTCAGATTTTTACTACTATGTAGCAACCGCTATACAAACGCATAGCAGTCGTTTAACAAACGCATAGCAATATAATTTGTTGGCGATAACTTTCAGTTTATGTATGAAAAATATCACTAATTTAAAATTAATTTTCGATCGGCAGCCTTTGCTGTAAATCTGGCATTTTAGTGCCTAATTAAACAAATAACTATTTTTCATTAGTCTCCCTTGGCAACGCATGAAAAAGAACTTTGTTGCTCACTCCTCAAAAAACATCAACTTTATGATGAGAGTATAAATATCTATTTTTTATAGCACTCGTAGAAAAACATTTTTTACAGGTAATAATAAATAAAATCCCAATTGGAGTCATTCATTGTCAAGGTTAACAAATTATTATGTTTTATTTCTTTCCCACTGGCATAAACGATTTTACAGCACCTGCATTAGAGATGTCGAAAGGACCGGGGTGGGGGAGTTTGCTATAATACTTGCTTTCGTTGTTTCATTATACTGTATCTGTGCATCTTGATAACATATTGTATTATTTTTCTTCATTTTATACCGTGTTTTGCTCAGTTTTTGAATATTCAGTTTTGATTTATTTTATGACTTTAGGCTTTTTTCTACATTTTGACTTTGGTACCTTTTATTACAATTTCTATTTTGGATATTCTGATAACAACTTTCTGCTGAATTTTTGTATATTTTGTTTTGATTTATTATACAATTTTTGGCTTTTTTTGGATTTTGACTTTGGTACCTTCTATTACAATTTTATTTTCTATTTTGGATATTCTGATAACAACTTTCTGCTGTGTTTTTGTATATTCTGTTTTGATTTATTTTACGACTTTTATTATTTATTTTGATTACTTTCATTAATTAGCAAATAATTTTATTAAATAATAAAATATCAATATTCTTTTTATTAATAATAATAAAATATGAAAAGACACTACCACTACACCACAATGTTTAAACAATTTACTTCGCATAATTGTACATATTACAAATTAGGAAACAGTCATTATGGGTTAAGTATGTAAAAGACTCAATAAATACATATTGTAATTCATTACTATTTCCGCATGCACTACACCTAACTCCCCGACTGGTATCTGGTTTTGTGTGCGCTCGTGCTATGTGCTACTCCGACTCCGACTGTTTATATGACAACACTGTTTGCTCAACATCTGGTTTCTCATAGTTCCTAGAGTGGCGGATAGATGCCGACGACATTCTCAAGGATTTAACTTAATACATTTGGTTGCCGTTCTTATAGGGGTATTATAAATTCAATGGTAATACATACACTGTTCATATATTAATTTATATTAACTTTCTCTTAATATACATAGTGTTCATTGTAAGTGAGACACTATTGCTATCTCGAGAACTATAAGAGATACGAAGTATAATTTTAATATATTTGCAAAATTAACTTATTTTGTTATTTTAATTTTAGATTCCATTCTATCCGGTGGTGAAGAAGGACTTGACATTTATTCATTTGGGTAACGACACTCGCGTAGAAAGTCTCATTAATTTTGAGAAACTTCGAATGATCGCAAAAGAAGTGCGCGCGTTAAGCAATATGTGTAGTAGTCCGTATGATTTACTAACAATGCTTGAACTTGGTGGTCAACCAACAAGTAATGCGATGATTGCTCTAAACCAACTTACAACTGCAAATACAGCACCTCATGCCCACGGCCAACAAACCGTGAAACGCCGTAAAAAAAGTGCTCAGGCACCCAACCCCAAAAAGATGTTCGAAGAAGCTCAGATGGTTAGGAGGGTAAAAGCGTACCTCAATAATTTGCGTGTGGTTTCGGATGAGGGACGTTTACACGAAATGTCTTCAGAATGTGAAGGGAGCACACTGTCAACTGGAGGAGGTGGACCTGGCTCAAGTAATGGCTCGATTGGAAGTGGTAGTGGACCAAGGGGAAGACGGCATGCTTCTCCTGCGCCATCAACAACCTCGAGTGCAAGCAGTGCGAGTGATGAACGGAAGCCTTCATCGGCTGGTAGTGGGAGTACTAAATTTGGCGCTGCCTCTCCACAGGTAATAACTATATTTATTTTCATATTAAAATAGTTAAATGATGACACTCTATGAAATAAGAATTTTTCGCTATAAAAATATGGTTATCGCACAGGTATTGCGCTTTGTAGCCAATATACAAATAATTATCAATTTTATACTTATATTATTTTCTAGTTATCACTCTCGCTTTGATCTTATATTTGATACTTTTTACTATTATTATTATTATTATTATTATTATTATTATTATTATTTTTATATAGGGTGTATCTGGGAAGACGAACCTCCCCACCCCCCCTTAACTTTTTTATTAGAAGGAATAGAAAAATTTTCTTCATATAGAAGATTTATTATAGTAAATATACTATTTGATGGCAGGTACAGAATTTTTGTATAAAGTCAGGTTTACATAATACGACTACCAACTTTAATTTTTCAAATGTTAACCTAAAATTGTTTTACTAAAATAAAACCTCCATTTTTTTTCTCTTTTCAACGATGTATTAGTTTTTATTAATGTATTTGAAAAAAATCCGGAAAAATAAGAAAATTGAGAAAGATTAGAAATAATTTTCATACAAATATTATAGGTGGGTATGTGAAAATGTAACAGTGTAAAACAATTAAATTAGTGTCAAAAAAGTATACATTTGTTTGTTACTTGTTTCACGTGCTTTGTAAAGTAATTTTTGAAATGTTTGCAAAGGATGAATTGATTGATATGATTTTAATAATCGGTGAATCAAATGGAATTCTAAGAAACGCAAAGAAAATGTACCTTGAGCGTTTTTCTAGGCACTAAGTTTACAATACACTCGCCCAGTTTCGAGAGACAGGTTCTGTTAAAAAACTAAAACGGAAAAATGATTTCATAGTAAATGAAGAAACAGAAATAACGGTAATGGCTTCTATTTATCATGATCTCCATATGAGTACCAGGAAGTTAAGTAATGTATTAAATATCAGCCACAATTCCGTATTCAAGATTCCACGAAAAAATAAATTTCATCCTACCACATAAATTTTACCCAAGAATTACACGGGGATGATTTTGATAGCAGACTTCGTTTCTGTAATTGGGCGTTTTACCTTATTGCATTTGTTAATTTACGTTGTGAAGTTATTTTATCTTGTTCCTTTTTGTTTAATTTCGCATTCGAATAAAAATAGTTTCTGATATTTCTCAATTTTCTTATTTTTCTCGAATATTTTCAAATACATTAATAAAAACTAATACATTGTTGAAAAGGGAAAAATGGCGGTTTTTATTTTAGTAAAACAATTTTAGGTTCCTATTTGAAAAATAAAAGTTGTTAGTCGTATCATGTAAACCTGACTTTATAAAAAATTTCTGTTCCTGTCATCAAATAGTCTATTTACTACAATAAAATTTCTATATGAAGACACTTTTTCTATTCCTTACAATAAAAAAGTTAAGGGGGAATTCGTCTTCCCAGATACAGCCTGTATTATCCCGCGCTATAGCAGTTATTAAAACATGTATAAAAATAATAAAAAACACATTTTTATGAATAAAAAAATGGTTTTGAAAGTTAAGAGTTTCCTTTGAAATAAAAAAGTTTCATATTTCATTTTTTTCAATTTTTCTACTTCATAGCCTTTTAAAGGTCAAAATATTTTTATTTATTAAATAATATTATTCCGAAATCGACATTAAAGTACACGATATCTCGCCGCGAAGTTAGCCAAAATAGTAGTTAAAGTTAAACTTTACATACATCTGTCAAATTTAAATGATGAACCTAAATTTCTAACTTCTATTAAAAAATATACATATTGCAAACTTTTTTTCAATGGATATTCTGTGTTCATATACCAGCCAACTCGATGAGGACTACGTCTAACTAATCATTTTAAATTAGAGGTAACCTGGAATGTCCAAATAAATAAGTGATGTGCTGTTAAAGTATTTAACAGATCTTAAGACATTTGACAGTACTTTTGTTACCACAGCCAACTCCATCGCAGCAGCTAACATTCAATTGATATAGCGTCTTACTTAATACATAACATAATGATATTTACTTATGTTTTTAATTAATAATTTAACGATTTCGGAAAAAAATATAATGTATACCTAGGCACTAAAGTATAATTTTTTATTACGAATATGGAATTTATTTTACGAGGCGATAGCCGAGGAGAATAAACCATACAAATAACTATTGTTTTATTTGAAATCGTCGCTAAAGTGCACAAAAATCATCATTAAAAGTTCAGAAATCGGCAGTAAAGTAATCTCGTATACGACGATTTCATGCAAATGCAGTGTTACAACCTTAAGAAAATTATTGTACAGGGTGTAAATTGAAAAGTGGAAGATAGGCGTTTAACATGGAAAATCAGTTTTTCTTTGCGCACACGCTACCTAATTATTTTGTGCAAAAGTACTTCAAATAAAAATTATAGAGCTTTAAATTCTGCATCCCAATAATGTGAAACGACTATTTTAACTCTTCATATAAACGTAAAAATTAATTATAAAGTTGAAGTTTTTGTGAGCTTTTAATTTAGACAGTCAAGGATTTGTGACAAAAATAAATAAATGCGATATTTTTAACTGTCAATTAGAACTAAATTTAGATTACAGTACTAAATTAATATAAAACACAAAAGGGTAAATTGTTTTACTTCTAATAGACCTTTTCAATTTAACGGCTATCTCTTTCTATCGCTGCAAATAGTAAGAAAATGGCGCGAACAATTGCCAGTTGGGTTGTCAAACGAAACGTCAAAAATATTGCATTCATTAAAACACCTGCATTCTCAGTGAAAATTTGCATTATTATACATTTTGAACTTCAATAAAAGCTTTTGTAACTTATTTTGATAAGATTTTTTAATGTTATCTGAGATATTCTTACATTTTACGTCTAATTTTTTTAGAAACAAACGCTATAGATCTCAGTTGTTCTTACTATGTGCAGATCCCCATTGCGCATATCTTCTATCTCTTTAAATTGAAAAGGTCTATTGACAGATAAAAACAACGCATTTGTTTAGTTTTGCCACAAATCCATGGCTGTCTAGACTAAAAGCTCGTAAAAATTGTAATTTTGTAATCTGTTTTTACGTTTATATGAGAAGGTGAAATAATCGTTTCAAATGGTTTACATGCAGAATTTAAATCTCTGCAAATTTGATTTGAAGTATTTTTGTATAAAAAAATTAGGTAACGTTTACACAAAGAAAAACTGATTTCCCATGTAAAACGCCTATGCCCCACGTTTCGATTTACATCTATACATGTAAGCTAATTTGGGCAGCTAAATTTATACGTAAAATGATTGAAAAAAATATGTGCAAGAAGAACTAAATAATTCCGATGAAGAATTTGGCGTTAAACACATAACTTTGAGTGCTCTTTACAAAACTTCCGAGATTAGCATCATTGAATGTCACACTGGCATAAAAATAAATATTCCTTTCATTTTCACAATTTTTCGATTTCAAATAAAATTTAATATTCACCTCGGTACTGAAGTTCCTTTTTATCACTCATATGGCCTGATAAAAAAATAGAACTTCAGTGCCTTGATACATAAATATTACTTTATTATTTATGTTTTAATATACTATTAATGTAACAATCGTGGCAGGAAAAGATTTTGTTTATATGCAGTATGTGTGTATATGATTTTAAAGAGCAGTAATACATCAGTAATCAATTAATATGCAACAAAACAATGAGTAAAGTATCAACTATTGATGTTAAAATTTATTTCCTTGATTTTCATTTAATATTTCCCAACTATTTTAAAATCTTGTTCAAAATATATCGAAATCTGCTATTTCTACCAGTTTATAATCAAAAGTTTATATATAAACAATCTTTAGGACCAGTAATCCAGTATAAACTGAAAAATGATCGAATTAGAGGTCTGATTTCATTTTTTTACTGAAATTTAATATTTTAATACATTTATTTATTCTTACAATAAGAGTAATTTTCAATTTTTTGAATTTTTATATAAGGCCGTTCGCAAGCTCCTGGCTCTTTCTGAGCCAAATAAAACCAGGCCTCATCAACCACGTCAATTAGGCGGCGGGCCAGGTATTGCACTGGGACTCGCCGCGCCCCAGCCTAGTCCAGCAGTAAGACGTGCACCGTCTGCCACGGGTAGTTATTCCAGCTATTGCAGTACGGGTAGCGGATGCTCGACCAGCGGACGTGCAATGCATGAGAGATCGCATTCAGATACGCCTACGCCTCTGCCGTCAGTGGCATTATCAGCAGAGTCCAGTAGTGTCACATCACTCAGTAATCTACCACTCAGAAAAACTCATACCTCAGGTATGTTACAAATTACTTCATATCGTCTAACTGAGAATTGTATTTCGATTTTTTTAAAGAACGAAATAAAAAGTCAAATTTTAAAATTTCTGTATTTATCTGTATCTAATTAATAGAAGTAGTACATATTAACAATTTATTCTATTTTTAATATTCAGTAAAACGCAGAAGATTTTTTAAATATTAAAATTTTGATTATACGTACAGTACAAGCGAAAAGCGCTTAATAATTATTTCAGTAGTCGCTTCGTAATTTGTTATATCTTTTTGTTATTTTGAACATGAAAAAAATAGTATCTACGAGCACCGTCGCATATGTATTAAACCAAGGAATTTTGTGCAGAGGGTTGGTTTTTGGGATTGGAGCTTGTTGTATACAAGTTGTTTGCGGGAAGACAAATAAGTATATTAAATTCACTATAATTTTAGCAATTAAGTTATTTTTCCAAAAATGCATACCGAGCTCACTAGACAATAGCGAAATACTGATTTTGGTTATTTTTTAAATTTGAAAATAACATTAAACTATAAGTTATCGAGAAAACTGATTTAAATAAAAATGTTACAATATAGTGTCCATCGAGTGGCGCAAAATTATTTTTCTAATGGTAAAATTTCATATCCACAGTGGCTCCGAAAAGAAAAAATATCCTGTATATTAAATGTTGTTAATTAATTGCTAAAACTACAGTGTAATTAATATACTTATTTGTTGTTCTATGAAAGGTTTGTATTCAGTATGGGATTAAAGTATGGAATATTTAAAAAAACAGCGAACTCAACGGGGTTTTTTTAAAAAGGCTGAAACACTTCGATTTTATTTTTAAAAAATACACATTAATGTGTGCGATTCACCTTCCGACTTTCATTTGTTTTTAAGTTATGACGTCATCACAAAAAATTTAAATGGCATATATTTTTAGTAGCGGAATCCGAAAGTGATTTTTCTTCCCTTTATGATCATGCAAATATACTGTATCTGGTTTAAGACTGCAGTGGTGCGAAGGTAGGAGCAGTTTGATCTTGTTTTCTGATTGGATAATACCCCGATATTATCCAATCAAACAACAAGATCTAACTGCTCCTATTTTCACACCACTGCAATTTTAAACCAGATACAGTATAGATCATATGGTTGCATAACAAAAATTCTAAAAAAAATCGAGCTGAAAATTTTATAAAAATAAATAATCATGATACCTAGATTTCATTTTTCAGTTTAGAATTTCGGAAGATGAATCGCACATATTAATGTATATTTTAAAAAAAATTGATGTGGTTTAGCGTTTTTAAACAACCGGTTGAGTTGCATTTTTTTTTAAAATATTTAATACTTTAATCCCACACTGTACATATAGGTAATAGCACAGATCTCATAACTAACAGATCGTTCGAACACGTGTTACGAAAATTAAACCACTATTTGGACGCCAAAAGTAGAGGGCACTAGTGAGTCATTTTAGTTTTAGACGCAACCAAGAGATGTCGGGTGCGTATGTACACCCTCTCTACCTCTCTCTTCAGTTATTCGCCAAAACAAAAACTGCGTAAGAAGCTGAACGCGCTTAACGGATACTACAGTCACATCGTGAAAAATATTGCGATTTTATTTTTAAATAATCATTATCGTTTTCGTTTTATTTTGCTTATGTCTGGGAGTAAGTGTGCATATACTATCTGCAAAATAAATAAAAGATGCCACCCAGAAATAAAAATGTACAGAATACCTGTAAAAGATACAGAACGAATGAAAAATTAGATTCTTAATGCAGGCATGTACCACATTTTTTAATTATCATATAATAATATTCTCACAAATTTTTTAATTTCTTCTATGTAAATACTCGAAATATGAACTGTGTAATGGGGCACCTAACGTGACTATTGAAATTTTTAACGGAAAGACGTATTTGAAACAAATAATGCCCGGTTTCATAAAAGCTTGTTTAAAGTTAACTCATTGTTAAATTTTGACACAAATTTATAAATATTTTTAGTGTATATAAATTAATTTAATTGGGTGTAGGTGTAAGTACATTGAATTAAATTTGTGTTAAGTATGCATACAATACACACACTGTAATTGATTTATATATACTAAAAATATTTATTAATTTGTAACAAAGGACTCAAAGCACCTTCCGTTGATTTTAACGATATTGTTGATTTAATTTTACAAATATTTGAAAAAGAATTTCACGCCTTATATTATAAAACAAAATTGAAAGAATATTTACTCTCTTTTATAAAAAATAATACTGTTATTAAGAACTGGGTTAATAGCGTCAGTAATTGCTAGAACCATAAATTATTTATAATAAATAAATTGGTAATTTGCAAAATTTATCAAAAATGTAAAACTATAGAATTTATTTCATCCAGGAAAAATGAAGAAGGTATTAAAATGAACCGTAAACTTAGAACATTGCAAAACAAATAAATAGCATTTATACGTGTATTCATACTTATCACAAAAAAATATCAGTAAGTTTTTTTTACTGTTCACAATGTATTTAGGTTTCATATGATGTTAATATACCGGGTGTTCACTTTTTTATAGGACAGGAAATACAATGTTAAAATTTTCATTATGCGATAGTTCGTTCCCTATGGATTTTAGAACAAAAGTGTAAATACAAAAAATGTTCAGAATTAAAAACTGCATCGAACAAGCTTCAATTTATTGATATAATTCGTTGCTGTCATGAGATAAACGTAACATAAAATTTATAATTTTTAGCTATTTACAGTGTGCCATGGAAAACAAAATATGCAATTCAAACAGTCGTATTGTTTGAATTTGACAGATGACATTTGTTATTGTCGTAAAGATTTAATAATTATTGCCTTCATTTAAATTATTTATCAGTAATTATGGATAAATTTAATATCTCTGAAAAAATTTATGACAATATTAATGAGCTGAAAAATGCAATTGTTGAAGAATGTAATAATGTCACATTTAGACAACTAAGTCATGTTCGACGGAATTTTATGATAGATTAAGGTATTGTTTAGCAGTTGATGGGGATTTGTTTGAACATATAATCTAAATATCATCTAATTTTATAACAATATTTATAAGGAATTATTGAAACTTAAAATTATTATTTTCTTTAATCGTTTTAAGTACTACTATTAATAAGGAGTTATTATTATAAATAAAATAAATAATTCAGTTGTATTTATTAATTAAATCATGGTAATAACTTAATGACAAATGTTTTGTTTTCCATGACACACTGTAAATAGCTAAAAATTATAAATTTTATTTTACGTTTATCTCATGACAGGAACGAATTATATCAATAAAATGAAGCTTGTTCGATGCAGTTTTTAATTATGAACATTTTTTGTATGTACACGTTTGTTCTAAAATTCATAGGGAACGAACTATCGCACAATGAAAATTTTAACATTGTATTTGCTATGTCCTATAAAAAAGTGAACACCCGGTATAAACTTTATATGTAGCATTGTTTTTCAAACCTTTATTATCCTTAAGTTTTCCTTACACTGCTATATTTATATTGGAATTCATTTTTATATATTATGACATATATTGAAATTCGAATTCACATACCCCATTTTTAAATATTACATGAAAATCTGAATTTTACCGGATAGGAGGAACTGATGACATTTAGAAATATTATAGAAATAGAAAACTTATAACAACATAAAACGTAATAAAACTAACACAAACAAGACAGTTGACGACGCATCAATGACATAAAAAGTACTTCTTGTTAATGGTGTTTTATGCACAAAATTTGTTAGAAATGTCATCAATCCCTCGTACGTTACAGACCACGTGATGTCTTTTTAGAACCAAAATAAATTGCAAGAAAACTCATGTTACAAAAATTCAATTTTTATTTTATTACATAATTCCGTTATTTTTTAGCATAATCCACAATGTGATAACATTTTTTACATTAAATTTTACTACATTAGAATACCCTATTACTGTTGCCTGTCTGTCAGAACATTAATATCCGCTCCGTTATATAGTATATCATTTTACCTAACCGTCAATAAACCATATATGTATATATTTTCCCAAACAAATACAAAGACTGCAAAAATTATTTTAGAAAACAACCACATAAACAAAATCATGTAGTATAAAGATATAAATTTTATTAACATTTAAATTTTTTTTAACTCATGTAATAGGAAAAAAATAAATTACAAATACAAAAAATGTAATTAATAAATGAATTACTATCTTCTAGCAATAATTGTTTTAAAAGTATTATAATTACTTTTTGGTCACAGTTATTGTTATATAATTGTTGTTATGTGCAGTTAGGTTTCTTAATACAATCTGTCCTCAGTGACAACGTTTATTGAAGAATAATTATATATTCTCAACCTCAATCAACGATAACCGCACAATTAGGGGAGGGAATAATATGCGTAGTAAAATTTGTAGTACCGAACATATAAATATTGACTTCCAAACTATATACTCGCCGCCGCCGCTCGCCGCATCTGTCTTTTGGAACAAATGTGTAACTTAACACCCCTACTTTCATGGATTGGACTCGACCGGACGAGTTTGGTTTCTGTCGTTTCTATGCTTCTCCCTTCTCTAAAAACTGGGCGGAGTCTAGTTTAGACACAAACCAGTTCCTGAACACGAACCAATATAAAACCAAAAACTTACAACTTCCGCCATCTATTGGTTACTTTGAAAATTATGAAGTTGCTTTCTAAACGCTCCATAAGATCGGCTGATCTGATAGTTATAAGATCTGTGGTAATAGGTTGCTGTATAGGGTTCTTCTTTGGTCCAATATGTAATATGTGCGACTGGGCTTGTAAAAAAAGTTGTTAAAATAATTGGAATAACTGGCATCCTCGTGCTTAGATGATTTGTCGTATTATTAATATATGTATATAAAAATAACCGATCCATATTCAGTTTTAACTCTGTAATATCTTCTTTTTATATGAAATCAAGACAAATTGATTCATACATTTTAAATAACTTTAGTTGATGCTTGTTCTTATCGGATCTGAGGTATCTCTGTTCAAATCCATCAATCGGCTTGATGTATATTTATAAAAATGCAAATATATTAGACATGAATTGCATTAGAACACAACGTTTTGCCTATTAGTCCATCTTAAATATACATAGTGCGTATCCCTGTTGTCATCGCTTCACTCATGTGATTCCAGCACTTAACTTACGCGCCTTTATGCACTTGTTGAACAGTGTTGTATGTATTTTATTCTATAATGATAGAAAAAAAATCAACTGTGTTTTGTGGGATATTTGATAAATTTTTGTAGTCTTTAAATCTAAGTAACTTTCCAAGTGGTTTCTGAATTGCCAGTGTTGTTTACATGTAAGCATGTTCAATTTTGTGCATGTGAAAGTAGATTGCTGTTGAGTGTCGATGCATGTTTATATTTTGTGTAGGATCTGTAACTTCTTCGGATTCCGGACACAGCACAAACAGTTCAGGAGAGATGTCAAGTGGGGCATTACCTCCTCCACTTACCGTCCCATTTCCGCCAAGTCCACCGAGACATCCACCACCTTTATCAGGTATATTTTATTAACTTTTTCATTGCATTAAATGAATGTTTGAAATTTCTTAGCATGAAAAGTACGAAAATCAAATTGCATTTTATTTCAAAGGTATCTTAATTCTTGTTTTTTTTTTTTTAATTTGAATTTAAATAATATTTAATATAAGTGAACAGGTAGTTGCTATGTTTAATGAAGAAAGATCTTAGAAAGGAAATTTACAATATCATATGGACTCTTTAAAGAATAAGGACTATTAACGCCTAAACAGTTTATCGTTTAAGTGATTGATTTTGGTTACGAATTAATTTATTTCCTATTCAACGACTATTACGTTATTAGATAATTCATTACTTATTTTAAATAAAAATTTCATGTCGGTAGTGGCGAAAAAGAATTAAATGAAAAATAAATAAATTTCTAATTTTAATAAAATTCCTTTTGATTGAGAATCAGTACATCGAAATATATACCGTGTGTCTATCTTAAAGGTGTACATAGGAGATTAACATGGGAAATCAGTTTTTTTTCAATTTCCTGCTCGCCTAATTATTTTAAGCAAAAACGCGTCAAATAAAAGTTTTAGGGCATAAAATTCTGCATCTAAATCAATAAACAGAATTACCTTTACATGTTTTATAACGACAGAAATTAATTATGAAAATGTCGAAAATTACGTTGAAAATATCGACAGCCATGGAATTGAACAAAAAATAAATAAAAGCTTGACGTTTTATCTGTCACAACGTGAGTTAACTTATTTGACGTTTCTGACAATTTGATAAAACATCAAGCATTTATTTATTTTTTGTTCAATTCCATGGCTGTCGATATTTTCAACGTAATTTTTGAAATTTTCATATTTAATTTCTGTCGTTACAAAGCATGTAAAGGTAATACTGTTTATTGATTTAGATGCAGAATTTTATGCCCTAAAACTTTTATTTGACGCGTTTTTGCTTAAAATAATTAGGCGAGGAGCAAATTGCAAAGAACTGATTTCCCATGTTAATCTCCTATGTACACGTTTAAGACAGACACACGGTATGTATATATATATATATATATATATATATATATATATATATATATATATACCCTCAAATTTTTTACCCTTTTTAACACCCTGTATACCGTATATTAACATACACTATGTTGCATAAAATCGTAAAACTATCAACAATTGCCATATTGGAGATACAGCGTGATCCATAAAAACATACGTAGATAAATAAGTAACAAATAAATAACTCTATTCTTTGACATTTCAAATCTCATAAAATATAATATAACTTGATTTTTTTCACTTATTGTATAATAGACCTTTTCAATTTAAAGAGATAGAAGATAGTATGCCCAATGGAGATCTGCGCATGGAAACGCGCTTGTCAAGACATCCATGGCGTTTGTTTCTAAAAAAAATATTTATTTATTTATTAATAAATCGATCCAACAGGATACAGGATCCCAATTACAGGACGATTATACGGTATACAAATACAAAAACGAATGTATTGAGACAGTAAACACAGTAAATAAACATATAAGAAATGTAACAAGTAACTTAATCCGAAAAGTATTTAATTAATGTACTCTTAAATTTAAAAAAGAATACGCCAAATATGTCAATATCAATAGTACATGATATATTGTTATACGCTACACAGAGTTGTCTTATTGGAGATTTCAATTCATAATTAGTCCTAGCTGTTTTACAATGAAATGGTATTTTATTTCTTGAAGTGACTCATGGAATATGAAAAGGTATAAGCTCAAGACAACATGGGTCATCAAAACAATTATTAATTAATTTGTATAAGTAAAGAGATAATTGCAAATTTCTTCTAATACTTAATGCCACCAAGTTCACTTCAGGCAATAAAACGAAATAATCATGGGTGAAGCTAGGATATTGTCCAGGAATTTTAAAATAACAATATTTGATAAATTTATATTGGAGAGATTCAATCTTAGTTATATATTTATGATATATTGGATTCCAGATTTATAGACAATATTCTAGCTTAGCGGACGAATGCACAATACAAGCTTTTTAATGTAGTTATTTTACAGAAAGACCGACAATTTCTAATTACAAATCCAAGATTTTTGTAGGATGAACTTACAGTAGTCTCAATGTGTACATTAAATGTTAATTTTGTGTCAAATATATTCCCAAGATCTTTAAACTGAGTTACTCTCTCAAGCTAAAATGTCTAACGATGCAAATTTTCACCGAGAATACATATATTTTAATGACTGCAATAATTTTAACATTTCGTTTGACAGCCCAACTGGCAGTTGTTGGCGCCATATTACTTACTATTTACAGCGATAGAAAGAGATAGCCGTTAAATTGAAAAGGTCTATTGTCGCCTATATTTTCAGTTCAACAGTAATTACAAGTAATAATAAAAATAAATTAACGCAGCATATTTTGTCAGATAAACCATTAACATTATTTGTTAATCTTTGTTTCAATTCCATAGCTATCGCTATTTTTGGGGTGATTTACGTCATTTTCATACCTAATTTCTGAGGTTACAAGGCACGCAAAATTAATTTTGTTTACTGATTCAGATGCAGAACTTATGCTCTACAACTTTTATTTGAAGCTTTTTTTACCTAAAATAATTAGGGGAGCAGGAAATTAGAAAAATATGATTTTACATGTTAAATCCCTATGTTCGGGTGTTCGAGTCACCATCATGTACACATATAATATATATCGATCCCGACCGACGCCAAATATTTCGAATGTTAAATGGCACAAAATTGATCCCTGTGGTGCACTCTCCACGCCAGTAATGAGTGCCCGTTAGGTGACGTCTGGTAAGCGATATCTGTGTACTAAGCAGATTGGCACACCTAGCAATATGGGTAATAAGCCGTGATGATATATATATATATATATATATATATATATATATATATATATATATATATATATATATATATATATATATATATATATATATATATAAACATCTCTAACAACCATAATCCGAAGAGAAAATCCGTAGACGCACACTTTTCAAAGCGCAAAAAAGCAAAAACGTAGGAAAATTTGTCAGCTTTCATTTTGTATATAATGACTTTTTTGATAAAGCGAATCGTCTTCAAGATATAAGCAAAAACCAAAAATAGATACTTTCTCGGTCCCCTTCTGCACCCCGCTCACCTTCTATGACCGTGGACTTTTAGTATGTTTACCTCCTAACGACTCCAAACAAAGCCCTGAAGTCAAAAACTGTGAAAGGCGGATCTACACATTTGCACCCGTGTTTTGCCTCGTCATTCGCCGAAATTCGCGAGTGGCATTCGCACGTTCGTCCCCACTACGCGAATGACCGTCTTCACACTTGCCGAGTGTAAAGACTGAGTTCGCCGCATCGCTACAAACCTTTGGCTCGTCCCCAAAAACCGCTCCTGGAGCGAGCGCTACGAATGACGAGGTGACAGACTACACATTTGCCACGCCACTCGTCTTGCGATTCGACTCGCCATTCATGCGAATGTGTAGATGCGTTGTGACACCCTCCATGCATTCTACATCTTTCTTTTGAGCGTTCGTTGACTGGGCTATTGTAAGGACATTGATGGTAGTTTTAAAATGTTGGTTATATAAAGTTATGTTACAAAAATGATAGATCTGATTCATTTACAGTACAGGCACGAGTACGTGTGTGCCTCAGAATCTTTATAAACCATGAATGAAAAATATAATATTTAATATTTTTGATGTGTATATGCATAATATTAGGTAAATTTTTCATTTATAAAAGAAAAATCAACTTTTTCCTTTTTGGTATAACACCATTTTCAAAAAAAAAATATTTTTGGCTGTCATACTTTGTAAATCTTAAATTAAAATTTTGACAACGCATCTACACTTTCGCATATATGGCGAGTCGAATTGCAAGGCTTGTGGCGGAGCAAATGTGTGGTCTGTTTACTCGTTATTCGCCTCGGTCCTCGCGTTGCAGCTCGTAGCGCTCGCTCCAGGAGCGGTTTTTGGGGACGAGCCAAAGGCTTGTAGCGATGCGGCGAAATCAGTCTTTACACTCGGCGAATCTGAAAACGGTCATTCGCGTTGTGGGGTCGAACATGCGAATGCCACTCGCGAATTTCGGCGAATGGCGAGGCAAAACACGAGTGCAAATGTGTAAATGCGCCTTTTTATGGAAGATAAAGACGAATGTCGGCAACCAATAAGATAGAAAGATAGAAGCGGGCACCAATACCAGTAAGAAAATTCGCATAGGTAGGTAGCGGTAATAGAAGGTACTGTAGAAGACACTGAGACTGAGATAAATAAAATGTCACTTGCTAGCCTGTTTACTTGTAAATGCTATTTTGAATAGCTGCAGGTAATTTTCATATAAATAAATGTTATGAATTCTATTGTAGTTTATTCCAATTTTCGGTAATGACAGATGAATGGGCGAAAGTTCAAATTGTAGCACGAGACAAAAAATACTATTTTACACTCGTGTTGCATACATTTCTCCTACAACCGAAATGTTAGTGATGTTTCTTATAATACTGCATCTTCAAATACTGTTAGTGCTCTTTCTCATAGTACTGTACAGAATGTATCTTAAACCCTTGGAAGAATCTCAGACAGAAGTTGATTAGTCTTCTGTAATTGTACATTTAATATTAAAAATTAGGTTACGTTAGAATTCATGTCAAAAAAATGTGAATGTTCTTAAAAAATAGATTAGTACTCAATCTGTTAAAAAAAAAATAATTCAAGATTTACAAAGTATGACAGCAAAAAAATATTTTTTTTTTGAAAATGGGGTTATACCAAAAAGAAAAAAAAGTTGATTTTTCCTTTATAAATGAAAAATTTACCTAATATTATGCATATACACATCAAAAATATTAAATATTATATTTTTCATTCATGGTTATAACCAACATTTTAAAACTACCGTCAATGTTCTTACATAGCCCAGTCAACGAACGCTCAAAAGAAAAATGTAGAATGCATGGAGGGTGTCACAGTTTTTGACTTCAGGGCTTTGTTTGGAGTCGTTAGGAGGTAAACATACTAAAAGTCCCCGGACATAGGAGGTGAACGGGATGCAGGAGGGGCCGAGAAGGTATCTATTTTTGGTTGTTGCTTATATCTTGAAGACGATGCGCCTTATCAAAACAGTCATTATATACAAAATGAAAGCTGACAAAATTTCCTACGTTTTTGCGCTCTGAAAAGTGTGCGTCTACGGATTTTCTCTTCGGATTATGTTTACAAGGTTGTTAGAGATGTTTTTTACTTCCTTGTACAAAGTAAAGGAAGTATTGTATTCGCGAAAAATTTCGGTTTCCAGATTTCAACGGAAATATCCATTTTGGCCATCCCTGAATCCATTTTGACTAATTTCGTCGTGACGTCTGTACGTACGTACGTATCTCGCATAACTCAAAAACGGTAAACCGTAGAAAGTTGAAATTTTGTATTTAGGACTTCTATAACATCTAGTTGTGCACCTCCCTTTTTGGTCATTACATAATTTCCAGAAAAGGTACTTTATTTGTAGCCTATAATAGAGTTTAATGAAAAACTGTATTAAAATATAATCCAAAACTTTTCAAATTTAGTATATAAGACTTTTATATCAATTGGAATAACATAGCAGAATTTGGTTAAAACAGGCTAACCGGAAGTGATATATTACCTGAAGTTGTTAAAAGTTTTTCTTGAACAAAATGGTTTAATTTTGATTTTAGAAATAAATGATTCAAATAAGAGTTTTAGAGAATTAAATTCTGCGTCTAGCACATCAAGTATTATTAAATTAGCCCTTTGTATAAGCGAGATATGTAAATTTAAAACTTATACACTTTTTGGTTTTTGTAATGAAGCTTGCTATGGATTAGGACAAAAAATAACAAAAAAAAAATAGATGTGTAGTATATATGTCTAGTGTGCTTTAAAAACAAGTATTTGACATATAACGATTTGTACGTTTTTTAAATAAATATAAACCTCCTGGTAATCTGCAGTTTTATTACAATTATATTTATTTAAAAATACTAAATAACCTTTGCGTGATATGGAGAAGTACCTCAGACCAAGTAGATTTGAAACAGACCCGGATTCTGCTACTGCTGCAAAAGAATGGACTCACTGGCTAAAAACGTTCGAAAACTTCATCGAAATTGTGGAATTTGCAAGTGATGAAGATAAATTGAAGGTATTTATCAACTATTTATCTCATAATGTATACGAGCTAATTAATGACTGCACTTCGTACCAAGCAGCAATAACGATACTAAGTGCTATTTATGTTAAAAAGAAAAACGAAATATTCGCACGTCACCTCTTAGCGTCGAGAAAACAACAGTCTGGCGAGACCATTGACCAATTTGTTCAAGGGCTAAAGCTCCTCAGCAAGGATTGTGAGTTCACAGATGTTAAAGCTGCTGAACATAGAGACGAATATATCCGTGATGCTTTTATAAACGGTCTGACGTCTTCACATATAAGGCAGAGGTTGTTCGAAAATGATTCGTTGGAGCTAGCTGAGGCTATGAAGCAAGCAAGGGCTTTAGAGTTAGCACAGGTTCAAGCTGAGCGTTATCCCGTTCCTAATTCTTATATCAATGCTGTTTCAAACTCTTCGAAAGATGTCCCTGAAGAACATTCTAAAGCTCAAAACGCCAAAGCAGATGACATAACTGCTGCTACCAATAAAAAATACGCTCCTAAATGTTTCTTTTGTGGAAATGATCGTCACGCCAGAGTTAATTGTCCAGCTAGAGAAGCAACTTGCAATTACTGTCATAAGAAAGGACATTTTGCCAAAGTTTGCAAAATGAGAACTAAAGCGAATACGTCCGCTGCAATCTTGGCTAATACATTTGGTGGATTTACTACAGTTTTGAATAATGCCGTAGTTATCGGTAAAGTCAACGGTTTGAAATCTACCTGTCTAATAGACACAGGAAGTTCCACAAGTTTCATCAAATCAGCATTTGTTTCACGAAATCACATCAAACTATATAAAGAGACGGGACAGGTCTCAATGGCTACTACAAGTTTGAAATCAAACATTGAAGGTTACGTCTTAGTTAATCTAGTGCTATTGGGACACGAGTATCCTAATTTTAAACTAACAATCCTTGAAGAATTATGCACTGATGTTGTTATAGGTCATGATCTTCTGAAACTACATTCGAATGTAGATTTAGTTTTCGGCGGGCGGAAACCAGCACTCTTAGTTTGCTCCTCTTGCGCAAAGGTGAAACCACCAAAATTGTTCAATGTCCTCACCCCCGAATGTAGACCTATAGCTACGAAATCAAGGAGATATTCCGACGACGATATGACTTTTATTAAAAAAGAAATAACCAGACTCTTGGAGGAAGATATCATTGAAGAAAGCTGTTCTCCTTGGAGAGCTCAAGTATTAATTGTTAACAATGGAAATAAAAAACGTCTATGCATAGATTATTCACAGACCATAAATAGATTTACCTTATTAGACGCATACCCTCTTCCAAACATTGACGTATTGGTTCGAAAGGTTGCCTTGGATTCAGTCTTTAGTACGATCGACCTCAAACAAGCTTACCATCAAGTACCGATTTCCGTAGAAGAAAAATTATATACCGGCTTTGAAGCAAATGGTCGTTTGTATCACTATAATAGAATACCCTTCGGGGTAACCAATGGTGTGGCTTGTTTTCAAAGGGTAATAGATAATATCATAACTAACGAAAAATTAACCGGAGTTTATGCCTATCTTGACGATATCATAGTCTGTGGGAAGAACCAAAAAGAACACGATCAAAATTTGGAAGGACTTTTAAATGCTTTAGATAAATACAATTTAGTAATTAATAAAAACAAATGTCAATTTTCCTTGTCAAGTGTAAGACTACTGGGCCATTTAATTTCACATAAAACAATCCAACCGGATCCTGATCGCTTAAAACCATTATTTGATCTTCCTCTACCTTCTGATACATCTTCTCTGAAACGAGCCCTAGGCCTCTTTGCTCATTATTCAAAATGGATTCCTCTGTTTTCAAATAAAATACGAAACCTAACTGACTGTGTCTCTTTTCCATTGTCACCCGAAGCATCACAAGACTTTGAAAATCTCAAAAAAGAGATCTGTAAATCAGTTGTAACATCTATTGACGTAAACATTCCTTTGACAGTAGAAACAGACGCTTCCGACGTAGCCATAGCTGCGACTTTAAGCCAAGAGGGACGTCCCGTGGCCTTCTTCAATTGAAAAGGAGGCTGCGGCTATTGTAGAATCATTAAAGAAATGGAAGGCATTTCTTATCGGTCGAAATTTTAAACTTATCACTGATCAACAAGCCCTCTCGTTTATGTTTAATTTGAAGCATTCGAGCAAAATCAAGAACGATAAAATCATGAGATGGAGACTAGAATTATCGCCGTACCAGTTTGACATAGTATACCGCCCTGGAAAAGACAATGTTAAAGCTGATACTCTTTCAAGAATTTGTAGCGCCACATCTGATAAAAAATTATTTGACCTACATCAGTCACTCTGCCACCCAGGAATAACGAGGATGTTCCACTGGGTGAAGAGTAAAAACTTAAACTATACATTAGAAGACGTTAGAAAAATGTCATCTGCTTGTCCTATATGTGCAGAAGTGAAACCGCGATTCCATCATTATCAGGGTTGTCTTATAAAAGCCACTACACCATTCGAGCGTCTCAACGTCGATTTTAAGGGGCCGCTCCCCTCCAAGACTAAACATCGTTATCTTCTCACTATTATTGACGAATATTCTCGTTTTCCATTTGCCTACCCATGTCAAGACTTATGTGCTTCAACTATAATTGAATGTTTTTCCCAGTTATTCTCAATTTTCGGAGCACCCGCTTACATTCATTCTGATAGAGGCACAAATTTCCTTTCTCGAGAATTAACGAACTACCTTCATTCTAACGGAATAGCTACGAGCCGCACGACTCCGTATAACCCAAGAGGAAATGAGCAGATTGAACGCTACAACGGTACGATTTGGAAGACAATAACGCTAGCTCTTAAGAGAAATCAAATGCGTCCTTTAGACTGGGAATGTGTCCTGACAGAGTCACTACATTCTATCAGGTCCCTCCTATGTACTGCAACTAATTGTACACCACACGAAAGATTCTTCAAACATCTTCGGAGATCTACGAATGGAGACTCTTTGCCATCTTGGTTAATCGCCCCAGGCCCGGTTTTTTTTAAAAAGAAATGTCCGCTCCAGCAAATACGATGATCTAGTGGAAGAAGTGGATTTAGTTGAAGCCAATCCACAATACGCCCATATTAGACGAAAAGACGGAACTGAATCAACAGTGTCACTAAGATTTTTAGCACCAAAGGGGGAAAAGGACCTGGTAACAATAGAAACAGAAAAAAACAACTGAAATTGAAACACCCGACTCATTAGCTTTTCCTGACGAAGATAAAGAGACCACTGACGCTGTTCGTACTGACTCTAACAATCAAGATCCAACTCCAAATTCATCAACTCAAGATTCTCTTAGCCCACGTCCCGTCAGAGATAAAAGACGTCATAATTACCTAAAGGATTACGTTAGTTATTAAACACATAACGTTTGTTCCTAATACTTTGTTTTTGTTTACTTGAAAATTTATTTTTAAAAAATTTATATATATATATATATATATATATATATATATATATATATATATATATATATATATATATATATATTGTTTGAAATAAGCAGGGGAGAATGTAGTATATATGTCTAGTGTGCTTTAAAAACAAGTATTTGACATATAACGATTTGTACGTTTTTTAAATAAATATAAACCTCCTGGTAATCTGCAGTTTTATTACAAGATGTTAATGTCAAATTACGTCAAATACGTGCAATTTTATAATTGAGTCTATACTTCATCTTCATATTGGTCTTGCGTACAAGGAAGTCGTGTGGTGTGCACATCAGATTTTTTTATCTTGGTCACATAATCTGTAGCCCGTCAGTTTTTTTTCAAAATGGCCGCCAAACATATGCTCGTGTTAATACATTATGTTGAAGTAAAAATAGATAATTTATGTCGAATACTATCATATTTGGTATCAAATTAAAACTCTAAGTACTGTCAATTACTATATCGTGTTAGTTATGTAAATTGATATGCATACAGTGTGATCGGCGAAAGTGCGGCATCAAGAATATTTTGTTTATTTTCAGTTTTTGAGAGATATAAAAAAAATGTTAACAGGTAAAGTTAAACTAGACAAAGCTGATCGTATTAAGTATTTTACATCAATTTGGGTTTTGGCGGAAATGGGTACAACTTTGCTTGCTATATTTTATTTTATTTGGAATTATATTAATACATATTTTAAATATAAATGGTTGCCATTTTCAAATGGTTAAAGTAAAATTATTATATGTTTGTATCGTTTTGAAACTAATTTTATGCAAATTCTGACAAAAAAATACCGATTCCCTATGATAGATTCAAAGTTGTACCCATTTCCGCTAAAACCGGAAGTGACACAAAATTCTTACTACGATCATCTTATGAGCCCCTTTGTGTAGTTTAGCTTTGCTTGTTAACATTTTTTAATTTCTCTCAAAAACTCAAAGTAAACGAAATATTCTTGGTGCCGGACTTTCGCCTATTACCCGGTATGTATATCAATTTACATAACTAACACTGTAAAGTAATTGGCAGTAGCTAGAGTTCTAATTTGATACCAAACATGCTAGTATTCGACATAAATTGCCTATTTTTATTTTAACATAATGCATTAAAACGAGAATATGTTTAGCGGCTATTTTGAAAGAAACTGACAGGCTGATCATGTGACCAAGATAAAATCATCTCTAACAACCTTGTAAACATAATCCGAAGAAAAAATCCGTAGAGGCACACTTTCCAAAGCGCATACCCCAGGCCCCTAGACTTAATGTACAGTCTTCCAGCGGAAGATCAAAATTTATCCAAAAAAATCAAATTGCTATAACTGTTGTTCGATTGAAGATAACATAGAAACTGTATATATCATTTTGAAGGAAATTTAATCCTCTACAACTTCTTTTCAAGGAATTTTTATGTAAACCGAAGAGATGAGATGCTAGAGAGAAAAGTTTAATTAAAAACGTCAGGCAAAATATTTTTTTTGAAAATTTGCGGTTTTGATAACGGATATCTCATAAACGGTTGAAGATAGAAAGAAACTTAAAAATGTAGGAGATTTTGTCAGCTTTCATTTTGTATATAACGACTTTTTTGATAAGGCGCATCGTCTTCAAGATATAAGCAAAAAATCTGATGTGGCCAGCACATAACCTCCCGTCAATTCCATGTTTAAAATAGCAATGAGCTTCCGATTGAGCGTTTGTAAACAAAATCTAATTTCTCGTTCCGATAAATAGAAAAGTCTGTAAGTAATACGAAATTTTGGATTATATTCTATTATGTTTTTCCTCGAAAATCTGTTAAGAGCTCCAAATTAATACCACTTCCGGTTTATCATATAAGTATAGTCAAAATCGAGTTTTAAAAACCAAATTTGATAAGTTTTGGGTCATGTTTTAATATATTTTTTTCAAGAAAATTTGTTTATAGCTAATACGTCGTTCTCATTAATATAAAAATCTTAAATACCAAATTTGAAAAGTTTTGGATTGTATCAATATAATTATCACGAAAATATGTTCAGAACTTCAAATAAAGTTACACTTCCGGTTTATCAATTTTAGGCAAAATCTAATATGTTGTTCCCCTTCATATAAAAGTCTTAAATACCAAATTTGACAAATTTAAAGCTCTGAGCAGATTTTCGTGAAAAATAAATTGATACAATCCAAAACTTTTCAAATTTGGTATTTATGACTTTTTTATATTAACGAGAACGACATACTAGATGATTTCTAAAATTGATAACTACTATATAGGAAGCTAAAAACAGATTTTTTTGAAAAAATATATTAAAACATGATTCAAAACTTCTCAAATTTGGTATTTAAAACTCGTGTATAATTTGAAATAACATTAGATTTTGATTAGACCTTTATGATAAACCGGAAGTGGTACTTAATTTGAAGCTCTTAACAGATTTTCGAGGAAAAACATTATAAAATATAATCTAAAATTTGGTACTACAGACTTTTCTATTTAATGGAACAACAAATTAGATTTTTTTACAAACGATCAACTGAAAGTGATACTTTATTTAAAGCTCATTGCTATTTCAAACATGGAATTGACTGGCGGTCATGTGTTGGCCACATCAGATTTTTTAAAAATGTAAGTACATATAAATATGCAAAATACAAATTATAAATAAATACAATTTATGTTTAATTTGGATATTACAGTGGTTGTACAATATTGTTCTGTGCCGTCCTGCGAGAACAACTCGTTGAGAAGTAAAAATAAAATTTTTGTTCGTATTCTTATGGCTTAAGATATAAGGGAAAGACGGTATAAATAAGGCAATAAATACTCCAAAAGTTTTGAAGACTACAATTGTTAATATGATGACATAAACGTCAAATGTAGTTGCATTTTTACTCGGTAGGCGATACTACGGTTTACATAAATTTTAAAAAATTATTTCTGTAAAACTAGAAATTTATGTGACATAAAAAATATATCTTCGTAAGAAGTTTTAAAGAAAAAAAATAATAAATTGGAAAATGTGGTATGACCCCATTGCAAATATTTATAAACACAAACGATAGCAACGCACCGCGTCGCCTATGTAATTTACGGTCCATGTATAAGTACAAATTTTAATATTTTTCTAATATTTCAGTAGCAGGATTGAACAAAACTCTATACAACACTCGTGAAGAAGAGAATTCGCTCACTTATGTGCCTGGCACTGGCACATGCATGAGCGAAATTCTTACTTTCTTCACTCGTATTGTAATATAGTATTTTTGACACCAGTATTAAAAAGGGTCGAACCAGTGACTACGTTGTGAATATTTGTAATTTACAACACCGCACTATTAAAATTCTTAATATTACTAAACTTACACAATTTCCCTAAATGTTAATACACAATTTAATTGAATTAAAAGTAGTTTAGATGACAGAAAAATCGCATTTATACGCTTGCTGTTTACACCGTGTATGAGAAAGGTCTGACACATCCCCCTTTGAACGTACCAAAAGTGTGTACCAATTGCCTACCAAAGGTTTGATACAGTGTTTACACCATTCGTCGCCATCTTGTTACGTCACTTTGCATGCGGACTAAATGTTTAGTACGCGTGGTGTAAACGTACTCATTGTTACTTTTAACGCTAGTGTGAAAACCGAATTAGTTACTTTGGTAATGACCAAGTAATGACGAATGAAACAACAAATCGACTTTTTTGACATGTCAAAAAATTATTAGAAATACAAACTTACATGTGTTTGTGGAAAAACTTGTGAATACGTGTTAAAAGGTGTTCAAAGATTTGGACTATTCCGCTTCGCGTCGTGTTGCAAACTTCCTTCTCACAAAATAAAATGTCAATTTAACACATACCATAAATAACTATTTTTACCGGTTTCAGGAGATTAAGCCTTTGTTTACATATACAAAAGTAGGCCGGTAACTAAGTAATAAGTATATCTGTACGGTAATATTATTACAATACAGACTTGTCGACAACAGTCCACAAAATGAAAATAAAATAAAATGAAAGTATAATACTGGCCATTAATATGTACAGATAACGTTAGTGTATTTTTCTTAACACGGTTTACTTTATTCTAAAATAATAAACATGATGGGTACGTTTTTTTTTTATTGTCAACAGAAAACTGCGATGTATCGTAGTTCTGCTTTGTATGACGTTACAACTGCAGTTAACTGCTTGCAGTAGACCAGAAAAGTTAGGTTAGAATTTGCCTGTGGCGCGGGTTCATAGTTTGGATTCCCTAGTATAGGTTTCATATAGGAGTTTAATTTTACAGACAAAAAAAGATATTTTGTAAAAGAAATTAAGCAGCTCTTGCTAAGAATTCGATAGTTTGTTTATTCAGTAATAGATTGCAACGTTTAAACCTGTAGAAAAGGTAAAGTAAGAAAATTATTAGAAAATAAAATGCTTGGTGCAAGCAAAGATACCGTATGTCGTTGACCCACCAGTAAATAGGACAGCACAATAGAAGATGAAGCATGCACGATCAAACTAAGACATACGTTCAATGAATTTTGTAGTGTTGTATTTTTATTTAAATAATTATAAACTGCACTGTTCATTTGGATATTATTGTACGAATCTGGAGATAAAGTATCGGTCTAGATGCTACATATAATGCTTTGCATAAGAGATTTACTTTTACGAGATTTTTCGGCCTTTAAAGTTGAGCAAAAATTTCCTTCGTAAGAAATACACGGGGATTGAAATTATGTTTTCAGCGTTATGAACTGAGTTTGAATTTCGCACCTAAGTTTGACCGTTACACTTTTCTGGTCTGTTCTGCAAGGAATAAACAAACAGTACCCTGCGGCAGCAACAGAAACTGCATTTAAAACAAGGTTATGATATCTGTCAAACGCCAATTCATCAGACATTATTAAAAGTTATTCAAAATGTTTACTGTTGCTACAAATTCTTCTAAAGTATTTATTGAAGATTAATACCTTTGGTTATGTTGATTTTCGTTTCGTGATAACTTTAAAAAATACTGTCTGCGCATGCGTATCCAATGCAACCTTTTCAAAGCTGGCTGCATAACTGCGCGCAGTCAACCAGCTTTGCAGTTACATAAAAAAACACTGTCCATCTGCATAGCAGATGCATCTATGTAATAAAAAAAACGACTATCTGCAAGTTAATATTGTAGGGATACATTTCTGCGGAATAAAAAAACGCGCCCGATGAATAAAGCACTTTACTTTAATATTTGTCATAATGACATATAATAAAGATAATTCTTCTGTTTATCATAGCATTATGAAAGCAGCATTAATAAAAGAATTTCAGAAAATGTGTTCATTTTTTAATTTAATTTTCTTTATAAACCCAGCATTAGTCAGTTCAGTTTTACACTATAATTAAAAAAATATTTATTTGGAATTACCATTAATTTATTTGGCTCGCAGACTAACAACTAAATAAAACAAAGTTTAAATTTAAGTGTCGTTAATGCAACTAGGTCTACGCAAAAATACCATAGATTATCTGAAAAAAAAAAACAAAAATATGCAACTACCTCTTCATGAAATAATCATCTTTAAAAATCGTTTTGATTTATTTAATTTATTTACCTTCGAGCAAAAGTGTATGTTTTTTATTACAATGAATTTAGATTTTGAGGCTATTAAAAAAATGATTCAAAATTTTGAGTAACAACCACATTTAAAAAAGCAAAAATTAGGAAAATAAATCAAAAGTTGTTACATACATACATACATATATACATATATACATACTTGTTAATAACAGCTTCTCTGTGTGTGCTAACTGAATGAATGTGAATTAAATGTTATGTTTTTTCCATGAAGTTGTGTTGATGTAGTAGTGTGATGCCAAGTGTGGTGTTTGTTTGTTGTGTTGTGCCAGGATATGTTGGGTTACCCCGTGCAAGTTGTTTGCCTCCACCTCCCTCGTGCACTTTTGGGGTGGCTGTACTTCCCCCGCTGCCTACAAACCATGCTTTACGCAACGGTAAGTCTTCTCTTCACTGTCACTGTGGTAGCTATTTGTCTATATCTCTTCCTTCCTTTATTACTTTGCTATATTTTACTTTACAAAATTTTATCATAAAATTTGTATTGTTTAATAGTTATTTATGTAACAAGTGAGTAAAGTAAATCTTTTTTTTCACGAGTTGCATACAATTGTTACATATGCAATAGAAGTATGAAATAAAGTGCCATAGCGTTTTAATATTTCACTCCGCAGCGTTAAAAAAGTGCATTTTTCACACTTTCATGTATTACAAAAAAGACATACTTTTTAACCCCATTTTAATGAAAAGAAGTTACTTTTTTAACAGACGTAAAAAAATGTACTTATGTACCTAATTCCAATATATGTAACCGTACCATTTAATTTCGAGGAGATATTGTTTTTTACTTATTTTTTTTTTCCATACAGCATAAATGTTATTTTATTATAAAGCGACTCTGTAGGAATGACCCCATTTTAAATATTCAGTATATTTTCAAACTTCAAATAATGTAAAGCTAGAAGTAATTATTTATCGGATTTGTTCTATTAAATAAATTTATTTTGGATATAAATTCTCTTGGATATTTATAAAACTGGGCCTTAATCTTTCAAGTGTATTCAAAATAAGATAGACAGTTTTTGTCATTTTGAAGTTTTAAGCTGCTGTTTTGGTTGTACTGCTTGTAGACTTGTCTTGAATAGTCAAATAGCGCTAGTACGGTTCGGGTATGAAACAAGTGACCATAATTTACCCTTTTTACACCGAGTACAAAGAAAACCGTCCATGAACAAACAATACACATGTATAAATAATAAATTTATTTGATCGCCTTTCAAATGCATTGGTTAGACAATATTTTTGTGTGCATGAAGTTCAACATAGCCATAAGGTACACGTTCGGGTAGACGTTAATTAGTATTGTCCTAAAACATGTCTGCCTTGCTTCAGGCTTCAGCCTGCCTTAACCCCAGACATCCATGCAAAAAATTGGTTTTGGCAGCTGTTTGACCAGAATTTAATAGTGACGTAGAATATAGCCTGTTGTACGCAAAACACAAAAGTACAAGTTTGAATTGAATATTATAATTACCGTGTTTATTTTCATGTTTATGTACAATTAGCAGATTGGCACACCCAGCAATGGGAATATGTCGTGATGATATATATTTTTTTACAATATTTAAAATTATTTTTATTAACTTTATTAATTTGTCGCAGTAGTACTATTTTTAACTATATAAATTAAATATTTTGCTAATCACCATTAGGGAACTATAAAAATTTACATAGATCCCTATATCAGAAAAAAGTCACACCAATGTGATTTCTGAACGCATGTATGCGGATGCGACAGCTTTTGCTTAATTAGAATTAACCATTCAAAAGTGAAGATAAAGCTGTAAGTACTATAAGGTGTGGTGCTATACACTAGTATGAATGAATGTTGTATGAAATCGTGTATGTAGTTTAGTGAGCACAGAGTAGTAAGCATGTCGGCAGTTCTGTTTGTTGATGTTGTGTCGGCGCTTGGTGTGCAGGTCCCGGGCGCAGACAGCCGCCCGCATACAGCGTGGCTGCACAGATGGCGCGCTTGCACCGTCTCGGTAGAGCGCATTCGCATGAAGGCGTCACACATGGATACCACTACCATACCGATCCAGATACTGACCACGGTAAGTTGCTTGGATGCCTCTCGATACTCATACTCATACATATCTAAAATTCATTTCACTATACTTACGTGTAAATTTCTTTTTCAATTGGTGAGACTAAAATTATCAGATTTTTTATGTAAATATTAAAATAAACTGCTAGCACATTATTACTTTCCGTCAGTTTAATGTATTTTGTACAAATTCCATACAGAAAGTTTCATGTAAGAGATTCTATATTACCAGAAAAATTATAACACAAACATACTGTCACTTGCACTTGACACTGACATCTGTTAGTCAGTATTTTCTTAATATAGTAGCTGTTTCCATTGTTATAGTATAGCTGCAGGCTGCTTTATAAAATTTAATTTCTTTATAATTTTTTAACTCTATATCCATTGAATATGAAGTATAAATTGTAAACAAATCGTATAGAGAATAAAATATTCTTTAATATTTATGACATTAAATGTGGAAAATGATATTTAACAGCGTTTTTTCAAGAAAAACTGTTAAAATCTTAAAGTAAGGGTACTTCCGGTTTATCAATTATAACCAAAATCTAATCATCTCTTCATATGGATGTGAGGAAAAGGAATATGAAAGAATTATAATTTTTTAAATGTAGTATTGGAATTATCGGATCCGAGAAAATCGTCACACACACACACACACACACACACATACACACACACACACACACACACACACACACACACACACACACACACACACACACACACACACACACACACAGAGAGAGAGAGAGAGAGAGAGAGAGAGAGAGAGAGAGAGAGAGACACGCACACACACACATACATATATATATATATATACATGTATGTATACATGCATACATACATACATGGAGACATCATCGTAAAAATAGTAAAATCTTATTCCAGGGACTCTAAAACGTGATTCTTCATCAAAAAGAAACAAAAGACAATACCTTCCTTACCTAAAGGTGATGGAAGGTAATAAATGTAATTTTGATAATGAAAAAAATAGAACTTTCTTTCACTTTTTACTACAATGGTTTATTCTGCTATGGGAGAATTAAGCCAGGAAACATTAATAGTGCAGATTACACTAATAAAGAATGGAATATTAGAATAGAAAATTATTGTACTGAACACATTTTTTTAATGGGGCACTTCTACGTGACTATTCAACATGGCGGCTGACAGCTGATTTTGGACAAACAAATCTTTATTTAGTTTACAATGCGTCTTATGGATGGAGAAATATCGTTCCGTAAGCTTTTATTATTTTTTACAGCATTTACTGTTTTCTTTTGGAAAAAGTGATTAGTGTGTAAAGATGAGTGTATGACCAGTGTTTTCCATAATAGTTTTTTATGATATAAGTATTGGAGAAAAAAATCAAAGTAGCTGACATCTGGTGAGAGATTTGTGAACGTAGCAAATGGGGAAAACAGTACTTTTTATCATTTATTAATGTAGTTTTTTTAATATAAATGATATTTTGCACTAAATCGTTTTGATGTTTATACTTTGAAAAAATAACAACAAATGATATCACTAAAAGTGACATTTTATTTTATGAGAAGGAATTTGGGACACGACGCAAAGCGGAGTGGTATAAACTTTCGAACAAAATAATATCACTTTAATACTATTTTTTCTGCAAACACTATATTTGTATTTCTAATATTTTTTTGACATGCTAAAAATGTCGATATATTGTTCCATTCGCCATTACCAAGGTAACTAATTCACTTTGACACTATACCTTGTTCCATTTAAGCCATTCAGTATTGCAGAGCATAGGGAATAGTTTTGATCTCTCTGATTGGCTGAAATTGGAGACAAGAGACAAGTTTACCCAATGGAATTTCGGCTACTTCAAGTTTGCGCTGTTGCCAGCTCCATCTACTGAATGGCTTAAATGGAACAGAGTATAGCGTTAAAAGTAACAATGATCTGTCACTTTGCAACACTGGTGAAATAAAATGACATTTTTAACCTTAAAAACAGACATTGTGTAACAATACCGTTATTTATTGTTATTTAATTAAAAGAAACCAAATTAAAATTAGAACTTCGTACCGACATTCTCAAATCTTAAATATGCTGCCACTACCTGTGTTTTTACTATCAAAATACAGGAACAAGATACTAATTTAAAAGAAACTCGAAACCCTTTTTAAATAACAATGTATTAATTACCGTAATAAAAATATATATTTACATAATCAGATTTAAATACAAAACAATGTTTAAAAATGCAAAAATGAATAAAATAACTTACAGAATCTAACATATGGGCAAGATTAGACAAATGATCTCCTTCCTACATACTTACTGACTAAACTACCAAAACTAAACTTGACACTTTTGGGTCGTCATTCTGACCATCAACCTCGAAACTTGCACAACCTCATACTGACTACCGACTAATAACAATCTCCCTTTTTAAATGCCTTACGCTCGAATTTATGTTTTTCTTGTTATCCAAATGACATCACAAATTCGGTCTCTGATTGGCTAGTCAAATTAGTGACTAATTTCTAACTCTACGTCATCAAGGGTAAACATCCCTTGGGAAAAACAACTTCTTACTTTAATTCGAAAACATGAATCATCAGAGCAGAATTTGGAATGCAGATAAATAACAAGATAACAACTTCAATTTAGATAAAATAAATATAGAAACAATTTGTCATACTGCCTTAAAGTCCAACTGTTACATCCCTTCCCCCTTAAATCAAGGTACGTTTTCTGAAGGAAAACGTATCTTCAATAAATTACTCTATTGGGTACCAACTGCTAGATTTTGGTCCAAGTGATCCTGTCTCTCTCGTCTACGTTGAATTGGTCTACGCGGTTGTTACGCTCAGAACTGAAAATGTCGGCTTCGACTCGCCTGTCTACTGTGTCTTTTGCGCTATCCCTTCGATAGCTACTCTTCTTCATGGCTAAACTGCAGCTGCATCTCGGCAGGTGGAGATAACCTTGGAGTCAACTACTCCAGCGATGATTGTACCCAGCCTTTAACTTTAGCTAAGTTTGATGATTTCTCTGGACAGCGAACGAATGTCTCGGCATTTCCTGGTTGCGTTTTCTATCTTGACCATCCTTCTATCTGAGAGCTTTGGACACTGGACCATCGTACTAGCAGTTAGCCCGAAATGTAACTGCGAAAGAAGGAAAAGGAGCAGTACCTAGTTTCTTAAAGTTTGCATGTTTAAAAATCATCAAATGTCTATTTTAAAAATACTTTTCAACGAAATTAACAGTCTAAAATCTTATTTTATATAAAATAACTGTCGAATTTTCTTGCAGTTATAATTTTAACATATTTTCCTTATACTAAATGAACCATATTATCATAAAGGCATTTCCGCATTGTTTTGATTAAATTATGCAGCCAGCACTACATTATTATAACAATAAATGCAATCCACATACACATAGCCGTAGAAGTTATGTGGGTTTTACTCTCGGTCACGTCCTGAACGCGATTACCGAGCGGCGACGCGTCACTTATCACATTATAATATGTTAAAATTATAACTATAACGTCATCACTCTGTCTTAAGAAATATAATTTGTCTTATAAGAAATTTGACATCAATTCTTAACCTATGCTAAGGTTCATTAACCTAGGTTATGATACATTAACCTAGGTTATGGCTTATTACTAACGTCACACTTATCTGTGACACCATATGACGTCACCAATCCTTATCTTTAAAATCTCTTATCCGTGGCGTAATTCTTAACCTAGGTTATGTTTCATTACCCTAGGTTATGATTCATTAGCCTAGGTTATGGCTTATTACTAACGTCACTCTTATCTATGACGTCATATGACGTCACCAATCCTTATCTTTAAAATCTCTTATCTGTGACGTCAATCTTAGATCGTTATCTGCGCCAGAACCATCCTAACTCCCCTACTGTCTACAAATTTTAAAAAAAATCTAATTAACACATTGACTGCCATGTTGCCCATATAATATAGTTGACACCACTTTGGGCCATGCGCGGCACGTCAGCCATACCTATGTCCGACACGTTGTATTCCAGTTGAAGCACAAGTTGGAGCTTTGTCAGACAAATATGGTTGATACTCCTGTGTTTCTCAATTTTTTTACAATCGCGGCATACTTTCCGAAGATAAAACTTTTCGCGGCACACGTACGTTAAGCAGAAAAAACAAACTAATGCTGAAATTCTGAACAAATCTGTAAGTCTTACAGATATGTAAATCTGTAAAAAGATGACAAAAACCCATCTATTTCTGTAAGACTTACAGATTTGTTCTAAGTTAAGTTAGTGAACGAAAAATAATTTCAACAAAACTTGTAATTATAACGTTTAACGTGAGAAAACAGATTTTTTACCTTCCGTCACCAGGTACGGAAGGTATTGTTTTTGGCCAAAAAAATCGGTGATGAGTTTTTAATCAATAACCACGTTTTAGGGTCCCTAGAATACGATCTTACTATTTTTACGTTGATATAATAATTATAATTCTTTTGTATTCCTCTTCGTTACACCCTTATGAAGAGCTGATTAGATTTTGGTTATAATTGGTCAACCAGAAGTTCCCACATTTGAAGATTTTAACAGTTTTTCTTGAAAAAACGATGTTAAATATCATTTTTTTCATATTTAATGTTATTATAAATATTAAAGAATATTTTATTCTCTATGCAATTTGACTGCATTTTATACTTGAAATTAAATGGGTATAAGGTATATTCACAAATGAAAATTAGGTTTAGATTTGTGGTTTTTACTGGCAAAACACGAAATTTAATAGGTGAAATATATAGTCCAGTAAATGAAGGATTTTACCCTACAAAAGGTCGGGTAGTTCTGAATTTTTGATATGTTGTATAGGATGGTTGGTTAATGAAAAATCCAAATTTCCACAAATCCCCTTCCTCCGCTCCCTCCGCCATCTTGTAAAAACCACCATAAATCGGCGCTTTTCTCAGTTGTTCACCTATAACTTCTATCTTAAAATTCTAACGAAAAAAAAGTTATTTGCCGACTTGTAGAGGATGAAATTTCCTAAAAATTTGATGAGAAAAGTTTTTTTTCCACGATTCATAGCAACGGAGCTGAAGCTCTCAAAAAAGGCAACAATGAGGTGTTGCAAAAAAAATAACATATCTTTTTTCTTCTGAAATTCGAATAAGTATGTTCTACAGTATTATTAAATATGATTTTCTGTACAAATTACTGTATATATTAAGCACAGTAGCAATTTAAAAATTTACTTTTTGAATTGGCGCCAAATTACACTGCCTGTGATATCAGACTTACATTAGCCAATGACAAAACTGGAAAGATGATGAAAAAAAAACAAATGTATCATACATCAACGTCAATGATTGCTTTAATGACAACTGTGTGACATAAGGTCTGACTTATAGTGCAGCGTGATTTTTGGTTCTTTAGTGTAGTTCTTAGTTATTTATTATTATATTACAGCGTTATATTTCAGAGTTCAATGCCCTGTATTATAAAAGATGGATAAGTAAAGCACTAGCAAAGTAAAATTTACTCATGAAGTAAAATACTTTATTCCAGAGATTTTCGTCAAAACAAGAATAAAAATACTAGCTAATTAAATCTATAGTATAAATTACTCCAACGATGTGCGAGGAAGTAAATTTTATTCCGTAAAATAAATTTGACACATGTCAACATTAACTAAATTAAATTCATTATACATTTCATCCCATGTATTATTTTTACATTTATTTATCTCCAACATGTTTGCTTTGTCTATTTCTAAGTAATTTTTCCCCGTTCTCTTTTTTCCATTTTAGTTGACACCTGACACGCACACATACATTATTGTCTATTTTGACTTTTGGATTTATTTCGTGTTAGGAACATACAGAATACATATTGTTAAAACTTATATAAAACATATTCCAGCGACACATTGTTTGGAACAGATCCTCCAGTTGGGGATTCACATTATCGCCAGTAGTGGTCTTAAGAAATACCGTCTAGTAATGTTTTATCCTAGATTTATCAATCTCTCTTATGCTCCAGTAGTGCAAAGATTAGCCGGTATAAGAAACCGTAGCCTGAGTGCATCACATTCCAGCTAAAAAATTTAATGTATTCAATAGTTCTTATTTAATTATAAAAATATTCATATTTACATCAAAATGATCTTTACAACAAAGAAGTTATGATTTTGTTTTATCTTTACTTGCGACAACCATTTCATTCTTCTTTCTTCGTTTTGAGGCACTACTAGAAATATTTTTCCCTATTATCAGTTCTATTTGGGCACACTGCACAAAACACTTTTTTACAACCATGTTTGATTATTTCCAAATACAAAAATCAGTAGTAGTTGACAGCTGTCATGACTGTCACTCGTTTTATTTCCGTTGGTGGCAAATGTAAGCCACACCCTCATTGGTAAGTTCGATTCGAACGTCATCAGTCGAAAGGGGAAGCGGAAATTCAAACATTATAATTTCAAAGACAATTTTCTCATGAATGAAGAATAATACGAAAAAAATAAAAAATGGGGGTAAAATATTTTTTCTTAATCTTTCGATTAAAGCAAAGAAAAAAAAACCGTGCAACACCTCATTGCGCACTTAGCAAAATTTTGAGTTTCTTTCCACTTTACATCGCAATAACTCCGTAACACTTCATTTTAGCGTAAAAGTCCTCATAATGAGTCTTGTAAAGAATTTAATGACCTACAAAATCCATTGAGTTAAGAGCACTAGAAAGATCTCGCAGACAAATAAAGAAGTAAGTGCTGTTTTATAACAGTTTTTTCTAGTAGTCCCACAAGACTTCACTGACATTCACCAACAAATAATTACGTTTATTTTGCATCAATATAGGATATTCTGTTTGAAATAATAGTTGTATAATTAGAAATAATGAGCCCAAGACTCTTGCTGCACTAAACTTGGAAAAAACACACTTTTTCGTTTTTTTTTTGTATATTTACCCCTACTCTGTTGCATTGGTCGTAAAAAGAAATTGATAAATGGATTTTGTAGGTCATGAAATTCTCTATAAGACTTATTATGAGGACTTTTACGCTAAAATAAAGTGTTACGGAGTTATTGCGATGTAAAGCGGAAAGAAACTCAAAATTTTGCTACGTGCGCAATTGTTGCCTTTTTTGGGAGCTTCATAGCTAATGTGAAATTAAACATGCACTTATGAATGACTTATTTAAATCTAAACAAAAACCATAAACTTAATTTTCATTTGTGAATGCACTTTACCTTCCGGCAGTTCAATTTATTTTGTACTAATTCCATATTGTTCCATATAGAAAGTTCCTGGCAAAAGATTTTATATTTCTTGTGTTTTGCCTTCCGGCAGATGTATGTATACCATACAGAAATTTTTGAACAAAACAGCAAAAGATCGTATATTACACAAGCATAATATGTCAATTACATTTGACACTGACATCTTTCAATCAGAATTTTCTTTGTGTAAAATGTACCCAGTTAACATAGGCTACGCACACTAATTTCAAAACTAATTTGTTGCATTTCTGCCTGCGCATGAAACACTATCTTACATGTAATAAACAGCCTAATAATTCTAATAACAATCACAATAACTGTAAGTATAATATTCATTTATATAGATGGTGATGCACACGACGAATACGTATTGACTCTGGACATGACAGACTGTGACAGCGAGGTTGAGTTACTTGTTTAAAATTGACTGCGCACAAAATTGTAAGAATTTATATATTTGTTGAGGACAGATATTAATTTTATTTTTATGTTACAGAGGATGAAGATACTCAAGTCTCCGCAGTTTAAATGTCGTTCATCATTCCAGAAAAAATAATTACTCTTGTGAGTTTTACGTCAAATTTCTCTATAAGTGTTTCAAATGTGCATTTGTATTATACATGTTGTTACGTATTATAAATGAGTCATACTCCTTCACGAAAGAGAAAGAGAGATATGTTACTTACCAGTTTTTACAAAGCGGTATTTATTTTTTAGTTTTACATACCTGTAAATTTGTACAACTTTTCCAAATACGTCTCTTTTATCCAAATGATTCTTTATTTTATATAGTTTTATCGTGTATATAATATTAGATTTATGCATTTTTAACATTCTGTGGCGGGTAAGATATATTTTGTTCAAATATTTATGAACGAACTCGAATTATTTTATACTTTTGACTCGAATATATCATTTCTACTTACTTAAGTACAGTACATTCTCAAAAAACTGACGAATAAGGAATGAGAAATCTGATTTTAATGTCTTCTCAGAAAACCGTACCTCATATTAATAGTTAATATTCTATTCTCTGCACTTAATTGATGTTTATAGATAAAACTTCGGAAAATAACATTTTATTATGTCTTTTGTTCACTTTGTATATTTTGTAATTATTGAAAATTATATTTATTTCGTTTTTTATGAGTTTAGGTTATGTGATTCTCCTAGTCTTCAATATCAAACAAAATATATATACATATACATATATTACTTTAAATTTACAAGCTATTTTCTTGTTAGAATATAAATATATTTCTTATGATGAAAGACCTTTGTTTGATATTGCCAATTAGATATTTTTAAATGTAACAAATGTATTTTTAAATTTAGTTATCTGTAATATGTATATTAATGTACAAAATCTATGATCCAATAAAAAAATATATCAATGATAAAATTTTTGTCAACTCCATAGTTAAATGCTAGAGATTACTATTGAGAAATCTATTTAAAATATTAAATTGTTAATTCTGGACCTGTCGCCTAACTTGGTTTATTATGGTAAATGGGTTGTTCTTGACAGTGTAGTCTATTAAATAAAAAAAAAAAAACGTTTTTTAGCCACATTTAATGTCTTAATTTCGATCCCACATGGGTCTTCTTTAGGAGATGAAAGTTGAAATAAATGTTCGTAAATAATATGTATGTTCATAAAATATTTAAATTACACATGCTTTGCTTTAGTAATTTACCTATTAATTTTGGACAAAAATGTTAAATGAAGATTGTAGATAATAAAACTCTACAGCTATATTATTAATTAGATTTTATTTTGTATGTTTTGTATCCTGTAAAACCGAATTGAAAATTTATTAATTTTGCTCATTATATTTAACAGTCGTAAGAAATATAAAAAATATTAAAAAACGGTGCCCTAACGGACAACTACTGGTATTTATGAAAAATAAAAACAGCTTTTTGTCAATTTAAATTATTAAGAATGGAAATCATGTAGAACACTTTCGTTTAAAACTCAATTGTTTGTCATACATAGCGTGCAGAAAATTAATGGTAAAAATCAAATTTATATAAATTACAATTGAATTTTTTTCAATATTTTTGTTATGTAAAGATATAAAATGACTACGTGGTTGAATTCAGAAAAAATACTATATCGGATGGGTCTAAAAATATATACCATTCCATTTAAAAAAGTACAACTTTGTATTGTAACTTGAGAATGCTTGAGAACCACTGGTTTAAATTTTTTTGTTTCTTCCTCCATTCGGATGTCCCCTTTGGTCATGTGTAAAATTATATGAGGTAGCTAGTTTAGCTGTTACGTAGTGTATAAAGGTGTTCATTACAGTAAAATTTTTGAAAGATGTCCGATTAAGGTCATCTGTATCATAAACGAATTAACAAATTGGCATATATTTATCTCTCTCACAAGAAACGTGTGCGATGAAGATGGATACAACACGCTTGTCTTTCAAAATTCATGCTGTTTCGACTAAGTTAGACATTCCATTTTAATACGATGCTCGTTAACAATAATTTCGCTGTATTGTAAGTTTATTTATTATTATTATTATTATTATTATTATTATTATTATTATTATTATTATTCGTTTCTAAACCATATACAATATACCTAAATAATTAAAAATACACAATTACAAAATGAAGTGCCCGATTTTCGGTAGCGAAATGCCGCATCTGGACCACATGGAGTGAGTAGCAGACTTGTTTTTAAATCTATATAAACAGTCAAATTTAAATATGTCTAATCCATCGCCCGACATAAACCAGGACGGAGAGGATGCATCTTCTCCGGAGATTCTCTCCTTATGCCAGAGAAATATCGTCCACAAAAACTGGCAGAGAAGTGGTCTAGCTAAATATTACCTTGATTCATAGCCGTACGAATAACGTTACATTCTGTCGTGTCACTGACACTGGATCAGTATCTTATTTTTCACATATTAGAATAGAATAATTTATTTACGTCCCAAAAAAGTAAACGTACAGAAATATGTATAAAAATCAAGTCAACAATATATGTATATGAACATAGGATATGTATTTTAAATTTATACAAGAAAAAAGAGAGAAAACAATTCAAAATTGTTTTTCCATAACTTCTTGTATACTATAAAAAGCATTTTTTAGAAGATAATCTTTAATATAAACGAAGACGGATTTGTGAAAAATTCACGGACCCCAGCGGGATTCGAACCCACGGCCTCCCAATTTCTAGTCGGGCGCTCTGCCAACTGAGCTACAGGATCCCACTGAAGTTCGTGAATTTTTCACATGTCACATGCACGTTGGATACGAGAACGGTCTCCCACATGGAGTAACGTTACCCGCACAACATCGAGACATCACCCGTGGTAGTGAATAGGCACTACAGTAGTATGTATGAGAGAAGACTGTTTTGATGTAATTCAACAGTGAAATTTCTGTAACTTAAAGTTACCATCAAATATATTAAATATATAAACGAAGACGGATTTGTGAAAAATTCACGGACCCCAGCGGGATTCGAACCCACGGCCTCCCAATTTCTAGTCGGGCGCTCTGCCAACTGAGCTACAGGATCCCACTGAAGTTCGTGAATTTTTCACATGTCACATGCACGTTGGATACGAGAACGGTCTTCCACATGGAGTAACGTTACCCGCACAACATCGAGACATCACCCGTGGTAGTGAATAGGCACTACAGTAGTATGTATGAGAGAAGACTGTTTTGATGTAATTCAACAGTGAAATTTCTGTAACTTAAAGTTACCATCAAATATATTAAATATATAAACGAAGACGGATTTGTGAAAAATTCACGGACCCCAGCGGGATTCGAACCCACGGCCTCCCAATTTCTAGTCGGGCGCTCTGCCAACTGAGCTACAGGATCCCACTGAAGTTCGTGAATTTTTCACATGTCACATGCACGTTGGATACGAGAACGGTCTTCCACATGGAGTAACGTTACCCGCACAACATCGAGACATCACCCGTGGTAGTGAATAGGCACTACAGTAGTATGTATGAGAGAAGACTGTTTTGATGTAATTCAACAGTGAAATTTCTGTAACTTAAAGTTACCATCAAATATATTAAATATATAAACGAAGACGGATTTGTGAAAATTTCACGGACCCCAGCGGGATTCGAACCCACGGCCTCCCAATTTCTAGTCGGGCGCTCTGCCAACTGAGCTACAGGATCCCACTGAAGTTCGTGAATTTTTCTCGTATCCAACGTGCATGTGACATGTGAAAAATTCACGAACTTCAGTGGGATCCTGTAGCTCAGTTGGCAGAGCGCCCGACTAGAAATTGGGAGGCCGTGGGTTCGAATCCCGCTGGGGTCCGTGAATTTTTCACAAATCCGTCTTCGTTTATATATATAATATATTTGATGGTAACTTTAAGTTACAGAAATTTCACTGTTGAATTACATCAAAACAGTCTTCTCTCATAATCTTTAATGTTCTTTTTAAATTTATTTATTGGCAACATTCGTACAGGTTCTGTAAGATTATTGAACAAAGTACTCCCAGTATTTGATGGTAGGTTTCTTGATATTTCTTTTTTTATTTTCTTTGAGCGTATATTATTTGTTATAATTGTGAAAGTCACAGTTTTTATTTAGTTCAGTAAAATTTTTTTTGATATGAAGCAAGGTGCAATAAATGAAGATGCAAGGTAGAGTTAAAATATTCTCAGAAATAAATAAATTTCTGCAAGAATGTCTAATGTGAACTTTGTTCAATATTCTTAGAGATTGCTTCTGTAGCTTAAATATTCTTTCAGCATGAGATGAAATACCCCATAATATAACACCATACGCGAGAGTACTGTGTATAACAGCCAAGTAAAGATCTTTTGCTGTATTTTTTGTAACAAAATTTTATTATTTTTCTCAACATAAAGTCGGCTTTATTTATTTTTGCAGCAATAAGGTTACAATTTTCTTTCCATTGTAACAACGATTCAACAGAAAAACCCAGAAAATTAACAGTGTTATTTCTGTCGTTGCTATATTTATTTATATCATAATAATTTTTGCTAAATACTGTATGTTGAGTTTTAACCTCATTTAAAACAAGTTTGTTTGAAGTAAACCACACTATAGCTTCTTATTTAGTAGTTTTAGCAACGGCATTAATATCATCCACATTAAATTACTGCAACTGTTAATAAAAGACGTATCATCAGCGCAATGAATAGTTTTAGCTGATGTTATGCTGGTGGATAAATCATTTATATAAATAGTAAAGGTCCTAGAACTGAGCCTTGTGGTATACCGTATTTCATATTTATAACTTTTGAATTTTTATTGCTTACATTAGTAATTTGGTTTCTATTTATTAAGAATTTTTTAATTATTTCCAAGATAACACCTTTAATACTGTAATATTTGGTTTTACATTGGCTAATAAACTTATCAGTTGACTTAGTTTTGAAGTTTGAATGTTTTTACTGTAACATGTATTTTTATAATAATAAAACAACAATAGTATCTTATGTACACTGGCTTGCAAAAAAATCGCGTACACCTATTTTTTGCTATATTGAGTCGGTCTTGATTTTAACTTGTCAGTGTCACTAGTGTCAATTATAATATCAAATTTAGAAATACATATTTTATAGTAGGGAACTTAAAACACAATGAAGAACTTGCTCTACAATAGATAAAATAGTGACATGAAAATGGCAACAATCACAACTCCATTGACAGTTGATTTAAAAATCGTTTTTACATAGCTACAAAGAAGTAAAAACTCGGTTACGTGATTTTTAAGGGGTACGCGACTTTTTTGCAGGCCAGTGTACCCTCATCTCATAAAAACTAAGTAAACGACACTCCTGAATTTCACAGAAATTCATACAATCCGTAGAACTATGTCCTATGAAGTACAAAGTCGGTTAACATATACAGGAGGTAACAAAAATGGTGGGCTGACTATACACAGGCGGCTTCTCAGTGCCGGTTTATCTATGTGGCACGTGCCGCGTGCCCCGCGCTGATTTTTTTTCCATAGGACAAAATCGAACTTTTCTGTTTTTTTTTTTTTATTACTTCACGAGACATTTTTTTGTGATTTTTTGATGTTTATAATTCTACGGTATTTTGGATATAGGTATCAAATAACCAGTGGCGTAACTAGAACTCTAGGGCAGCACTTATTGTCAACTCAACAGAAAGATTAAAATTTGATAAACAAAATTTAAAATGTGTATAAATATAAAATAAATAAATAAATATATCATCACGGCATATTACCCATTGCTGGGTGTGCCAATCTGCTTTGTACACAGATATCGGTAATGATGAAATATTTGCACCGTGCGGGCGCTTACCAGGCGTCACCTCACGCGCACTCATTGCTGGCGCGGAGAGTGCACCAGAGGGGTCAATTTTGTGCCATTTAAAATTGGAAATATTTGGCGTCGGTCGGGATCGAACCCGGTTCCCCAGATTCGCGACCTGACACTCAAGCACGCAGCCACGAGACTCCATAAAATGTGTATAATATTATAAATTATAATTTTGACAATTTATTGAAATTTACAAATAAATTAATGCAGATTTTATTAAGTTACTAGCAAAGAAGCAATGGAGCGAGTACCGATAGTCAGTGGCGTAGTGGGCGTAACTAACGGGCCCGCATTGCGGCGTAACTAACGGGCCCCCGGCTCTAAAGAGGCCCCAATTTATATGATTTATAATTTTGTTACTACTGCGAAATTTTGAATTTAATCATTTTTTGTAGCAACATACAAATTTATTCAGTCGTTTATTTTATTGAATGTCAATTTCTTAAAATAATATTGACTAAGGGGCCCCTTGTCGGCTATGTCAAATCAAGCTCTTTATTTTCCATCACATTTCGGCCGATTTCTTGGCAAATATTTTCTTGCAGCTGATCCAGAGTTTTCCTTTAAAATAACCCCATAAAAAGAAGTTTGGGGATGTCAAATCAAGACTCCTGGCGACCAATGTGTATTACCAAAACGTGGGATTAAATAACGATAAGAGAATGATTTTCGCAAAATTGCTATTATTTAGACTGTATAATACTGATCCATCTTGCTAATACCATATTTTGTCGGATCCAAGTTCTTTCCCTTGTTTCTTTCATTTGGGATACCAAAAATGAATGAATCAATTCCCTGTAACTGTCACCAGTGGAATGTGCCACAAATTTCATTTACAAAAAAAAATACGGTATAGCGGCGGGGTAGGTGGCAGCACACTACACTGCAAAACCATAAGCTTTACAAATTAAAAAATCTGATGTGGACACCACACGACTTCCTTGTACGCAAGACTAATATGAAGTATAGACTCAATTATAAAATTGCACGTATTTGACGTAATTTGACATCTATTTTTTATTTTTTGTTATTTTTTATCCAAATCCATAGCAAGCTTCATTACAAAAACCAAAAGGTATATAAGTTTTAAATTTATATATCTGGCTTATACAAAGGGCTAATTTTATAATACTTGATGTGCTAGACGCAGAATTTAATTCTCTAAAACTCTTATTTGAAGCATTTATTTTTAAAATCAAAATGAAACCATTTTATTCATGAAAAACTGTTAACAACTTCAGGTAATATATCACTTCCGGTTAGCCTGTTTAACCAAAATCTGCTATGTTATTCCAATTGATATAAAAGTCTTATATACCAAATTTGAAAAGTTTTGGATTATATTTTAATATAGTTTTTCGTTCCTATTATAGGCTTCAAATAAAGTACCATTTCTGGAAATTATGTAATGACCAAAAAGGGAGGTGCACAACTAGATGTTATAGAAGTCCTAAATACAAAATTTCAACTTTCTACGGCTTACCGTTTTTGTTATGCGAAATACGTACGTACGTACAGACGTCACGACGAAATTAGTCAGAATGGATTCAGGGATGGTCAAAACGGATATTTCCGTTGAAATCTGAAAACCGAAATTTTTCGCGAATACAATACTTCCTTTACTTCGTACAAGGAAGTGTGACAAGGCGAGGGTAAGCACAATAACAGATAAATAACTTTTTATAAACTCTTCTAAATTATAGTTTCAATATTCATATTTTAACTCTGTTTATCTATTTAAGTCAAAATTCAGTTTAGAAATTCTTATCATATTATGATAGTCACGACATTTATTTGTTGATCTTAAGTCTGGAAATTATTGTATATACGAGCGTGACTTTAGAATGACCTCGCCTATGCACCCCATACCCCTAAGATAATCCTATCCTGGAGATAGCGTTTTTGTTTTAAGTCAGTCGGTATTAGTTAGCCATGGGATAAACATGGAAGAGTCGAAATTAGTACGTGGCGTCGGAAAGACGTGTTTTGGTTTGGACATGTAGTTTTCTTTAGTTTTGGGGCGACGCTCGCCGCTGTGTTACAGAATGTAACAGTTTTGTTAGTTATGTTAGGCTTAGTGTTAATAATATAACCATGTAAATAAAAGTATTAGTTTTTAAATAAACAAGTTGTGTTCATGTCCGTAGTGTTCATCAGTGTAAAGTGTAAAAAGTGGAAGTGTCTGTGTGTTCTTCCTTCTAACAAGCCGTGGACGCCAGCCATCAAAGCGTCCACCTAGTCCACCAGTCAGTAAGTGTATCATCGTTGGGAATTATCACAAGTAGTATCATCATCATCAGTCAGCTTCAGAGACCCCCCCTCGTGTTACAGTGGCGCAGTCGGTAGGATAATGAGAGTAATGTTTACTCTTATTTATCCGAAAAGTTCCTACAGTTTTAGAATTATTAGTTTGTGGCCGAGGAGAGGGTACTTGGTGTACAGTATGTACACATTTGCGACCACGACGCCAGCGATGATACATCAACCCAGGCCGTATCAGCCGTCACCAGACATGCTTGAGGTATTGCTTGCGATGAATACGTTCTCTGGTGATGGTAGTGTGGGAGAATATACCCAAAACATGGTAGCAGCCAGCAGAAGATACGGCTGGGATGAAGTTTTCCTCGGCAATGCAATAGTGTTCAGGCTCAGTGGTAAGGCAAGGGAATTGTATTTTGCAATTCCATTGTATAAGCGGCCTACCACTGGCACGGATATGGTGCGTTGGTTAGAAATAACTTATGCAGGACGCACCATATTACCACCATCATTTTTTCCGGCTTGTACGCCAAGTTTTTATGGTCCAGCATGGACGCACCAGGTCTTCGCACCGCAGGCGCCGTTAGATTCGTTGTCTCCAGGGCATTCGTCGGTGGCATACGGCCACGTTTCTTTTGCCATGCAGGGAGTGCACGAGTTGCCAATAGGGAGAATCAGTTTGGAAGAAATTGAGTCCTTGCTGGCAATAGAGGATCGTTTTGCGGTGGTAGACATACCACGACCAGAGAGTTTAACAATAGCCGTCACAGCGAGTGACAAGGGCGTACAGGACGGAAGTATGGATAAAGAGAATTGCCTGCCGGAGAAAACAAAGAGTTGTGAGACTGAGGAAGGACACAGCGAAGTAGCTGATGGACAGGACATGAACAGACTATATGACGACAACCGCAACGAAATGGATCTGCAAATAATCAACGAAGAGGACACCGTGAATGGCGACTTGGGCGTGAACATCTGAGAGGTGAACATAGCATGCCCACCTGTGCAAAAGTTACGCCGCGAGCACGCCACTGGTGATATCGTCTCACATTCTAGGATCGACGTTATCGCTTGCAGCAGTGTTCCCAAATTTTTTGTAGTGCCATCCCTTAGACCACTTAGGTGTGAAAAACCGCCCCCAGTGCAGTGACCTTTGTGTTGTTTTCTTTTTTATGACTATTATATGACGATTTTTGTTAGTGTTTAGTATTTTTGGCTAGTTAAGTTGCATGTTAGATTAGAAATTTTTATTAGATAGGAAAATAAAATACCCTTTTCCTGTTTAGCAATTGAGATTTGAATTTGTAATTTGTTAAAACGTTTTACGTTTTTATGATTTGTGTTTACATTATGTTTATAGTGTTTTATGTTGGTAAGCTTTATGCTTTATGTCGTAGGTTTTATACCTTTTGTGTGTTTGTACATTTGTACCTGTTTTGAATTTTTTATGTTTTCTATGTTTTATGCTTTGTGTCATATTTGTAATATGTTTGATATTTTGTTTGTATGCTTTTGCATTTGTAATGTCATAGGTTTTATACCTTTTGTGTGTTTTATCGTATTATGTTAATTGTGCTTGTACATTTGTACCTGTTTTGCAATTTTATGTCTTGCGATTTTTGTATCCAATGTTTTATGCTTTGTGTCTCATATTTGTAATATGGTTGATGTTTTATGTTTTATGTTTTATTTGTTTTATGTATGTGTTTTATGTTCTGTGGTTGCAGAATTTGGAAACTATCTTCAGTTCAGGATTTAAGAATAAATATATCGATTTTGCGATATATTTATGTCTTAAGGGGAGGATAATGTGACAAGGCGAGGGTAAGCACAATAACAGATAAATAACTTTTTATAAACTCTTCTAAATTATAGTGTCAATATTCATATTTTAACTCTGTTTATCTATTTAAGTCAAAATTCAGTTTAGAAATTCTTATCATATTATGATAGTCACGACATTTATTTGTTGATCTTAAGTCTGGAAATTATTATATATACGAGCGTGACTTTAGAATGACCTCGCCTATGCACCCCATACCCCTAAGATAATCCTATCCTGGAGATAGCGCTTTTGTTTTAAGTCAGTCGGTATTAGTTAGCCATGGGATAAACATGGAAGAGTCGAAATTAGTACGTGGCGTGTTTTGGTTTGGACATGTAGTGTCCTTTAATTTTGGGGCGACGCTCGCCGCTGTGTTACAGAATGTAACAGTTTTGTTAGTTATGTTAGGCTTAGTGTTAATAATGTAACCATGTAAATAAAAGTATTAGTTTTTAAATCAACAAGTTGTGTTCATGTCCGTAGTGTTCATCAGTGTAAAGTGTAAAAAGTGGAAGTGTCTGTGTGTTCTTCCTTCTCACAAGCCGTGGACGCCAGCCATCAAAGCGTCCACCAGTCAGTAAGTGTATCATCGTTGGGAATTATCACAAGTAGTATCATCATCATCAGTCAGCTTCAGAGACCCCCCCTCGTGTTACAGAAGTAAAAAGTGTGTCTTCACGTAAATCCGTACAATTTGGACTGCCAAACCCACAACCTAGTTTCCATGCCTAATTATAGTTGTAATTACCATAACCTATATATATATATATATATATATATATATATATATATATATATATATATATATATATATATATATATATATATATTGGGAAAAGGCCCCGCAGATAAGTAGTGCCACAGGCCCCGCGGATCCTTAAACCGGCCCTGCGGCTTCTACGACTAAAAATAAGGAAACAAGTTTATAAATATGCCCTAAAATGGTTAGTTACGTGATTACAGCTACTTGAGGTTTTTCAGTTTTTTATTAAAAAAAAGATAACAGAAACGGAGATATAGCACAAACTACATTTTTTAATGGAAAACATACTTGATTTTTACCTTATATTGTTTTATTTTATATTAAATTTACTATTAGTCCAGTAAACAGAAGTCGAAAAGGGGGGTTACCTTGTAAAAGGTCGGCTAGTTCTAGTTCTGAATTTTTGATATGTTGTATAGGATCCAAATTTCCACAAATCCCCTTCCTCCGCTCCCTCCGTCATCTTGTAAAAACCACCATAAATCGGCACTTTTTTCAGTTTTTCGCCTATAACTTCTATCTGGTAAATTTTAGCGAAAAGAAAGTTATTTGACGACTTGTAGAGGATGAAATTTTCTAAAAATTTGGGCAAAAGGTTTTTTCCACGATTCATAGCAACGAAGCCAAAAAGCTCCCAAAAAGGCAACAATTGCGCACTTAGCAAAATTTTGAGTTTCTTTCCACTTTACATCGCAATAACTCCGTAACACTTTATTTTATCGTAAAAGACCTCATAATGAGTCTTGTAGAGAATTTAATTACCTATAAAATCCATTTATCAATTTTTTTTGCGACCAATGAAACAGAGTAGGGGTAAATTTACAAAAATACGAAAAAGTGTTTTTTTTTCAAGTTTACTGTAGCAACAGTCTTTGACTCATTATTTCTAATTATACAACTATTATTTCAAACAGAATATCCTATATTGATGCAAAATAAACGTAATTATGTGTTGGTGAATGTCAGTGAAGTCTTGTGGGACTACTAGAAAAAACTGTTATAAAACAGCACTTACTTCTTTTATTTGCCTGCGAGATCCCTCTAGTGCTCTTAACTCGACATGGGACATTTTCCGTACATTATATATACAAGTATAATGTCAAAAATCGGAGACAACGTTGCTACACTAAAACGACTAAAGTTAAAAAAAAACACTTTCGTTTATTTTTTAGTAAGTTTATCCCTACTCCGTTACATTGGTAATAAAAAAAATTGACAGAGGGATTATGTAGGTAATTAAATTTTCTAGATTGATTATAAGGACTTTTACGTTAAAATGAAGTATAACGAAGTTATTGCTATGCAAAGTGGAAAGAAATGAAAAATTTTGCTACGTACGCAATTTTAGCCTTTTTTGGGAGCTTCATAGCTCCATTGCTATTAATCGGACCAAAAAACTTACAGGAAATTTTGTCCTCTACATGTCGACAAATAACGTTCTTCGCGCTAAAACTCATCAGAAAGAAGTTATAAACGAAAAACTGAAAAAGTACCAATTTGCGGTTGTTAAAAAATGCATAAAGAAAATATGAAAATGGATGTTTCGCGGTAATCTGTGTATTCTATATTTTCTCCATTTTGTAACGGTAGAGCTGAGTGTAGCAACTAAAACTATATAATGAAATTTTATGATAATGATTTATTTATAGCTATGAAAAATAGGAAAAACCTCAATATATTTCTAAGATCGCTACTTTCGCCTTGTTGAGAGCGAAGCAGATCCACCACTATTGGTTTGACAAAAGACATAATATGGCAAAGTTTTCGAAAATTGAGTCTTAGAATATATATAATATACGCAAATGTCCCATGTCGAGTTAAGAGCACTAGAAAGATCTCGCAGGCAAATAAAAGAAGTAAGTGCGGATTTATAAGTTTTTTCTAGTAGTCCCACAAGACTTCACTGACACATAATTACGTTTATTTTGCATCAATATAGGATATTCTGTTTGAAATAATAGTTGTATAATTGGAAATAATGAGCCAAAGACTGTTGCTGCACTAAACTAGAAAAAAACACACATTTTCGTTTTTTTGTAAATTTACCCCTACTCTGTTGCATTGGTCGTAAAAAGAAATTGATAAATTAAATTAAATTAAATTCTCTACAAGACTCATTATGAGGATTTTTACGGTAAGTGGAAAGAAACTCAAAAGTTTGCTAAATGCGCAATTGTTGCCTTTTTTGGGAGCTTCATAGCTCCGTTGCTATGAATCGTGGAAAAAAAATTTTGTATCAAATTTTTAGGAAATTTCATCCTCTACAAGTCGGCAAATAACTTTTTTTTCGCTAAAATTCACCGCATAGAAGTTATAGGTGAAAAAATGAAAAAAGCGCCGATTTATGGTGATTTTTACAAGATGACGGAGGGAGCGGAGGAAGTGAATTTGTGGAAATTTGTATTTTTCATTAACCAGCCATCCTATACAACATATCAAAAATTCAGAATTACCTGACCTTTTGTAGGGTAAAATCCTTCATTTACTGGACTATATTATTTGCGAAATATACTTTTATTTAAATAAATTATTTCATTAAATAAAATTGCACAGAAAATCAATTAATTATTTTTTTTAAACAAAATTTCCCCAGACCATCAGTACCTTTGTCTCTTTAATTTTTGGACGGCCCTCGTAAATAAACGTTACAGTATTTATGTATTGTAGGTTGTTAGAAAAATACAGTAAGTATTCGTGTATGAGTATAATAGTTTTATTCATTTGAACAAATTACAACACACGTCGAAATTGCATATTAGATAATTGTAAATAATTACTTAATTGATAGTTAAATAAAAATATATAAAGATCTGGATTATACTGGAATCAAGGATATTAATATATACACTGGATTGCTAACTCGTATGTTGTACACATAGTAACCTGTGAGGCAAGCAACTGGAAGGCAGCCATTTGTAGAAAAGGCAAAATATGCGCCAAATTTAAAATTACATATAGAAACAAATTATAAATGGGATGAATGAACAGATTTTTTTTATATGTATGGCGTATATTTTATAAATTATAGTTATTATTTTAATAATATAATATACATTTATTACGTATATAGCAATAAATAATATTTGCTTATTAAATAGGTGCCTTTGCATATGTGGTGGAAAATCTTCTTATATATATATATATATATATATATATATATATATATATATATATATATATATATATATATATATATATATATATATATATATATATATATGTCCAGGCCTTTTCAAATAATCAGTTTCAAGAAAATAATCACTGCAAATTTTTGATACTATTGTAGGTGTGAAATCTTATCTTTTTATGGCATCTATCCACAATCGTAATATACCACTATTATTTAGAGGAAATCTAAAATATTTAAAACAATAGTATGAATAAATATGTATAGGCATATTGGTTTTTATTATGGAAATATCTCACTTAACAGTATTTATTCTCTAAGAACACAACACAGACACCTCTTTATTCAAGAAAACTACCATATAATGCAATAATAGACCAACGAACGTTTGACGTTTTGCCTTTTCTACAAATGGCGCCGTACTCCCACCACTTGCCTCACTTGTTAAACGTATGTCAGCTATTCAGTATTTTATTAGAACATCCTTGACTGGAATACTGTAGTGATTTAAATTAAAATCATGCTATCATAACCTTATAGCTTACAGTGCTCAGACCGCTCACAGCTGGTCCGAATAAATTGAGTGCATTGAGAACTGTGAAGGCGTAAACGATTCGGACTGTTCGTAAGCGCTCTTGCTTCTTGATTGTTATTTGATAGCGTGTGTATATAAACCTCTGCGCAATGATTAACCAAGAAAAAATAGTTTTGATGGAAACAGTTTCCATCATTTGGGAGAGCGACTGAGCGATGATAGAGATTCAGAAATGTTTATTGATTCTTCGTTTAAGTTTGATTAAGTCATTAGTTTCCTCTAAAAAAACCTTTACTAAGTTAACAACTTCCATCTTAACAAACACTTGCGTAGTTTTAGCAAGCAATGGCGTAAAAAACATCAAGCGTGCTTATAGCGCTTACACTGCCTATCCTCTTGGGCGTGAGCACTGTTAGACTGTTAGCATGAAATGTTGACGTCACCTCTGACGTCATACACCTCACAGCGCAGACTGTAAGCGTTGTAAACATGATTCGGACCAACTGTTGGCGCGCTGTCAGTAGTAAAAGCGTGATTCGGACCTCACCCTTAGTAGGTCTACCTTTCTTTTTCTCTCTAACCAAAACCAAAGACCATTAAAATAGAGTCACATTCTTGTCCAAGAGAAGTGGATAAGCGAGAGAAACAGAACCGCGATAAAAATGAGATTAGAATGAAAGAATTAGACCAACTACGCCGCAGTTTGACGCTTCTCGGCGACAAGCCTGGTCGTATGTACAGTATTGAAGTTTTATAGTAGTTTCTACTCCAGTATATGTAGTATAGAGCTCACTGCTGTACTACCTACATTTTACATAAATTTGTAAGATAATGCACAATGTAAATATGTTCGTGTGTTGAGACCCTAGCCTAAAAATAAATTTATAGATAACAGATCAATCTATAACAAATAAATTAAGCAAAGGGTAGCTGTCAGAAATAATTTGTATATATATATATATATATATATATATATATATTTTAGTCCATGATGGTGCCATGGAAAAATTATGGTTTAATTTTATGAATTAATGCTATTAAAATCAAAATTTCTTGATATCTATCATAAGATTCAATAATTTTTTAAAATATTTAAAGTTGAGGTTAAAATCACTCCTGGTCCCTGCTTATGACGTCATGTTGGATTGCCTATGCCTAATACTTTTATTAGACAATGAGGCAAAGCTCATTATTGGTATTAAATATTTACAATTATTATAATTTAGTTTTATAATATTATACTTATGTATACTTACTTCAAATTATATAGTTTGCGATTTTATTGATTTTTAAAACCTTAACGCTAATGCTAAGGATTATAGCATTTATAGGGTAAGTATATAGAATTGAAAAATATGTAACCACTGCACAAGGGCGCGATAAAATGATGCTTTTGTATAAGTTCCTATAAATTTTGATATGTAAGAATAATTTATTACAATAAAATTATGGAGTCTCGTGGCCGCGCGCCTGATTGCCTGGTCGCGAATCTGAGGTACCGGGTTCGGTCCCGACCGACGCCAAATATTTCGAATTTTAAATAGTACAAAATTGACCCCTGTAGTGCACTCTCCACGCCAGCTATGAGTGCCCGTGAGGTGATGCCTGATATATGCCCCCACGGTACAAATATGTCATCATCATTACCGATATCTGCGAACAAAGCAGATTGGCACAACCAGTAATGGGTAATATGTCGTGATATATTTATTTATTACAAAATTATATATTAATTTAAAGGTAAGCATATGGAGATTGAAATAAAGGTTTCATTTTTTATATAATTAATAAATTAATAGTAAATTGAAGAACTGTTCAAAACAAGATTTTTCAAAATAGTTTTATCTTATTTAGATTGCAATTTCAACCAGAATTTCACCTTTATGTCCTGGGGATAAATGAATACTTTATTATTATTTAAAATTTATAAGTGAATTTGGCCCAGATTTTCTGAATTGTAGGAAATTTTATATCGTCCATAGGCTTGCAATGCTATTTTAGATCAGCGCTTTGTCGCTCACAACTGTGGCGCTTATGTGTTTTCAAAACTAGGGTACCTTTATAACCAGGGTATGGCCATGACATGGTTCACTTTTCGTCCGCCATTACCGGCCAATCTGTTATATGTGTTGTTCTTGCGCAAATTATTATGTATTTTCGTGGTTATTTGTTTTATTTTGATGAAAAGCGCATTTACATATCATTTTAATATGTATTTAAAGTGTAAGTAATATTTTTATTTTATTTACTTGTGTAGTTTGTTAAGATCTCATCTCGATTACTGACATATTGAAAACAACTAAAAATTACCAATATTAAGCACAATCATTTAAATTTTTAAAAGGTAAGCTTAGAATATATAATTATTATGTAATTAAGAACTAGTGATATTAAATTAGATGTGATAATAATAACACATATCATATATTCTACATAACCTATAAATGTATGTCTTAATAATAATTGTATATATCTTAAATAAATTAATTTTTATTACCTTTATAAATTCACAGTGTGATTATTTAATATTATTTTATAATATAATATCACATTTATTACAAATAAATAGGAAAATCAATTACCGACAATGGCGGCGATCTTGGCCCAGGGCCATACCCTGGTTATAAAGGTACCCTATTCAAAACTAGGGTACCTTTATAACAAGGGTATGGCTATGGGCCAAGATCGCCGCCACTGACGGCCTCATGTAAAACATACTGAGAATTCATTTCCCGATTTATTTGTAAGAATTGTGATATTATATTATAAAAGAATATTAAATAATCACACTATAAATTTATAAAGGTAATAAAAATTAATTTATTTAAGAGATACACAATTATTATTACTATTATTGACATATATTTAGAGGTTATGTAGAATATATGATAGGTATGTGTTGTTATTATCACATCTAATTTAATATCACTAGTTCTTATTTATATAATAATTATACATTCTAAACTTACCTTTTAAAAAAATTAAATGATTGTGCTTAATATTGGTAATTTTTAGTTGTTTTCAATATATCAGTAATCGTGGTGAGATCTTAACAAACTACACAAGTAAATAAAATAAAAATATTACTTATACTTTACACACATTAAAATAAAACAAATAGCCACGAAAATACATAATTTGCAAAGAAAGCACATATGACAGAGGGCCCGACAATGGCGGACGAAATGTGAGCTACGCCATGGACATACCCTGGTTATAAAGGTACTCTACTCAAAACTAGTTTCCTTTTTGGTGAGATAAAGACGGACAGAGAAACTGACAGAGATTGAGATACGGTAGTGTGCATAGTTTTCCAGATATATCGGCAAATCAAGAAAACTTGACGCAGCATCGCTGACAAAATTTATTTCAAAGTATATAGTTTATAATATCCATATGGGGTCTCGTGGCTGCGTGCCTGAGAGTCATGTTGCATATCTGGGGAACCGGTTTCGATCCCGACCGACGCCAAATATTTCGAATTTTAAATAGCAAAAAATTTACCCCTGTGGTGCACTCGTCACGCCAGCAGTGAGTGTCCGTGAAGTAACGCCTGGTAAGCGCCCGCACGGTGCAAATATTTCATCATTACCGATATGTGTACAAAACAGATTAAGCACACCCAGCAATGGGTAAAAAGCCGTGACGATATATTTATTTTATTTATTTATGATCGAGTTTTTTTAAACCTTTATAAGACTTGCAAGGCAGTAAGGTTTATTTACAAATTACTGACCGGTAAGTGATGTGGCATTGCTCGGTAAGTGATGTGATTACTTACCGATCTGGAGGCGGTGAAATTACATAAATAAAAAATCTGATGTGGCCAGCACATAACCTCTCGCCAGATATTTTACCTGGTTGTACGCATAAAACGAAAAATATTTTTAAATACAAATATATATATATATATATATATATATATATATATATATATATATATATATATATATATATATATATATATATTCATGTCTCACTACAAAATAATTCTCACATATATTTGCAAAATCTATGGGATATTTTAATATAAATTATGTACAATACATACATTTTCTTTATATTCAATAACCTGAAATTTTCTTTTTCTACTTTCCTTTTCTTTTTCTTTATATTCGTCATTTTTTCGCAAATTCCGTTTGTATTCTTTTTTACGTATATTCTTTTCATAATATTCATAATGATGTACAAATATTTTTGATAGTGGCATACAAGTATTTTTGACAGTGACATTTATGTGTCATTTACAAACATTTGAATTTCTTGCCTTGAAGTACATAGTTTGATCTGATAATTTTTACATGCATTTCTTTATCTCTAAATCTATAGAAGATATAATAATGAATTTATATTTATCGAATTAACGTTCTTTAATATAAGTATTTACATAAATTTTCGATAAATAACATTTAGATGATTTTTTTCTTGCAACTACTACTTCCGGTTGTCCAATTCTTACCAAAACTTAATCAACTCTGCCCATTATTGTTAGATTGAGGCATCCTAGTTAAAAATGTCTTGAGTCTTATAGTATTTGAAAAATCGTGGATCCAACATCCACACACACATACGGAATCGCCCAGTTAATATTTTATTTTTATATAAACAAATATTAAAAATTTAATTGTATACTGTAAAATATTAGTATATAAATCATGTACCGCACACTTATTAAAAGGATTTGTTATATAATTTGAACAAAATCTAATTAATATTATTGAAATATTTTGTTTATGACAAACATTATGAATATTGTCATAGAAGAGATGTCTTGTGGTTTTTATAAAATTTGTCATTTGGACGATTTGATATACCACTGCGGTATTCTCGACAATTAATTATATGACTGTAACTAGTCATATCTAAAACTTCTTGTTTGCAGTCTTTACATTTTGGTTGCAATAAATCCTGCAACGTATTTACAAGCTTCATCTCCAATAAACGAGGAAGATGTTGCCAGTAAATTTTGAGATGGGTTCACATCTATTTCTTCTTATTCTAATTCATCGGTGATGAAACTTTTTAAAGTATTGAGACCACCATCAGTATCTTCTTCTTCACAACTTGCTCCTACTGCATGCGGTGATACAAAATTGCCAACAACAATAATTTGAACGATGTTCTAAACCCAGAAGCTGATGGGTTGATATTTCGTACTCCGTGGCTCCTTATTTCTCCGAAATAATATTCCTATGGACCTTGATTAAAATTGCGTAAATTAATAAATTTAAATCCACTTTTAAATATTTTTTTACATAAATATTGTAAGCATTTTATGTTTTCTATCCAATTCTTAATACTTGGAACAGACTTTAAAGTATTATTTAGAGTAGAATAAAATTGAACTGAAGAAATAGTTTTTAGAGAATCGTTCCAAAAACTGTGTTCATAGATTCGTGTGACACCGCACACTGCAGGAGCTTACCGTTCCTTGGTGAAACTGTGGCACCATTGACGCTGTCAAAAAGTTTATCCATTAAAAGCAAGAAGTCAGTAGTGTCTGTTGCGGCCGGATCTATTAAATATTGAAATGTTATTCTAAAATATTTTTTCAAGACCTACCAGAAAGTTGAGCCAATTTCCTTATTATTACGGATACGCGTTGGCTCATAACTTGTGCTGCGTAGCTTACTTTCATTTTCTTTATGATATTTTTATTTATGTGATACTCTGTTAATTTTGGACATAACTTAAAATCATTATCTAAATTAGTTTTTACATGATTCCACTTGGCAATTTTCTTCTTTCCGTTTTGTTGAAAAATTATATTTTTGTTCAACATATTATTTCTTATACCTTTTAGTAAGTGCGGGCTGTCGTATCAATGAACAATTTCCGTGCCATCAATTTCATATCCCATATTTCTTAATTCTTCGCCCCATCTAGAATATTCCGATGCTGTTTCCCTTTTCAAATAATTTATTGCACTTTGATTTGCTTGTGCTTGATCGCAAATGGAAGCAACTATATTTAATCCGCAATTTCTAACTGCTCTTACAACTTGCTTAATTAATCGCACAATGGGAACACTTTTCATTTGTGCGGTAGTGAAGAAATATGCTACAGGTTGTTTATATTTCTTGTGTATGCCACAAACTATGAATACCAATGCGTGATTGGCAAACTCTGGTTTTCGAATCTTATCTCTCAAGTCTTCAAAGCCGTCAACTTCATCGCGGAATTTATTATACTCTATATGGTAGCTTAATGAAATTTCATCAAAGAGAAGCACACAGTTTCTATCTTTGCTTTTCAATTTTTGAACTGTGGTTTTTAATGATGAAATTATTCTTTCATTAATTCCTGTGTGAAATGGTATATTGTACAACAAAGTCATCATTGTTTTGCGTGATGTAAAGCAAATATTTTTGACAGAAGACTGTAATCTTTTCCACTTTGTTTATAAAAAGCCAGTGCGAGGATTTTGTCATCAATTGTAAATCTTCTGCCTTTTGGTTTAAATTTTTTATTTCCTACTTGGCACATAATGAAATTCCATGTTGTACGATCTAAGGAGTCCATTAAATATATATTAAATGCGGAACTAGTGAATTATTTTGCCGCATTTAGTCTTTGCTTATAAGACAAACATCTATTATGCAGTTTATATTTGGTTTCGCGAAGTTGTACAGCTGTTTTATATAAAAATTTCTTTTTTGATGATAAATCTCGGCGGCGGAAGTTAATTTGTTTCAAGAAATTTCTTGCTCTAGGTCCTAGAATAGTTAATAAAGGATAAAGGTATGGATTTTGAAGTGGGGTAAGTATTTCAAAAAAAAATATACAGTAGCGATTTAAAGTGTTAGTTTTGAAATTCCATCTTTTATAATATTTATTTTGTAGTAAACAAAATTACAAAACATTTTTAGTGGGTAGTACACCCCTAGGTATTGTACTAAAAACTATTGAATACCGGCTACTAAAATGCACTGATATATGTAGTATGCAAGCCAAACAGTAAAATTTACAATTCAGTATTAATAATAAATAAAAACACTCACTGGTATTTTCCTTGTTTGTAATTTTCCGTTTTCTTGACTGATGAGGATTTGGAACAGCAGAAAGTAAATCTGTGGAAAAATACAATTTATTAAAAAAATATAACAATTATGTATATTTACTGAGCTTTTGTTATATATGGCGCCAATCTCAGATAGTCGCAGTCGGGTTATGTCCAGGGTTATAAATAAAACACAGGGCTCGATAAAGATGTGGTCTTTTATTTTCACAGCCAATTCCTCTTACAGTCTTTAGAACGTAAAGAATAACTATATAAATCCTGACTTACGGCCGGTGCAAGCTTAATGGTTTGACTAATTATTGTCCCCACCGGGGTCTAACGCCAAACCGACACCCGGCGTCGCGACGCGGATCAGCGTTGGCGACTCACAATTACGTTCCCAAGTCGACGTCCGAAAAGTCGATTTTAATTTCCGCGAAAACTCAAGAACGACGGCTGGCGTCGCGACGCGGATCAGCGTCGCTGATTCGTTATACGTGTCCAAGTCGAATACCGAAATCAGTACTTTAATACCACGAACGGTTCCCGATTTTTAGACGAAAAACGGGACGATGACGTCACTTGTACGATCTCCAGTGCTCTCGGTGCTCGCCGGAGCCGACGGTCGTTGCTTTGGTCTATCCTCCGAGGTATGGTGATCTCTCCACTCAATGAGCCGAGGTTCTCTCCGCGGATTAGCCCTAACTCAACGACTGTTATGAACACCCAACTTTGGGTCGCGACAAAAAATCTCGCGTCAAACGTTGCGGCGTCGCGGTCCCTGGTTTAGGATTCTCCACTGAGGGTTATGCGATGGTCTCTCCACTCATCGAGTCGAGGTTCTCTCAGTGGGTGACACAGGGAACGTGACGCTTCACACCCAAATATTGGGTCGCGTGGTTATTACCGGTCTACTCTACCCAGAAATTCGGGTTCTGTCAAAATATCCCGTTTTTTATCTTTCCACAAAAACACCATAAAGCTTTTATCTGCAATTTCCAGCAGTTTTTTACGGTTTCGATTCTCTCGGCTTCTCGCTGAGGGTCGCTATCTTAGAGCTCTCTGCTTCTCGCGGAGGAACACTACTGTCTACTCGCAAATCGGCCCCGGCTTTTATAGCCAAATCTTAAGAAACCAAGTAAACTTGCACCAAGTGGTCTACAACGCATATGACAATGGTAACATAATGTAAAATTTGGAACAAGGGTTGCTACCTAAGAAACCAGGTTTACAATAACATGATTCGCAAGGCCTTGTCCTCCAAACTCCAAATAAAAGTTTTCGTACTAACTGGTTTACTAGTACTAAATCTATATTCATTTGAAATTGCCATTTACTGTTATTAAGCCAAATTAAGGGTTGCAAGGGTAGTTTCTCATTACTTTACGGTACATCCTGCAAAACCGTAACAATACCTCGCTACACACAAACTTCCGTAGTACTACCTCAACAATTAATACTGATAACATTCTATTATTGTAGTTAAAAGCCCGAAGGTAACTTATATAAAAAGTGAATGACTGCAGTAGACAATCGATGAAATTAATGATTTACATACAACCCTGGTGTAGAATTACATTAAATATATTTTTTGTGCAACCGGACGCGAAATAGGTATTTCGCAGCCGCAATACAGGCCGCGAAATTCAATTTCGCGACCGTTGTTATGGTAACTTCCGCGAAATTCATTTCGCGGCCGTTGTCATGGTAGCGGCCGCGAAATTAGGTAAACAACTACTTTGACACTTGAGAATTGCATGGTTTTGTTTATCAAATGTTAATCCCATAGCAACCTTGAAAGCTAACTTTCTATTTACATTGAAACTAATTGCGTAGGCTTCCACAGTCTGAGTCATGAGAAATATTCGTTTTCCGGGAATGGACTGTGTCATATTTTGAGTCAGAGCTCAACGTTTCGCCCGCAGTCATATGGGGCATCTTCAGGAGCAAGGGGGATAGTGCTGTCTTAAACACGGTTACCCGACGTGTCAACCACGCTAGAGGCCGAGTTTAAGCAACAAGGAGGGAGACTCAGTTTACAAGGTTACCCGACGTGTAAACCACGCTAGAGGCCAAATAAACCAAGTGACGAAAGAAGGCCGAGAAGACGGTTATATATTAATCTAAAGATACGGTAGATGAGCAGAGCTAATGAGGACCAATGGGAATCGAGTTCGTAATGGTAGATTGGGCGTGTCGTGTTCCGAGAATCACCGGTTTCCACATGTGGCTCAAGAAATAGCCATCATCCCGATTGATGTTATTCGGATGTTTCCATATTTCTAAAATTTCCCTGTATTTACGTCTGTAAAACTCAGGGACAGGAGCTAAAATGCGGGAATTTTCAAATAAGATGTTATGTCCTGTGTTGTGTTGGTGTTCTGCGACCGCAGATGTTAATACCATACCATTACGCAGACAGCGTTTGTGTTCTGACAATCTAGTGTGAACACTCCTTCCTGTTTCACCTATGTATACTGTGCCGCAAGAACAAGGAATACTATAAACACCGGGTGACGACAAGGGTTCGCGCTTATCTTTAGTTTGGGGGAGTATTTCTGAGATCTTTTGTGGAGGTTTAAAAAAGACCTTAATATTGTTTTTATTGAGAATTCTACCTATTTTGTCCGAGAAACCTTTAATGTAAGGGATAGATGCAAATGTTTTGAACGAGGTATCCACAGGTTTTTTGGGTAAAGGGTTTAATTGTCTATGAATTACATTGTTGATTAATTTTACGTCATAGTTGTTCTGGATTAAACTATGTCTGATGTGATCAAGCTCCTGCTGTAGGAAATCAGGTTCAGAGATTTTAATGGCACGATGTACGAGAGCGTTGACTACTGAGAGTTTCTGCGAGGGATGGTGGTGAGAATTAAAATTGAGATACCTATCAGTGTGGGTGGGTTTTCTATAAACAGCGTGCCCTAACTGTCCGTTGGGCTTACGATTAACGAGAACATCCCTTCCTTGTTGCTTAAACTCGGCCTCTAGCGTGGTTGACACGTCGGGTAACCGTGTTTAAGACAGTACTATCCCCCTTGCTCCTGAAGATGCCCCATATGACTGCGGGCGAAACGTTGAGCTCTGACTCAAAATATGACACAGTCCATTCCCGGAAAACGAATATTTCTACATTGAAACTGTTTGGAATTAATAAAATTTGTAATTACATATTTTTTACGATTGCACAAAAAATATTGTGTACACCTTGTTCGCGAAATCCTTTAGCGTCCTCGAGATTGTCTTGCCTCGGCCGCAAGCGGCCTCGGCGACAATTTTTCTCTCGGTACGCTAAAGAGTGATTTCGCGGCCTTGATATACAAATAACTATTTTGTGCAACCGGACGCGAAATAAGCATTTCGCAGCCGCAATACAGGCCGCGAAATTAAATTTCGTGACCGTTGTCATGGTAGCGGCCGCGAAATTAGGTAAACAACCACTTTGACACTTGAGAATTGCATTGTTTTATTTATCAAATGTTAATTCCATAGCCACCTTGAAAGCTAACTTTCTATTTACAATGAAACTGTTTAAAATTAATAAAATTTGTAATTACATATTTTTTACGGTTGCACAAAAAATATTGTGTACACCTTGTCCGCGATATCCTTTAGCGCCCTCGAGATTGTCTTACCTCGGCCGCAAGCGGCCTCGGCGACAAACTTTGGAGAATACATTTCCAATTATAAATCATGTCGACTTGTACAGTATAATAATATTCATTTATTTTTTATAAATATAATTTAGAAATAGCACATATTTCAAGAATATTTAGGTCCACGAAGAAAATAGTTTGATATAAAAAATAAAAACTTATATACGTGACGTCACATCTATATTTTCAAATTTCGGAGGACTATCGGCCTAATTCTCTAAGCAAAATTGTTAAAATTAACAACCATTTTCAGTTGTTAATTTCAATGTCAGTTGCTAAGTTCAAAATCCCAATTCACTATTACATTAAGTTGCTAAAATTTAACAACTAGTCGTTACGTCGAGTTGTTAATCTAGCAACTGCATTTTTCTCGTTGCTAGTATTGAACAATCGTTGTTAAATGGTTTTTCTTGAAAATTTTGCGATAGGAAATAAACTTTTACTGGAAATAGAGGGACGACAGCAAAAGTAAACTATTTATAAACTCACATATACCTACATGCTCAATAATTATATACATTTTTAAACAAGATTTTAGATTTATGCAAAGAAATTTGCGAGATGTTATTAATCCATTCCCGATAAAAAAATATTTACAGAGATATTCAAACTGAGCAAGTGTCGTTGAATTCGTGAATTGGATGGTCTCGTGCTTCAAGCATACTGAGTCAGTATATGCCCGAAGGTCTCATGTTACAAGATGAAGGGTTTAAATTTATTCCAAACTTACATATTTTAATTCTTAATATTGAACAAATTTTCCGATTCTTACCCGAAAAGATCTAAATTAAACTTTTTGAAATTTATTTTCATTCAAGTACCTTACACATTTAAATTTAAACAGCCATTTCAACAATGTAAAATTTCTATTATTTTTACTACTAAAACTCCTAGACGATGGACATGCGTCATTCCTGATAAGATTCTTGAAATTTCGAAATAGATCGCATAGAATTGGATAAACATGTATACTAAACTGGTGAACTTCATCAGATTCTCCCAACATTTAATTTCTACGCCTAGCTATTGGGTCTTATAAAGAGATTACAGGGCAAAATTTAAATTTTTCAAGTCAATCAACCATTTGCAAAATTTCCAACTACCAGTTATCAGAACTGAAATGTAAAACTAGCTTCGTTATTTAGTTAGTCAAAAATTATCACGAAATCTACCATTAGAGAATAATGTTCCGCGGAACATCTTGCACCCCAAATTTTCTTATCATTCATTATTAAAAACTCAAACGTCAAACGAATCAAAATCTGTCACTTTAGGTCAGGGGTGGGCAAATACTTTAAGCGCGGCCCAAAATGAAATTTTCAAAATGTCTCCCGGGCCGGAGGACTATAAAGGAATATAAATCAGTTAATGAAAGATTTTATTTTGTTATTTATTTATATCTTAACGATACAAATTATTTTATTTTGATCATAGTTATTACATTTTTATATTTATATTGCATTTTGTAAATATAATAGTAAAAAGTAAATAGAATTATAAAATGAAAAGACAAACATCAAACGTTAAAATAGAATACTTATAGTTAATGCGAAAAGTGAAATCTCGAACGTTCATTTGATATTATTTCTTCAAAATTGGGATCCAAATCACTTGTAGCAATCCTTAATACCGAGTGTAGGTTTTCGTCAGTAATTTGTGATCGATATTTATTTTTCGTGGCAACCATTAAAGAAAAAGTTCTTTCACAAATATATGTCGAACCAAATAATAAAACTAGGTATTTTTGAACATAGTTCAAAAAATGTTTGAAATGTTCTGCACCGTAGAAAGCACTCAATTCGTTTGAGTGAAAATTTTCTTTTAGTAAATTATTTGACTGTAAGTCAATTAGTTCTAGTTGAATTTCAACAGGGCTTCTTGCACATCGAAATTGAAAGGTTGACTAATTAATGATAAAGGTTTTTCAATTGTTTTGAAATCTTGAAATCTTCTTTGGAATTCAGAATGCAGGTCTTGTATTAATGCACTATATTTAAGAAAATTGCATGCGGGATTTTTCAACGGGCCGGATAAAGTAAGCAAAAGGGCCGGATCCGGCCCACGGGCCGGCTATTGCCCACCCCTGCTTTAGGTTGTGAATAGAGTAGAAATATGTACTAATATTGAGAATCGACATGCCTTTTAACTCACTTGTTAATAACTTCACTGCTATATTTAACAACGATTGTTCGGAACGACCGTTTTTAACAATGTCGTTAATTATGTATTTACAGAATACCAATTGAATGACAGTTGTTACAAGAGTTGCTAAAAATCGTTGTTAACTCTCAGTTGTTACCTAACGACTATGTTAACAACTATCTTAGTGAATTAGGCCGTAAAACTCGCTTATTAATAGAAATTTTTCACCGGATTTTCACCGACAGTCTAAGTTTTACTTATACGTTCAGATGAAATTATAAAAAAAAAGGTGGAATCCCCTATTATAAACTAAAAAATGAACACCAATAATAATAAGAATAACGTAAAACACAACGAAACAATGTTAACACAATGAACAAGACAATGAAAAACACTAAAGTATTAATAACTTTTCGTTCGACACACCGGTTTGATATTCGCACGATTTGCACCTTCAAATTTTTAAGAAATGGCGGGGGAAACAATTCAAATTGTGTTGATACTAGTGCCAAAGTGTGTGCACAGATAACTAAATCGGAAGAAATTACCCACTGAGTACGCAGACCCAGAGGGATAGGGAATGTTTTGTCTAGTCATATTTGTTCGTATATTGTAATGCTGCAATTCTGTCCAAAAACGTAACGTTCCTTACCATCGACTCGGAAATCACTTAGTTACCATCGACTCGGAAATCACTACGATACTACGATTAAAAATGCAATTCTGACACTTATCGTAACAAAAGAGTACTCGTAAAACGTTCCGATTTCTCGTATATATTTACTGCCAGTTATTACTTGTCTGTAACAATCGTTAAATATTTTAGGTTGTATGTCCGTTACATAATGAATAAATAAACAACATTAAACAAATTTTGTGTAGTATAAAAGCTCTTTTATAAGAACTGTTATATTGAGTATTTAATGACATATTCATTAGAAAATAAAGAATACAACTTACAAAAAATTATAAATTATTTTAGTGACACGCTCAAATTTAGGGTTGATTTTTAAGTGTCCTACGGGTTAGCCGGATACGGCAATGTGCTAGGATTGTTCATTGGGGTTGCTATATTAAGTATTTAACGAGAAATTCATTAGACAGTAAAGAATACAATTTACAAAAAATTAATAATTAATTTCGTGTGACACGCTCAAATTTAGGGTTGATTTATAAGTGTCCTACGGGTTAACCGGATACGGCAACGTGCTAGGATTGTTCATTGGGGTTGCTATATTAGGTATTTAACGAAAAATTCATTAGACAATAAAGAATACAATTTACAAAAAAATAATAATAAATTTCGTGTGACACGCTCAAATTTAGGGTTGATTTATAAGTGTCCTACGGGTTAACCGGATACGACAACGTGCTAGGATTGTTACTTGGGGTTGCAATATTGAACATTTAACGAAATATTCATTAGACAATAATAAATACAACTTACAAAAAATTATTAATTAATTACGTGTGGCACGCTTAAATTTAGGGTTGATTTATAAGTGACGTACGGGTTAGCCGGATACGGCAACGTGCTAGGATTGTTCCTTGGAGTTGCTATATTGAGTATTTAATGAGATATTCATTATACTATAAAGAATACAAATTACAAAAAATTATTAATTAATTTAATGTGGCACGGTCAAAGTTAGTGCTAGGATTGTTCGTTGGGGTTTATATATTGAGTATTTAACAAGATATTCATTAGACAATAAAGAATCCAACTTACAAAATATTATTAATTAATTTCGTGTGACACACTCAAATTTAGGATTGATTTATAAGTGTCCTATGGCTTAGCCGGGTACGTCAAATGCTAGGATTATTCCTTGGGGTTGCTATATTGAGTATTTAACGCGATATTCATTAGACAATAAAGACTGCAATTTATAAAAAATGATTAATTAATTACTTGTGACACGCTCAAATTTAGGGTTGATTTATAAGTGACCTACGGGTTCGCCGGATATGGCAACGTACTAAATTTCATTAGACAATAAAGAATACAATTTACAAAAAAATAATAATTAATTTCGTGTGACACGCTCAAATTTAGGGTTGTTTTATAAGTGTCCTACGGGTTTTCCGGATAGGGCAACGTGCTAAAATTGTTCCTTGGGGTTGCTATATTGAGTATTTAATGAGATATTCAGTAGACAATAAAGAATACAACTTACAAAAAAATATTAATTAATTTAATGTGGCACTATATAAGACTTCTATATGAAGGGGAACAACATATTAGAGTTTGGCTAAAATTGGTAAACCGGAAGTGATACTTTACTTGAAGCTCTGAACAGGATATATTTCAAAACTTTTAAAATGTAGTATTTGAGACTTTTATATGAAGGGAAAGGGGAATAACATATTAGATTTTGGCTAAAATTGATAAACCGAAATTTATTTATTTATTTATACCACTCAACAGGACTTACGTCCCAATTACAGAGGATAATATTGCAAAATACAGGGTGTTTCCTTTAAAACAACCAACGCTTTCTTGGGCGAAATAATGACTTTAGAAAAAAATGTTATATACAAAAAATGATCAAGAATAAGTGGCTAATTTATTAATAATAACAAACCGAAAATTCGACCAGTGGTCTCATACGGCAGAACAAAATTATATTTTTTTTCCTATACAATTTTTTAGCCCAATACATAGAGAATTTTTTTCTTATTTAAACGATATAAATATGGTATAGGGTTGTATAACAAATATTTCGAGAAAAATGGTATTAAATATAATGTTATAATATTACAATCGGCTATGCAATACACAGGTATTCTGTTGCCTAGTTACGCTAAGTAAACCCATTTTTTATTACTTTATTTCTAGTTTTTAATACCATTTTTCTCGAAATAATTGTTATACAACCCCATGCTATATTTATATCGTTGAAATCAGAAAATAATATTTTATTCAAAAGGCTAAAAATTATATAGGATGCCATTTAAAAAAAATATAATTTTGTTCTACCGTTTGGGAACCACTGGTTAAATATTCGGTTTGTTACTATTGATACATTATCCCCTTCTTCTTGATCATTTTTGGTATAAAACATTTTTCTTTAAAATTGTTAGTTCGCCCAAAAAAGCGCTGGTTGTTTTAAAGGAAACACCCTGTATATAATAACACCAAATATGGAATTCCACTAGTAGCTAAGTAGTACCATAAAAAAATACAGAATATAATATAATAAAAAGATAATCATTCATATTTTATTTGGAGATAATTACTTATTTTATGTTTATAGACATTAAATTTATCATTAAAAATGTCTATATCTACACACTTAGAAATGTCATTGAAATATGAACATATGCGCCTTACAGGACATTTTAGTTCATAATTTACATTTGCTAATGCAACTTGAAAAGATAGTTTCTGTCTAGAATTACATGTGCGGGGAACACGGAAATTTATGTGAGATAAAAGATTAGAGTCATTAATGTTATTGTTAATTAGTTTGAAAAGAAATATGCATGACTGAAGAATTCTGCGATTTTCTAATGTCATCATATTAAACTCAACAAGAGCGGTAGCATAGTGAAAATGATCATTTACTTTAATATTCAATTTGAATTTATATCAACAGTATCTTAAAAAATTCTTTTGTATTCTCTCTATTGCTCTTATTGAGTTTTTATACAAAGGATTCCAAACTAAAAAAACAATATTCAAGCTTGGCGCGAATGAAACAGTTGTACAGTGCTATTAACTGATACTTTACTTGAATCTCTGAACAGATATATGTGAAAAATATATTGATATATTCCAAAACTTTACAATTTTAGTATTTTATGACTTCTATATCAAGGGGAACGAAATATTAGATTTTGGCTAAAATTGATAGACCAGAAGCGATACTTTACTTGAAGCTCTAAACAGATTTTCGTGAAAAATATATTATGATATATTTCAAAAAATTTCAAATTTGGTATTTAAGACTTTTATATTAAGGGGAACAACATATTAGATTTTTGCTAAAATTGATAAACCGCCAGTGATATTTTATTTGAAGTTTTGAACAGATTTTTGCGAAATATCGTATATTATGATATAATCCGAAATTTTTCAAATTTGGTATTTAAGACTTTTATATTAATGAGAACGACATATTATATTATTTCTAAAATTGATAAACCGGAAATATATTAAAATATGATCCAAAACTTCTCAAATAACATCAACCGGAAGTGATACTTTACTTAAAGCTTATTTCTATTTTAAACATTGAATTGGCGAGAGGTCATGTACTGGCCACATCAGATTTTTATATTTTTACGTTATACTGAATCGTAAACGTCTTATTACAGAGCTCTTTCTCTAGTAGTAAAGAAAGCTTTTACGGGCCGTAGCAACATATATACAGATTTATTTATTGTGGGAATTATGACTTCGGTGGAAGTTATTTTACTGGTAATTTTTATATATAAAAGTGCACTCATACGACATGTACACATTTCTTAATTATTTTTGTTTTGAATAAATTTCCAAATCTGTAATCAAGTTACCTTGTTTCAATACTTCCTCCGATTTGGAAATTTACTCAAATCATGACAACCATATAAAATCCAAAATTTTAAAACACAGAAATTAATGAAAAAGTCCCATCTTCCGGGTACACCAGTTATGTTTTGGAAAAGGAACAGCTTTTGTTAAATTATCTGCAACCGTGGTCTTCGTATCCAACTTTTCGATTATAATATGTTTGTTACGAACAGCTTCTCTCGTAAAATGCTATTGGTTATCTATGTGTTTTGTTCTTGCGTGGAATACATCGTTTTTACTTAAATCAGTCGCGCTTTTGTTATCACAGTAGATTGTTATTGGCTCGTCACAATGATGAATCTTTAATTCCGTAAAAATTTTCTTCAACCAAATTGCTTCTTTTGTTGCAAAAAATAATGCGGTATATTCAGCTTCTGTGGTTGAGCAAGCTTCAGTAGGTTGTTTTTTACTTTGCCACGTAATTGCTCCTCCTGCTAAGACGAATACAAATTCTGAAGTAGATTTTCTACCATCTTCACATCCTGCATAATTGCATCGCAGTATCCAATGATATTTGCATTTTTATTTTTAGGGCCGGTATTTCCATCTCCGGATAAAGTTCAGGATAACTATCCGTCAGATAAATGATAAAATATCGCATCGAAATAAGATCATAAATGGGGTAAATTATATTGAATGTTATTTTTTGATGCGATATTGTTCATTTATCCGACAGATAAATTATCCAGCACTTTATCCGAAGATGGAAATACCGGCCCTTAGAGTAAATCAATTTAGGCCCAGTATTTCAATCTTCTAACAACTTCCTAATAAATTTTATTTACCTAACAACCATTTTTTTGCGTATTTCAATGTCCAAACAAGTTATTAGGTGCCTTATAAATTGATTATTCGCTAACAAATTTGAGACGAACTTCTAGTAGCTAATAAATTTGTTAGGTACCTAATAAAACGAATGTCATTGTCAGTTGTCAACACATTTCCATTTGAAATATAAAATATTGTAAGATGGAAATGTATTTTGATGAAATTGATTAGATATTGGAAGAGGAAGAACTTGAAATTATTGAAAATATTAATCTCTGAAGGAAAATATAATATATACCTATTGTACTACAAAGACCTGATGATTTAAATATTTGGACCAATGAAGAACTTTTTTAGAGATTCCAGCTATCAAAACCTAGCGTAGAATATATTTTAGTATTAATAGAAAATTATATAAAATATCCCCCAAGTAGGTAATTTCAAATTGTGGTACATTTACAAACCATGATTTTTCAATATAGACCAGAAAAGTGATGTTAGAATTTGCCTTTGGCGCGAGTTCATAGTTTGAATTCCCTAGTATAGGTTTAATAACTAAAGAAATTGATATAAGAGACAAAAAAAAATGTTTGGAACCAAAAAAATAAGCAGCTCTTATTCAGAATTCGATAGTTTGTTTATTCAGTAACAGATTGTCATTTTAGAAATTCAAGTCTTTCGCCGTAACACCAATTATTACTAACTTAAAGATTTTAAGCTACGGAGAGTTTCTATATAATTATTGGAGATTTTGGGGGGTATACATAAATCCACAGCAGGAAAAAAGTTACTAGAGCACTAACAAATTTAAGAAATCTGACGAGTGCTTGTAGAAGTACTAACCTAAAATACAAATTTGTTGTTTCCAGTTTTTTAATGTCCTTTTGATGCAATCTTGCTAAATTTGTGAACAACCGAACTTCAAAAGTTTCATGTCCGTTTTTTGTCCATATTTTTAAGATATTATTTACATACACCTTATAAATATTTGGATGTGACAAAAATGTCAGTGTCATATATCATTTTAATTTATTCTATATTTTTACAACTAGATTCCAAATAAGTATCTAATAACAATTTGCCTAGCAACTTTACATTGAAATACCGAAATTTGTTATCTTCCTAATAAATCTACCTAATAAATTTTATCGAATAGTTGTTAGGAACATTTGTTAGGAGATTGAAATATGGGGCGTTAGAGTTACAAGTACCTTTCAAATATCTCATTACTCTTTTCGCAGCTGCCCAATGAACAGTTCCAGGATTAGAACAATGCTGATACAAAATATTTATTGAATTCGTTATGTCAGGTCTTGTTCCTGGTGATGCATATAAAAGTTGACCTACAGCACTCTGATAAATTTCCTTCAAGTTTTCTGAATTCTTTTCACCATCTTTTAGTTTTCTAATTTTCTGATTACAATCCAACGGAGTTGAAACCGGATTGGTGGTACATTGTCAGTATGGCATTCATTAAATTTTGCTGTATATGCCACGTTACATCTGTGTATATTTTGCATATCGATTTCATAATCTGTGAGATGTGGAGGAATATTTCGTTCACGTTCCGATCTTCTTAGTTACTGATCTTCTTCTATCGGTTGTTGTTCCTTTTCGTTTTATCTTATTACGTAAAATATTTCTTCATCGTGGAACTGAGAATTTGTTTTAATTTCTTTTCATGTCAACTTTTGGTAGAATTGTCCTTCCAAAAATGTTACATCTCGTGCTTCAATAATTTTAAAGGTTTTCGGGTTTAATACGGTATCCTTTATTCGTTGATTCATATCCAACAAAAATTAGTTCTTCCGATTTATCGTCTAAATTTTGGCGATTTATCTTGGGTATGTGCACGTTTGCACGACTTCCAAAAATTCTAAAATTACGTAAATCGGGTTTTTCATTATACCAAGCTTCGTATGGAGTTTTTCCATTGACAGCTATAATTGGACTCCTGTTTTTGCAATATGTTGCATGGTAAATTGCTTCTCCCAAAATCTTTTGTCCAAGTTGGCTTCAACTAATAACGAACGCGCTTTTTCTATTAAAGTTCGATTACATCGCTCAGCTACTCCATTTTGTTCGGGGGTCAGGGCCGATCCTAACCTATCAGCCACGTTTGTTCATATATAAAAATGCCGCCCCTCCCCCCATTTTATTTTTTAGGTATTTTAATACATATACTTTGTTCCATTTAAGCCATTCAGGATTGCAGAGAATAGAGAATAGTTTTGACCTCTCTGATTGACTGAAATTAGAGTCAAGAGACAAGTTTACTTTAAACTGGCGCTGATGCGAGCGCCATCTGCTGAATGGCTTAAATGGAACAGAGAATAGTTATAAATAATAGCACACAATTAAAAAAACAAGTTTAGTGAATTAGGCGCAGAATTTAATTATCTACAAGTTTTATTTGAAATATTTTTGTCTAAAATTAATTGGGAACTGATTTCCAATGTTAAACAAACGCCTATGGCCCGCTTTTTGATTAACGCCCTGTACCTATGTAAATGTGCATCAATAGTGGGGTAATTTCATGAAAATATGTTCCTCTGATTATATTCCTTAGGGTTTTTTCTAAAGATGTTTGATTACAACAAAGAAAAGCTTGACTAAAATAAACAAAATTTTATTACAATAATGAAAAAGTTTAATTAATAATTACACAAAAGAAAAAATGATTATAATATTATTGTCACCGTATAATGTAAAAAATAAGATTTTTTCTTTTAAATTTTGTCTTGGAGCGTTGTAAATTAAGGCGGCCCAGAAAATTTTCTCATAGGGGCGCAAAATTTCTAGTTAAATGAGCTAAACGTTTATGCCAAAATTCTTTTGAATCGTTCTTTTTCGTATTAAATGCATTATTCTGTGCCACGTCTAAATAATATAAATTTTCACCATTTGAAGTGCCGGTTGCAATCACTCGATTTGTTGCTTTGTGTATTAAATAACATTTTAAATAATCGAATATTGTTCTTATTCCATGATTATCTGCAAGATATTTTACAGAAATCAAGTTGGCACCCAAATTTGGCACTAATAGTACGTTATTTATTGTTAATTCAATAACATCCTTGTCGCGCTTAATGCCAAGTACCTACAATAGAACCCTCACCTGTACTCTGTGTTGTTGTTCCTCCAGTTTGAACAGGGGATACTGTGAGTGGTGTATATGTATGAAATGATTCACGGTTCATCGTCATGTGTCGATCTGCACCAGAGTCGATTATCCATGGTTCTAACATCGCGATTTTCTTTGACGTTGCTTCTTTTGCTTTTACGGTAGCACTTTTTGTTTCTTTGGTATTATTTGACTTGAAGTTTCCCAAATTTGATTGTCTACGCTGATCATTATTATTTCTGATATTCGATTTCCTTGGTTTACAGAATCTCGATTTGTGTCCATATTTACCACAGTTATTACAATTTCCATTAAAACGATATGTGGGTTTACCATTTGATTTAGATGCAAATTAGTAGACAAAGTCTGTACGCTGTGTTCCAATGCCATCGTTAGGGGTCGAAAGTAGGCTGGTAAATTCGTAGGAATGTTCGCAGCTACGACTTGATCTGGATACGAGAGTAAAATTGTACGCATTTTACTTCCTATCGTTTTCATCTTTTCCAAATATTCTGACATATCTTTACAATTTTCGAAGCGAGTTGAAAACATTTCTTTTTTCAGAGAAATGAATCTGTTTGCATTATTATCGGCATATAATTTTTTTAATCTTTCCCACATTTCTTTCGCAGTTTGACATTCATAAATATCTTTTAGTAGCTGATCTGGCACGTTTATCTTTTTCTTTGTCGAGGTCTTTTATTTTTCCGATGCAAACTTCTAGTAGATCACGATCTTCTAGAGATGATACTTGAGTCTGAGTGTAAATTGCTATTCGGTGTAATTCGTACGTCCCATTAATTTTTCAAATGTTGATGGTACGTTGTTTACTAATGTCGATGATGTTGGCATATTTTTGGCTTTCTTAATGGTATATATTGTTTTATTATTCCTTATTTTCTTTCTAATATAGTTATCAACAATTTTCGTTGATTATATCACTATTTACATTTGACAAAAATTGTTTTGCGAAAATTTTCTCAGCAAGAAAATATATTACAATGACCAGTAATCCAGTGTAAGGCCCATAACCTGTAGGAATTATGACTTCGGTGGAAGTTATTTTACTGGTAATTTTTATATATAAAAGAGCACTCATACGACAGGTACACATAAATGTTCTTGTTTTTATTTATTTATATTTTTAATACAGCACTCTATCTATGAATTTCTTAATTATTTTTGTTTTGAATAAATTTCCAAATCTTTAATCAAGTTACCTTGCTTCAATATTTATTCACTATTTCGCTTTGCCACATGTTTCCAAAGACTATTTCGATCAAATAGTTTAATGTATTGTGTTACAGGTTGCAATATTTTTTTTTCAAATTATTTACGATTTAATATAATCATAAAACATTGTACAATGCTCAACCGTTACCCGAAATTTACGTGCTCGCATGGATAACAAACTCGCTTCCCTCGCTCGTTAGGTGACGTGCATGCCCGTAAAGTTCTGTAATAGTAATTTACATTGCAAGACCGTTACTCATAACTTTACGTGCGTATGTATACACGGTATCCGTGCTAGCACGAAAATTTCGGGTAACGGTTTGAGCATTGTACAATGTTTTATGATATACTGAATTGTAAATAATTTGAAAAAGAAATATTAGAACCTACAACACAATACATTAAACTATTTGATCGAAATAGTCTTTGGAAACATATGGCGAACTTAAATAATGAAAAAATAAATCTGTATACATGTTGCTATGGTTTTAACAGTCCGTAAATTTTTCTTTACCACTTTTGAACGGGAGAGTCCCGTTTTTTACCATGTACCGGCCGTCCCGTTGTTTTAGTTATAATAATATGTACTACATTTGCCCCGTTTTAGAAGATTTATCTCCATTTAAAAAATAAAACAAAACTTGGTTTACAATTTTTGCGCATTAAAAACTTTACTGGCTGAGCAAACATTCCACAGCTGAGCCGTAAAATCTCTTTCAGTTCATGTTGGGTACAATTATTTTTCCTGTTCTGAAAAAGGGATTTTATTTTTTATTGCGAGCAAAGTAGAAATAAATAAACAACTGATCGCCATGGAAATATTCATGCAGAGATTACTTTCCGATCCCTTTATACACAATTTTTGGAGCTGTCGATACAAGTGTTCATCAGATTTGTGTTTTGTAACACGAGGGGAGTCTCCTGGATGAGCTGAAGAGGATGATGATACTAATTGATGACTACTTCTTTTTCTTACTGTTTACTCCAGCGATGACACACTGACTGACTTGTGATAAGGATTTCGTGAGAAGGAAGAACACACGTACACTTACACTTTTCACTTAATGAACACTACGAATTTACGGACATGGACACTACTCGTTTGGAGATTTACTGAATAAACAACTAAACTTTTTATTTACATGATTATATTATTATTAATTAAACATAGCCTAACATGTTACATTCCGTAACCCAACGGCGGCCGTTTAGCACGCGCCCCAAAACTGAAAACACTACATGTTCAAAACAAAACACATCTGCACGACGCGACGAACTAATCTAGCCTCTTACATGTTTACTCCATGAGTAACTAATGTCGACTATTTAAAAACAAAACGCTATCTTCAGGACAGGATTATCATAGAGGTACAGGGTGCATGAATTTTGACATTTATAACTTAAATAGACAAACGGAGTTAAAATATGATTACTGAAACTATAATTTGGAAGAGTTTATAAAAAGTTATTTATCTGTTATTACTCTTACTCGCCTTATCACAATTTAACAGATTAGTTTATTCGTAATACCATTTGTTATACTCTTTATTTCATATACAGGGTTTTTTCCCCAAGGTGCACATTGGTACCAGTTTTTGATAAATTATTATCATTAATAAGACCAAACATTATGTCTGACTCTTTTCTCTCTGATAAATTTCTCCCGTAATTTTTTTTTATAACGCTGGAATTCTTCAACTGTAACACAACACACAATTAGCTTATAAATAAAATAATAATTTAGTTCAATCTTACTGGACTGGTTCATAATTTCGGATATTGCAATCGATGATGCATTAATCGATTAACGTAACGTATCCATAAGGAAATAAAATTTTGCCGTATTCTATGTTTTTTTTAAGTTACGTTATGTTATATTACGTTTCTTACGAAAACTATGAAATAATATATCGGTTTACATACATCCATATTTTCTTTATGTTATGTTACGTTATGTAAACTCTGAAGTAGGCTTAAAGTTTACACATCGGCAAAGCAAAAATGTCGAATAAGAGAATCGTGGAATACACGTTTAATCTTGCGTTTAATGATTCTCAATAAAATAAAATGTTAAATACAGTAAACTGACACTTTGAAAAGACATATGACAGATCCCAATTATATTTTGTCTGCGACATAGAAATATATTCAAGGCCGCATACGTACTTCCGGTTCTGTTTAGTATTTAATAATTTCTTTCACAGTAAATGATACTTTATAGATAAATAAAAAATACGTAAGTATCTCCTATTTTTTCATGTAGATTAATATATAAAATTTTCAAAAATTATGGTACTCCCTATTATAAAATTTATTCAATTTTGTATTAATAGCAATAGCCATGGCATTTTTTAACAAAAAAATAAATAAATGTTTGTCCTTTTGTGTCAAAATTTGTTATAACCTATAACTTGTGCGAATTTTATTATATTATAATTTTATTAATTTAATTTTTGGTCAAACATTTTATAATCTGGTATAAGACATTAAAAAAATACACAAAAATTATAGCTAACAAATTTTGACAGACAAAATGTCAAACATTTATTTTTTTGTTCAAAAGTGCCAGAGGTATTGCTACTACAAAATTCAATAAATTTCATAATTCATTTATGGGCCTAAAATATCACATAATTTTTATGTAGATATTTGGTGTCATTTGATGCATCTTTTATTTGATACTTTTTATTGATACCACAAGTACAGCCCACAACCATCGGTCTAAGTTAAAATAGGGGACAACAGTCTGCAAAAAACCGATTTCCCATGTTAATCTCTATGTACACTTCTAGTTGTAGTAAGTCTTTTTTAACTGAGTCTAACAATCTTTCCTTCGGTCGTCCCCTTCTCTTCTTAGTCAGAACACCTCTTTACACCATCACTTTTACGACTCTGTTCTCCGGTAATCGCGCTACATATCTTAACCACCACACTCCTTGAGACCGTTTCCTTCCGATAGTTTTTCTTAATTGCCTTCTCTCCCACGTTTCCACCCTATTTTGATTTTACTTATTCAGAACCAATGTTTCTGAACCGTATAATACTGTTATTTTAACGACACTAGTGTACAAACTCACTTTAACACATTGCGACACGTTCTTTGACTTTAGAATATTAGCTATGGCGCCCACACTTCTACTTCCTTTTAATAGTCTTCACTATCATCGTTGTTATTATAGTTAGTATTGTACCTAGACATGGGTGCCGGCAGCATGGCGCACCTTTGAATTTCAAATAAAATATATTTTTAATATTTTCACACATCGAATCATAAAATTTTTAAAAACAAGTAATATGAATAATTTATAAAAACAGAAAATATGTATATTGTAACGTTTTTTACTTCCTTGTACAAAGTAAAGGAAGTATTGTATTCGCGAAAAATTTCGGTTTCCAGATTTCAACGGAAATATCCATTTTGGCCATCCCTCAATCCATTCTGACTAATTTCGTCGTGACGTCTGTACGTACGTACGTATCTCGCATAACTCAAAAACGGTAAGCCGTAGAAAGTTGAAATTTTGTATTTAGGACTTCTATAACATATAGTTGTGCACCTCCCTTTTTGGTCATTACATAATTTCCAGAAAAGGTACTGTATTTGAAGCCTCTAATAGATTTTAATGAAAAACTATATTAAAATATAATCCAAAACTTTTCAAATTTAGTATATACCTAAGACTTTTATATCATTTGGAATAACATAGCAGAATTTGGTTAAAACAGGCTAACTGGAAGTGATATATTACCTGAAGTTGTTAACAGTTTTTCTTGAATAAAATGGCTTCATTTTGATTTTAGAAATAAATGCTCCAAATAAGAGTTTTAGAAAATTAAATTCTGCGTCTAGCACATCAAGTATTATTAAATTAACCCATTTTATAAGCGAGATATGTAAATTTAAAACTTATATACTTTTTGGTTTTTGTAATGAAGCTTGCTATGGATTACGACCATTATTACGACAAAAAATAACAAAAAAATAAAAAATAGATGTTAATGTCAAATTACGTCAAATACGTGCAATTTTATAATTGAGTCTATACTTCATATTAGTATTGCGTACAAGGAAGTCGTGTGGTGTCCACATAGGATTTTTATTTAAATGGTGAAGTGTAAAATTAGTCAATTATTATTAATTAAAATAAGTGTTTATTAAACTATAATGAAAATGACTATTACTAATATTAAACAATTATTAAAAACTAATTAAGACTAAAACTATAATTAACTAGATAACACTAACACTATTTATTTGACTAATTAACACTACTATTTATTTCCACGATATTACTAATTATTTATCTCCGCTTTTGTGTCACTATTTATTTATACCACGTTCAACTGTCCGCCTACCGACCTCCACAGCGCCTATATACTTTCATCTCACTGTCTGTCTATTATGTAACTAACTTCCACAGCCTCAGTATCACTGCCGAGTATCTACTCCAACTCGCTGTTACTGTCCTTGTATACTTAGCTTCACAATCACAATACTCGTAAACACTACCGAGTATTCACTTCCACAGCTGTCCCAGAATACCACTAACTTTCATACTCGCCGTTACTGTCCTCGTACACTATAGCTTCCCAATACTCGTCAACACTACCGAGTATTCGCATCCACAGCTATTGTGATAAGACGAGAACAGATAAATAACTTTATATAAACTTTTCTAAATTTTAGTTTCAATAATCATATTTTAACTCTGTTTATCTATTTAAGTTATAAATGTCAAAATTCAATTTAGAAATTCTTACCGTATTATGATAGTCACGATATTTATTTGTTGATCATTAAGTCTAGAAATTATTATGCATAACGGCGTGACTTCAAATGCCCTAGCCTATGCACCCTGTACCCCTAAGATAATCCTGTCCTGAAGATAGCGCTTTATCCTAGAGATATTCGGGATTAGTTCATCACGTCGTGAAGACGTTTGTTGTTTTGGACATGTAGTGTGTATTAGTTTTGGGGCGCGCGCTAAACACCCGCCCGCTGGGTTATGGAATGTAACATGTTAGTAATTGCTTAGTTGTATTAGTTATGTTTAGTTAATAATAATTATAATCATGTAAATAAAACTTTAGTCAGTAGTTAGTAAATTGTCAAGTAATGTCCATGTCCAAAAAGTGTAAAGTGAAAGTGAGTATGTGTTCTTCCTTATCACCAGTCAGTAAGAATAAACTATGTCATTGTTGGGGGAAAACTATCAGCAGTAAGCAAGCAGTATTATTAGTATCATCAGCGTTTAGGAGACCCCCCTCGTGTTACACTATACCAGTATACCAATAACTTCTAGAGTACCTACTCCACTCTCAACTATATAACTAACGCCCGAGCATAGCTGTCTCCCTTTTATACAGTTGCCATTAACTTCCAGTGAGCTCTAGAATGTTCGACCGCATAATAACAATGAACACAAAAAGTTCAGGCGACCGGAAGTA
>OY720451.1:36004261-36084261 GCA_963082715.1 Harpalus rubripes | reverse complement strand
CGCAGCGCCTTTTAATATGGCCGACTTGGTTGGTAATTTTCTTGAGGTGTGATTGGTTGCAATTACGTACGGATAGACATTTCTATTCCATATTAATTAACACATAGTTATTTGTATATCAAAATTGCGATATATCTCTTTAGGGCTCCGAGAGAAAAAAATGTGGTCAAGACCGCTTGCCGCTTGCAGCCAACGCAGGGCAATCCAGGGCAATCCCGAGGGCGCTAAAAGATTTCGTGGTCAAGGTGTATACACTATTTTTTGTGAAGAATATGTAATTACAAATTTTATTGAATTTAAACAGTTTAATTTATTGAAATAGAGAGGCGGATATGATGAGATTGACAATTTTGATAAACAAAACAATTAGTTATGTAAAAAATTGTTGGAAAAAGATTAAATAATTCTAAAATATCTGTTTTACAATATTTATTGAATTTATTTAAAAAAACAAGAAACATATTGTTGTCATATTTTAAAACGTTACAGTCATTATCTGTCATCTCAACTCTCAAGTGTCAAAGAGATTGCACAAGGGCCAGTTTTTCAATCTCTGGTTAAAATTTGAACCATGATTAAATAAACAATATTGAAAGAAATGAACTGTCAAATGACAGATTTATCATTGCTGTCAACAAAACAATGAAATATTGTTTATTTAATCAATAGTTATATCCCGAGTGCTAAGAATTTATTCGATTAAATTTGACATGTCTGGCTTATGCAATAAATTTTGCTTAAAAAGTGTTTGAGTAAATAATAATTTGGATTTTATTTTAAATTATGTACGATAACACTTCTTTAAAAGCAAAATTTTATAAATGAGCCAGACATCATATTTAATTCTTTAGCACGAGGGGTATATGTCAAGATTATTTCATTCGTTTGTTGTTTTTTTTTACTTGTCAAATAAATGTCACAAAATAATAAATAAAATTTGTTTGAAATGAATAATTCGGCATGTTTAAAGATATAAAATATCAGTAAAGGTAAAAAAAAACATGTATCTTGCTTCTGCGACTAATTATCCGGCTAAATAAGCCTTCAAAATGTTCATATCATATAAAAGCTAGCTTCAATTTAATCGCTGTTAAAAAGCTAAAATGCACAACAATGGAAAATGAGACATTCTGGTTGGTCAAATTTGTAATGAATGAAATAATCATGGTTAAAATTTTAACCAGAGATTGAAAAACTGGCCCTTTGTATTCGAAAACTTAACAATTACAGATTTATTCACAGACAAAAATAAACAGTTTAATTTTAACATTATATTATTATTTTTATTAAATTATTAATAAATCTAAATAATGTAAAATACTATTCTGAATGAAAAAAATAAAATATCAAAATTAAACAATGATTCTTTTTTGTCTCTGAATAGGCGGGTAGGTACATTGTGATAAAAATGTGGTCGTCAATTTCATTTTTCCACAAACTACAAATTTTCCCTGTTTGATTTATGAACAAAATGTCACTTTTTTTCTTCAAATTTCTTGTACTCCAATAAATATTATGTTTTATTCCGTGTTAGATAGATATCTGCATACGAGTATTTCAAGTTGTATCATATTGACAAACACCGTCAATCGAATGGTTAAAGAGTAACATTTACGACCATTTTTTTTGCAACTGTATAATTCTCTCATGAGTCGCATGGAATGCATCACCTTTCAAAAATTCCTGCCGGCACCCTTGTACCTAGATAACTGAATTTTGTTACTTCTTCAAAATAATGTTTTCTCCATCATTTTCTATTTCTAATACCCTTCTTCCTTGTTCCTGGCTGTCATATATTACCATATAAGTAATCGGTTTTCTTCACATTTACTTTCAACCCCGTTTGTTTCGCATAGCACATCAATTCTCTCATTGTCCTCTCCAATACTCTTTTTATTCTTGTTATGATAGTGATGTCGTCCGCATAGGTTAACACTCGGTGTCTGTGATGATAAATTGTACCATTTCTATTCATCTTGCTTTTCCTTATTATACACTCCAGAACTAGATTAAAAAGCACCGGTGATATGGGGTCACCTTGTTTTAGTCCTCTTTTTACCCCGAATTTCCACAAAATTCTCCCATCCACTAAGTCTTTACTGCTGATATCCTTTTGTGTCATTTTAATAAGTTTTATTAGTTTTTGTAGTAGGTATTCCATGTTTTTTAAAAATTTCATATACAGTAGTGTCAATAATCCGGATTAATTGGGACCGGACCCCATCTGGATTTTTAACGTGTCCGGATTTGAAAATGAAATGATCCAATAAAATACTTTTTGGGTGTCTTCAACGCAAAATATTAGCTGCAATCGGTCATAAATCACTGTGATGTTTAAAGAGGAGCGGATAAATGAAACTATTCATTATTAATAAAATTTTACATGTTTTATTTAAAGAAAAAATACTGCATTGAGTGCATTGTACAGTAAGTCTAAGGCAAATATAAAAAATCTGATGTGGCCAGCACATAACCTCTCGCCAGATATTTTACCTGGTTGTACGCATAAAACGAAAAATATTTTTAAATACAAATACATATATTCATATCTCACTACAAAATAATTCTCACATATACTTGCAAAATCTATGGGATATTTTAATATAAATTATGTACAATACATACATTTTCTTTATAATCAATATCCTGAAATTTTCTACTTTCCTTTTCTTTTTCTTTATATTCGTCATTTTTTCGCAAATTCCTTTTATATTCTTTTTTACGTACATTCTTTTGCGTTGTTGACTTTTTTTCTATTTTCATAATCTTCATAATGATGTAGGATGGATGTAGGTACAAATATTTTTGACAGTGGCATATAAATATTTTTGACAGTGACATTTATGTGTCAATTGCAAACATTTGAATTTCTTGCCATGTAGTAGTTTGATCTGAGATTTTTTACATCAAATTATTTTATATGCATTTCTTTATCTCTAAATCTATAGAAGATATAATAATTTATATTTATCGAATAAAGAATTTAACGTTCTTTAATATAAGTATTTACATAAATTTTAGATAAATAATATTTAGATGATTTTTTTCTTGTAACTACTACTTCCGGTTGTCCAATTGTTACCAAAACTTAATCTACTCTTCCCATTATTGTTAGATTGAGGAATCCGTAGTTAAAAATGTCTTAAATCTTATAGTATTTGAGAAATCGTGGATCCAACATCCACACACACATCCACACACACACACACATACGGACATCATCGTAAAAATGTTATAATCGGATTCTAGGGACTTTAAAACGTGCTTATTCACTAAAATCTGCATATGCGATTTTTAGCATGAATACAATACCTCTCTTAGCGAGAGGTAAAAACTAAAATACATAATGTAAAACAGTATGTAAAATATAAAATTAAATTATAAAGCATTTGAAATTTTACAAAAATCTTGTATGTATTTCTGAACTATATTGGTTCGTTATTTTTGCAGCCAAATTCTTTATTTGGTTTAGGAGAACAAGCTGACTGATACTGATTCAAAGCACCGGCACCGGCACACAACACGCCTCTCGCTCGCGCTCTGTCGGGAACGGCGAGCTTTAATCGTTTTTGTTGCTGTATACAAACATTGTTCCTTTACAAGCAAAATTTTTTTTCGCCATAATCGAACCCGGATTCTCTATCGTCCGGATTTTTGACGTCCGGATTATTGACGCTCTACTGTAATTTATACTTTTCTATACTATCATATGCTTGTTTGAAGTCAACAAACGTCGTGTGCATTGCTATATTATGTTCATATGAATTCACTAGTTTCAAAATGAAGATAGGGTCAATTGTCGACTTATTCGATCTAAAAAGCCAGCCTGAATAGGTTTTTAACATTTTGTTAATACAAGTCGCCAATACTTTATATGCAACATGTAATAAATCTATTCCCCTGTAGTTTCCACAGTGATTAGTGGACATATTAAGGATTTTCTCCATTCCTCTAGCATAATCTCTGTTTCCCATATTTTAATGATTATTAAATGTAGTTGTTGTGCTAAGTACTCTCCTCCTTTTTTGTACATTTCAGCGGCAATTCCATTTTCGCCAGGGCATTTATCATTCTTCATCTCTTTTACTATATTATGTACAATTTCTTCAATGGATGGCGGTGCTATTTCTTCTTATACTTCTCTGTTTTCATTAACTTCTTCGTCATCGAGGTTGTTTAACAATTCGCCGAAATATTCTATCCATTTGTTTAATTTCTGTTCCCCTGTTACCATGTCTCCTTCTTTGTTTTTCACATATATTGTTCTAGGTTGGAAACCTTCTTTTTGTTTTTTGTTTCTTGATAGAAATTTCTTATTTCTTTATTTATTTCAAAGGTATACGTCAACGAATTTGTTCTTTCCCTACTCATTTGCTTATTGATTATGCCCAAGGAAAAGTAGCTCCGCTACGCCATTAGTAGCAGTTCAGCAGCACCATAGCACAGTAGTGGCGGGCTCAACTGACACTTGACGATACATGTAACGCGTAACCTTACTTTTGTTAACAAATTTCTCACTTTGTTGTTCGCACTACTATTTTTTTTATCACTAAATGATCATTGATATCTCTACTTCTTATGCATTTCACTTTTACACTATACTTCATTTCACGTAAGAAAATAGTGATGGGGAGATAGGTGCAGTTTGATCTAGTTGTTTGTTTGGATAATACCGGGTTATTATCCAATCAAAAAACAATATCAAACTGCACCTATTTTCCCATCACTATTTTCTTACGTGAAATGAAGTATACTCCGCACAACATTTCCCGATCACTCAAGTGATTTTGTTGGTGCTTGGAATTCGCTCTCACTCTTCACTCACTTTTTTCTCTACAATCCGGTATATTTCCATTTAATATATTAATTTAAACTTTGACACATGACACATATCACTTATGCCAGTCACAGTCACACAAGCCAGACGAATTAGACTATTAGTAATGCAGTATTTTTTATATTTATTTCCATTTAATGTATTAAGCTTAACTTTCACATAATTAGCTACACAAAAACAGGCAATAGCGCAGAGTGCCGTAACGTAAAAACATAAAAGCTGGCGATCTTTGGGTTTTTACACGTTACGGCACGGTACGTCACGTTACAGCTTACGTCTATATAAATTATTACTCATGTTTGCATTGTTTTATTCTTTACGTTACGTTACAGCCGTATAAATCCAGCATAAGATACACCACAATATATGTATAAAGATGTGAACCAATGTAAACATACTCGTACACTCAAAGTGTCACTCGTATGGCTTACCAATAAGAGCATAAAAATGAAAAATATATTTAAAAGATTCACATTGAATAAAGTTTTATTTACTGGTTGTAAATTTTAAAACGGGTCATAGGGCTATAACAGAAAATAGTTATTTATGTTATAAGGCTGGGAAGTGAGTTATTACGGTACGACTGAGAAGTTTACGGGAGAGACGACGAAGGAAGCCGAGTTAGTATTTCGAAATGAGTACTGTAATACTACTTCACGGCCATATGACGTACATTTTATTTCATACTGTCTACGTGTTTTAAAAATTTATATTAATTGAAACTTGTCTATTTAACTTAGATGCATGTTTAGTAACCTGTAATATCCAATTTGAAATAAGTATTATAAATATTGCTCATATGTAGTGATAGCCATGGAATAAAATTATAAAGAAATGCATATCGTCTAAAATGTCAGAAATTCAATTTTCAAATAAAAATTATAGATAATTACATTCTACACCGAAGTCACTAAACATAATTTGTTATATTCTACATCTAAATCACTGAACAGATTTTATTTATTTTTCCGGCAGTTCAAACGACATACATCTCTTTGTAATTTTAAATTCCATGGTTTTAAAAATGGGCAACATTTATGTTTCATATTGGATTTTACAGGTTACTAAACATTTCGCTACAACATTTGTTTGAAACTTTTTTGTATAAAATTAAATGGGAAGTTTTGCGCAAGAAAAACGGATTTCCTATGGTAAACGCCTTTGGCCCCGCTTTTTAATTAACATCCTATATATATATATATATATATATATATATATATATATATATATATATATATATATATATATATATATATATATATATATATATATATATCAAATTGTCAGAAACCTCAAATAAGTTAACATCAAGCATTTATTTATTTTTTGTTCAGTTCCATGGCTGTCGATATTTTCAACGTAATATTCAACATTTTCATAATTAATTTTTGTCTTTACAAAGCATGTAAAGGTAATTCTATTACCTCTGCTATTTGGAAAACTATAAGAATTACGACTTCTATTAAATAAGACTTTTTGTTTACTTTTCAGAGGTCAACTTAGATGTGCTTTTTTTTAAAAAAAAAATCAAATAATTGTCCTAAGTTAAATGTTGCAACAACCTTGGCGAATATTTGATTTTCGTTACTATTAGAAATTGAGAAAAATGTTTCATATAAAATATTATTGTTTTTACTTCCTTGTACGAAGTAAAGGAAATATTGTAATCGCGAAAAATTTCGGTTTTCAGATTTTAACGGAAATATTCATTTTGACCATCCCTGAATCCATTTTGACTAATTTCATCGTGACGTATGTACGTACGTACGTGCGTACTTATCTCGCATAACTCAAAAACGGTAAACCGTAGAAAGTTGAAATTTTGTATTTAGGACTGCTATAACATCTAGTTGTGCACCTCCCTTTTTGGTCATTACATAATTTCTAGAAATGGTACTTTATATGAAGCCTATAATAGATTTTAATGAAAAACTATTTTAAAATATAATCTAAAACTTTTCAAATTTAGTATATAAGACTTTTAGGTCAATTGGAATAACATAGTAGATTTTGGTTAAAACAGGCTAACCGGAAGTGACATATTACCTGAAGTTGTAAACAGTTTTTTTCAATAAAATGGTTTCATTTTGATTTTAGAAATAAATGCTTCAAATAAAAGTTTTAGAGAATTAAATACTGCGTCCAGCACAACAAGTATTATTAAATTAGCCCTTTGTATAAGCGAGATATGTATATTTAAAACTTATATACTTTTTGGTTTTTGTAATGGTTTGCTATGGATTAGGACAAAAAATAACAAAAAATAAAAAATAGACGCTAATGTCAAATTACGTCAAATACGTGCAATTTTATACTTGGGTCTATACAAGGGGTCTAATGGCCTAGTTTACACCGTATGACCTGAGGTAGGCCTGACCCATATGTGACCTATTTTAGGACAAAGTCAAAAAAATATCGGTTTGTTTACACCGCATACTTTAGAGCCTAGGATAGGTGGAATATAGGTACTAATTTGTACACCTAGCGGTTTAATTTTAAGTTAAAAAAGTGCAATTATTTCCTTTTATTTTCTCATCACTCATGTTTATATTATAATACAGAATTTCACAATAGTTACTGTCAAACAAAACTGGCATATATGTAAATCACTATCACTATTCTCAATTTAACCGACATCTACTCTACCGTACAAATTTCGAACTATTTTAGGTCTAAGCTGTTTACACCGCAATAAATACATTTGGGCCGAGGCCTAGTATAGGTCAGGCCACATGAAAAATTGGCCTGACCTAAGCCAGGCCGCTCCATATTTTAGGTGTTTACACCAGGCGACCCAACTACATTTGGGTCGAATTTGGGGTATAGGTCGAATATAGGTCTACGGTGTAAACTAGGTCACTTCATATTAGTCTTGTGTACAAGGAAGTCGTGTGGTGCCCACATCAGATTTTTTATAGTCTATTTACTGACATAGACAAAATTTAGATCAATCACTATCTTTGTCAATTTTCTTCGATTCTAATAGTAAATGACCTCTTTCTCGGAAACAGTTGAAGATCGGACCTATGTTAATTAAAGCTTTTTTTACTCATTTACGTCAGTACTATATGCCTTTTTATTTTTTCCCCCGACATATGATTACATATATATATATATATATATATATATATATATATATATATATATATATATATATATATATATATATATATATATATATATATATACAGTGTGTTCAGAAAAATTCCTAACTCGGAGTAGGCTATGAACAAAGAAACGTGTGTCAATTTAAAAATATTTAATTAAATGTCAATTTGACATGAGATATTGTCAAATATGTTATCTAAAAAAATCAAAGTTTTTCTTCTTGAATCTTATTTTAGAAATGGAAGCAAATTAGAAAACGGCGAATGTCAATATACTATATCCTTCTTTATTGTCTTTTCTCCTTAAAATTACATTTCAAGATCAATTTTGACATGTTGACTTTTGAATTGAATAATGATCAGATCATGGCCTACTCCGAGTTAGGAATTTTATTGAACACACTGTATATATATATATATATATATATATATATATATATATACAGGCTGTTTCCTTTAAAACACAACCAGCGCTTTTTTGGGAGAACTAATGACTTTAGTAATAAATGTTAAATGCAAGAAATAATCAAGAATAAGGGACTAATTTATTAATAGTAACAAACCGAACATTCGACCAGTGGTTCTCGAACAGCAAAACAAAATTATATTTTTTTAAATGGTATCCTATATAAATTTTTTGCTCATTAGATAGAAATTTTTTTCTGACGATATAAATATGGTATAACAATTATTTCGATAAAAATGGTATTAAAAATAATGTTATAAAATTAATAAGCTATGCAATACACAGGTATATATATATATATATATATATATACGTCTGTTGCCTAGTTACGCTAGTAGTAAACCCATTTTTTATTACATTATTTCTAGTTTTTAATACCATTTTTCTCGAAATAATTATTATACAACCCTATGCTATATTTATATCGTTGAAATCAGAAAATAATATTCTATTTAAAGAGCTAAAAAAATTATATAGGATGCCATTTAAAAAAATATAATTTTATTCTGCCGTTTGAGAACCACTGGTTAAATATTCGGTTTGTTACTATTGATACATTACCCCTTTATTCTTGATCATTTTTGGTATAATACAAAATTCTCTAAAGTTGTTAGTTCGCCCAAAAAAGCGCTGGTTGTTTTAAAGGATACACCCTAGGGCTGTTATATAAGTAATGTGACATAGTTCATGGTATGATAAAGGTAAATGAAAGAAGTTATAATCTAAAATTTATTTTGCTCTATCTATCGAGTTGTAAAATTTTTGTGACTGTAAAATCGACCAATTACAAACCAGCTTCATATAAAGTTAAAATCTAAAATTCAAGTTGTTCATAAAACAATATTTGTCAGTTGTCATAAATGACGTTTAATTTGTAATCAGTGGAGTAGTAATTTGATATTTGTGTCTGTCACTTTCACTAACCAAGAATACTCTGACATGCAGTAGGTGTACGGAGAAGTGCGCGAAAACAGTGATGCTGCTGTGAGACGCTACAGGGAGTTTTACCCTGACAAAATGGTGAAAACTATGAACGTTTGTTATAACTATTTTTGCCTTAATAAAAAATGTTTTATCCATACTCCGCCTCGAACTTCAAACCTTCAAAAATGACAAGTGTTTTTGTTTTCACTCAAACTACTGTGATTTTTAAATTATTCTTTATTCAAATAAATTATTCTTATTGGTCCACTTTGAAATGCTTTTATAATTGCACCAAACACATTAGAAAAGAAATTATTGCAGATTACGATACATTGAAACCTTTCTCAATAAGTCGTAACGTATGTCAGATGGAGCATGGGCCCCCAAGTCAACAATGCAACATGCCGCTGACACGGCCCATTAACAACTCAGTTGTTGCTCCATCTGACTACTTGAATATAATACACATGTAATTTCACAACTTTCGATGATGTACAACAATGTAATTCTGCTTCAATACTATAAACATTTATGTATTTATTTATAATTCTCAACATGAAAATTTGTTAGTTGCTGATGATGAGCGGATTTAGCTCGAAACGTCCTCAATATAATTAAATAAGGAATATTGGAACTTGAAGGCCTTTTATTTATTGCACATTATCAACATGGTTCCCTCATGCAACATTTAAATTCAACTATCCTTAAATATAAAAAACTGTTGTCAAATTACTTTTTCGAGGAATAGGAATAATGTCAACTTCATTTACACTTTCTCTAATGATGCAATTACACCTGTGTCAGAAGTTAAAGATTTGGGACTAATCATAGATAAAAAATTTATTCTTGATCTTCATGTCAACTCTATAACGAAAAAAGCTTATAGAATGTTAGGTTTTCTAATTAGAACATCTGAAAACTTCAAGAACCCAAAGACTTTAAAAATCTTGTATTTCACCTTGGTACGAAGTCAGTTAGAATTCGCAACAGTTTGTTGGTCTCCCCAGTATACAATATATATCAAACGAATTGAGCGTATTCAGGAGAAATTTGTTAAATTTATGAATTACAAGTTTCCCAATTATAAATGTAATTTATTATCTCTGGAAAAACGGCGCATTGCAATTGATTTAACATTCTTATATAAGTTAATTAATAATAAAATAGATTGTGCTGAGTTGATAAGTTGTCTTGGTCTCCGTGTGCCAGTATATACTACACGAGCATCTGAACTTTTTTATATTGGTTTCAATAGAACTAACGCTGCTTTTAATTCTGCCATGAATCGGCTGCCATTTTTGTTTAACAAATACATTGCTAATAACTCAATTGATATGTTTAGTCTTAATATATCAACATTTCGAAATCAAATTGCCAATATTATCACTTCTACTAATTAAATTTATTCTTATATTTGTTGCAATATGGGTATGTAGATAATTGTGAAAAAAAAACTTATAAACTTTACGTGTACTGAATTGTTTTTGCTTTTTGTATGTTGTGCCATTCTGTTATTGGGTTTTGTCCTGTTGAATGGCCGAAATAAAATAAATAAATAAATAAATAAATAAATAAACATGGTGGATTGGCCAAAATATCCACTTCGCCAAACAACATTGTGATTTAAACATCTGCTCGACGCAACAGATAATATCAACCCCCAGTTGTTAATGGGCCGTGTCAGCGGCATGTTGCATTGTTGAGTTGGGGGCCCATGCTCCATCTGACTACGTTGAATATAATTCACATGTAATTTCACAACTTTCGATTTAGCTCGAAACGTCCTCAATATAATTAAATAAGGAATATTGGAACTTGAAGGCCTTTTATTTATTGCAGATTACTTTTTGACTTAATTTTTTTATTTTCTTTCAATAGGCTGTGCTCAGTTTTTTAAAATCATTTTTAAACTAGATATTATTTTCATAGTCGACCCCGGAAGTGTGGGTGGCTGCGAAGCTGCTCCGTGACTCAAGGGTTGTGGGTTCGAGTTCCACGTAGGCATGGATTTTTCAACTCATTCATCTTATCGGTTGAATATACTAAAACAATTCCGCTGCAGTTCATTAATTAAAATTAAATAAACAGGCATATTATCATATTCCTTGAAATGATAATTTTTTTCTTTTCAACCATACACCTACATAAGTTTTTGCCTACTCGTACATACTTTTTTAGTAATGTATAGTTGTGTTGTGATAAATGAAATAAATACATTCCTATAAATTTATTTTTCAGAATTCTACAATTTTGAAACCAGACTACATGTTTATTCTTCTTATACTTATACTGAATGAATTTATAAATGTAAGAATCGTATTATTATTATTATTTGTGATTATTTGAACATTTATGATTTATTTTATAGTGTAAATTTAGTTAAAGTCTTTGACCTAAGTTTGTATGTTTCAAAAATAAAACCAATAATCACCGAGGAATTTTGCTGTTTTGCAAGACAAAGGTTACTTACTCAGTCATATTATATTTTTAAAATGTCAAAAAATTAAGAATATTTTTGTAGCATATGCACATAATATAAATTTAATATTCATATTTTAAAATATTTTTATTCATATATCTCATTTATTTTTCATTTTAAGAAAAGTAGTTTAAAATTAAATTCTACAGTGTTGATTAAGATAGACATTTGTAACTTTTCAACACATTCAATATCAAAAACACATTTTTAAATCTTAAATTTCATAATTATTTGCTACCTACATAGTCTTTTGACGGAAATATTTGTGATAAAACATTAACCCGTAGATTTTTAATTAAAATTGAGAGTACCCAGATTGAAATACATATCCGAGGTAACCAAAGAAAGATGTTTTTTTTTTTTGTAAAGTACATAATTATCATGAATTATTATAAATTGTGAAAGTATGAATGAGGTGTACCCACAAAAAGTGTAGATGAGTGTTTAGGAGAAGAGGTTCGCAAAAGTTTGTGTTGACCATCAAGGACGAGCACATGGCATCATAGAGGGTAGTGCGGCACGATTCACGACATATTCGGCAGGGTTGCAGGGCCGGGGGCAAGCCGAAGCCGACGGCCGACAGCGTACTGCTTGGCCTCCCACGGGCGGCGGGCATAGCGGACGCCTTATTTGGCCGACGCCGTCCTGTTGCGTCGCCGTGCACCGCGGTCCTTACATGGACGCTACGGGCTATTTTCAGCCCGTCGTACGCCAAGTATAAAAGCTACTGAACGCAAGCAGTCAAGTCACTCGCAGCCTAGACGCTTAAAGCAGCTGAGTCCTTCTCGTGTCGTAGGTACGTGAATAAACGGTTTTTACACCAAGGTTCAGTGTTGTAAACGTTTTCATCAGTGTTAGAATTGTGATAGTGGAATCTTATTGTTCAGTGGCATTTGAATTTTGGATACTTCGATGGATTGTGATAGTGTTACTTACTTTGTTGTTTTCTAGACATTGTGATTCACTTCACAAAAATCACCTAATTGATTAATTCCAAATTCACTTTTCATTATTTTCTACTTTTGAAATTACGTCATATTAGATACTCATTTTTATAAGTACCTACGTACTCGAAAATTTAAAGGCAATACAAAATTAATCATTTCAAATCAATTTAATCAACAATAAGATCCACTATTAGAATGATAATTAAATTATTGAAATATTTTGACTCAATGATTAGACATAAAATCTATTTTTTTTTTCGATTAAAACAAAATTAAAAGCTCAACTATTTCAGTTTAATAAAGTGATATGTTCCACTGTTAGATTGTTAATTTTGTCCAAATTATTAAATATTAAATAACTAAACAAAAAATCCAATTTTTACTATAAATAAAACTCAAATATTTCTGTTATATAAAATATGGAGAATTTGTTAATTCCGCTTAAAAATATATTTATTTTCATTACAATATATTTCTGTTACGTGTGTTAGTTGTTTGCAAAAAAATAGACAAAAATATTTTTTGGATAAAAAGTACATTTATATTAAATTCACGAATTTTTTACTAATTAAAATGCATAGTTAAGGTCATTAAATTTTTTCAGTTTAATCAAATTAATCAATATTTCATCGTTACACAAATTTAATTTCTAAAGTTCGAAAACGTCACATTGCAAAACTGAAATGAATTTAATTATTTTCGGGAAATCATTCTTATGGTATCTATAAAATATGTATTCTAAATTTTACAAATATAAAATTGCAAAATAATAATAATTACCTAAACTATGGCATTCGATTATACATAATTCGGAAAAAAAATAATTGAAGATAAATTAGTATTAATAACCAGGGCCAGACTGGCCTTTGTGGAAAGGGGAATTTTCCTTCGGGGCAAAATCAGTTTGGGAGATAGATTGGGCATGTATTTAAAAAACAAATACTATTATCTCGAGACAAGAATTACATTTTCAGTCGGGGCCAAAATTGTAAATTTTACCGGGCCGAAATTCTTTCATTCCAACCATGTTATTAACGATAGCAACAACGGGTGGCATGGCATGAATGTGTTAGCAGGGTAATACGTGACGTGTGGTCCTGTTGTTTGTTACAGTTAAACACCAAACAAATCCACAATGTGTGACGACGATGTAGCAGCTCTCGTTGTTGACAATGGCTCCGGCATGTGCAAAGCCGGTTTCGCCGGTGACGACGCTCCCCGCGCCGTCTTCCCATCCATCGTTGGTCGCCCCAGGCATCAAGGTGTGATGGTCGGTATGGGACAGAAGGACTCATACGTCGGTGATGAGGCCCAGAGCAAAAGAGGTATCCTTACCTTGAAATACCCCATTGAACACGGTATCATCACCAACTGGGATGATATGGAGAAGATCTGGCACCACACCTTCTACAATGAGCTGCGTGTCGCCCCTGAGGAGCACCCCATCTTGCTCACTGAGGCCCCCCTCAACCCCAAGGCTAACCGTGAAAAGATGACCCAGATCATGTTTGAGACCTTCAACACCCCTGCCATGTATGTCGCCATCCAAGCTGTGCTCTCCCTGTACGCTTCCGGTCGTACCACTGGTATTGTCTTGGACTCTGGTGATGGTGTCTCCCACACCGTCCCCATCTATGAAGGTTACGCCCTGCCTCATGCCATCCTCCGTCTGGACTTGGCTGGCCGTGACTTGACCGACTACCTCATGAAGATCCTGACTGAACGTGGTTACTCCTTCACCACCACCGCTGAGCGTGAAATCGTTCGTGACATCAAGGAAAAACTTTGCTATGTCGCTCTTGACTTCGAACAGGAAATGGCCACCGCTGCCGCCTCCACCTCCCTCGAGAAGTCCTATGAACTTCCCGACGGTCAGGTCATCACCATCGGTAACGAAAGGTTCCGTTGCCCAGAAGCCCTCTTCCAGCCTTCCTTCTTGGGTATGGAATCTTGCGGTATCCATGAAACCGTCTACAACTCCATCATGAAGTGCGACGTTGATATCCGTAAGGACTTGTACGCCAACACTGTACTCTCTGGTGGTACCACCATGTACCCTGGTTAGTATATGAACACTACCTACCTACCTACCTTCCTGATCATTCCATTCAATTCTAATGCTCTTATTATTATTTCAGGTATTGCTGACCGTATGCAGAAGGAAATCACCGCCCTGGCCCCATCCACCATCAAGATCAAGATCATCGCTCCCCCAGAAAGGAAATACTCCGTCTGGATCGGTGGTTCCATCTTGGCCTCTCTCTCCACCTTCCAGCAGATGTGGATCTCCAAGCAGGAATACGACGAGTCCGGCCCTGGCATCGTCCACCGCAAGTGCTTCTAAGCGCCTCCATTTATCAACCATCTCGCAAACAGCGGCCGCCGCCTAATCAGCAGCAACAGCAGCTCAACGCATCCATCTCTATTTTCATCCAACGAGTGGCGAGTGGCGGTTGCTACGACACGACAGGCTGCGACGTATTTTCACATTTCTGTTTACACGACAATATTGTTGTTGCAATCATGGGTGCACTGCCAGATGAGGACACTTGTAATTTAATTACTTATTATATTACCTACTCTTAGAATAATAACAATTGTTTTGTAAACATGACGAGTACAACATCTTTGTGAATACAAATATTTATTTATTATTATTATTATCAATTCGTAACAAATAAAAACAACAATCAGTTATTATTAAGTTGAATTTTGTTTGTATTTTATGAGTCCCTTATTTGTATGCATACCTACATAGTTCAAAACAATAGACAATTTGTCAAATATTATTTTTACTTTCTATATTACCTTTTATGGTCCTAAAACCAGAGGGAAAAGCATGGAGATATAAATAGATCGCCTCATCCTGGTGATGGTTTAAAAATAAACAAGACGCTATGCTACGGTCTCGATACCCCCAAAGGCTAGAATCTACAGCAACTTATGTTCAAGTTATAAATACCCGGGTATTAATTTAACTGTTAATGTAATACTAGCCTAACTCCTTACGCTGACTTGGCAGCAGGCATTCTTAACTAAAATAAGAAACACTACCTACTTTCAACTAACATCTAACATTGTGTGAGCCATGTTTTGTGTAAATAGACATATTTATAGGAGTAGATATTTCAAATCGAACTGTTATCCACTATTCATAATACATATTAGAAAATGATCAGTAAATTACAAATAAATACACAAAATAGTAATTGAAAAATTCTTGTAACCAAACTTAATTTGTATCACCATCAACTTCTTGAAATTATTCGGGCTTATTTATAAATAGGGTATGAATAAAGAGATTAAATTAATTTTACGTCTATATCAAGATATTAACATGAATTATTTTACAAATCAAGTTAATCTTTTGATCATACACTCATCACACATTCGGTGTTACAGGCTCAAATTTTGACACTTGCATAACTATCAACATACCTAGGATTGTTATGAGTATTAAAACTTGCGCGGATGTCGGTTTGAAATCCGAGCTCGTAGAGCGAGGATTGTTAAGACATCTAAGGCTAGTTATGATTCATCATCCGTAGTTTGCTCAATAGTTTATGGGTTTCAGAAAATGAAGACATTATTAATAATGATTATTTTTTTAAAATTATCTAATTAATGGTAATAATATTACCATACAGATACAGTTATTACTTAGTTACCAGCCTAGTTTTGTATATGTAAACAAGGGTTTAATATCCTGAAACCGGTAAATATCTTTTCATAATACCATACTGTTAAATGTGCTTTAACAGTACCGTATGGTCAACCGATATATGCATAAAAACAGCCACGGCCGTTATTTTTTATAACAGTACAATTATTAAAAATCATGTGTTCTTAAAAAAAATCTCAGCATCATGAAATTATCATGAAAAGCTGTCACCTGTCAATATGCTATAGAAAATAGAATTTTAAGAAGATATTTTGTTATTATGAAAAATACTGAACGTCACACGGCTGATATACAAATAACAGACACGGTTGATTATAAAATCTCGGCTATCGCCTCGATTTTACAACATTCAACCTCATCTGTTATTTGCTACATATCAGCCTTATGACGTTAATAACTATTACCGGTTTCAGGATATTATTCCATTGTTTACATGTACAAAAGTAGGCTGGTAACTAAATAATAACTGTATCTGTATGGTAATATTATTACCATACTGACTTGTCAACAACGGTCTAAAAAATTAAAATAAAATAAAATGAAAATATAATGCTCCTCATTAATACATACAGATAACGTTAGCCTATCGTTCTAAATACTGTCTACTTTATTCTAAAGTAATAAACATGAGGAATAAAGCGCATAATTTGAATATTTGTCATATTGACATATGTCAAAATAATTGTTCGGTTCACCAAGGCCGGGAAACAACTCAAATTTTGTTTAAAAATCTGGCCAAAAACTCTAGTTCCAAAACCGTTGATGAGGGCGCGACTTATTCCGGCTGTCATTCAAATGTCATCTTTAGACTGTCAAAATAATATATTGATATTATCAATTTAGTGGTTATAATCAATGTTATACGGTTTTTTTAAACTATATAAATGAATAAATAATACAACAAATAAAAATGTAAATAATATGTAATTTATATGTAATTATATTATTTATAATATTTCTTTATATACTGGTGTATTACTATTACACTCTTCATAAGTTAAATTAACATAACAGAAGTTGAACTAACATAAGAAATGTGTTGGAAAAGGCAGTAGAAAGGATACAAGGTGTAGTAAACGCCACAACGCACACTGCACAGCTGGTCAATGCGCACGCATATGACCAAGAGTGTTTGCGCGCGAATTAGCAGCCAGTCAATCATCCCTCAGCATTGAAACATATGCTTAACCGCTTCACAGACCAAAAAAACACTATGTGCTTGTACAACAATATTTCCTATACTATTGTAGCCCAAGTAATAAATAAATGTTCAAGTAGTTAATGTGTTTGCGTGTATTTATAAACAAGATTTAAGATTAGCCAGCAAACCACAGAAGGGAGAAGGTACCAGCCATTGATATGCATTTGAGTTTGAAAACCCATCCAGTAAATAAGATATTGGATATTGTTGTGAACAGGTATTATGATAACTTATGTATCATAATGAATATAAACTATTCATTATTATTACAGATTGGACATATTATTCTTATAATTTCAAAACTTTTCGAGACAATGGTTGTTCATGTTTTTAAACTGTATGTCATTGGCTTTGTGACCTATATTACTTAATAAGCGTTTGATAAATTTGGAACACAATGTACGTACAAGTTGTTTGTTGTCACATTTATCACATTTCAGTTTTTCTGATATTACAGGATTGATAATAATTGTTGCAAGAGTTTATAGTTTTATGGAATGGCTGGAAGTACAATTATTTATATAAGAAGCAAACATCCAATCACATTTTTTAAAGGGAAATTCAAATCGTCTCTGTCTATGTTCTTAATTAAACTATATAACGGTTCATCCTTATATGGCATAGAAAGAAGATTTAAACATTGAAATACACAATATTGTTTCATTATTGTGTTTAATTTCAACAGAAATAAGTGAATAATATAATGATTGCAATACAACAATAATTATTAAATAATATAATAACGAATGCTAAATAAAAATTACGTTGAAACTTTATGAAACGAAATCACAAAACACACGTCAAAAATGACAGCGAGAATAAGTCACGCCAAAACGGCAAGTTTGGAACTAGAGTTTCTGTTTGACAGATATTGTGATGTTTCACGGCCTGGTTCACCATAGCAATCTGAAAGTAACATTAATGAGAGAATTTCAAAAAATTATATTTATCAATAATGTCTTAATTTTCTGAAACCGATAAACTATTGAACAAACCACGGATGTTATTAATCATAACAAGCATTAAGTAAAACTGTATCTGTATGGTAATATTATTAGCATACTGACTTGTGAATAACAGTCTACAAAATGAAAATAAAATCAAATGAAATTATAATGCTCTTCATTAATACATACAGATAACGTTAGTGTATCGTTCTTAACACAGTTTACTTTATTCTAAAATAATAAACACGAGGAATAAATCACATAATTTGAGTATTTGTCATATTGACATAAATGTCAAAATAATTGTTCTGTTTATCATGGCATTCTGAAAGTAGCATTAATGAGAGAATTTCAAAAAATAAGCTTTATTAATGTCTTCATTTTCTGAAATCGATAAACTATTGAACAAACCACGGATGCTATGAATCATAACAAGCCTTAGATGTCTTACGAGCTCGGATTTCAAACCGACATCTGCGGCAGTTATGATAGTCATAACAAACCTAAATAGGTATGTTATAGTATATTAAGTACTAAGAACGGTATAAAGAACGGTAAGGACCGTTTACCGATCGAAGACAATGTTTGGGGACTGAGCGAAGCGAAGGTCCCAATTTTTGTCTGAAATCGGTAAGTTCTTAACGTTCGTGATGCTTATACTATTTTTTGCACGATCGACGCACAAAATTTAAAAGAAAAATAAGTTTAGAAAATTATTTTGACATATTAAAAAAAATTATTTGTCATTTTTGAAATAAGCTTTGATTTTTGTTTTTATTTATTTACCGTCTCGCCTCCTGAACGGTAAGTGAAGCACATCACTTGCCGACGTGAGTCACATCACTTACCGTTCAGTAAATTGTAAATAAGACCTACTGTCTTGGAAACACTATCGGTAAATATAAAAAATAACCCGATCGTGCAAAAATAGCTATAACCTAATAAACCAAAATTTCAAATTTGTAAAACTGTAAGCATGGCAAAAGTGCACTAGAATCAAAATTTGAGTTAGGCATATAGCGGTAAAATAAAGAAACTTATGAATATTTTCAAAGAAAAAAATTAAGTTTCGTGACAGGTTTATTTTCTAAAATATATGTGTAATACATTGTGATTTACGGGTTTAAGAAATTTTAAATCGAAATTACTCCAAAAGAATGATGGTAAAATCAATTAACAATTTTTATATTTACACTATCAGATTATCTCAAAAACTAAGGCGAAAGTCAAAAATATTATTGTTTATAAAAGTTTCTATGATCTTTCAGAGACTCAGTGATGTATATTTTATAATATTTAGAGGTAAAGTAATCGAATTATTTTAACACTTTTTCTTAGAATTTCTGCGATACGTGTCCCCACTTCTTCGTGAAATAACTCTTACAACAAATATTTCTATTTTCCGTATTTAAGCTTTCTGCATTCATATAAAGAGTTGATTAGAGACAACACCATCATCAATTTGGTCAAGACAAGACGAGACCAGTATCGTGTCTTGTCGAGAAAGTCTTGAAGCCTCGACACGACTTTCGACTTCAGTGCTTTGATATTTTTTCAAAATATTTTTCTAAAAGTGCTTCAAAAATTAATAGCAATGCTATTAATACTATTTGAAAATTCATAAGAGACATAATTTTTATTCTTGTGTTCCTGATTAGTTTATGTAATTATAAAAATTCAAATACTATTAGAAATTCACAGATTAGGCTGGAAGCTTGGCTTAAATTTCCAAAAATCGTAAACATTATAAAATAGGCATAATACTCGTATTCATGTTACATTTACACAAATAATGAAATAAAAGCATATTTACTGCATAGATTTTAGTATAATAAATTTATAAACCATTAAACCGTTAAATTATAATGTATACGTAGGATAAAACTACCCACTATAAACCGAATATTTAAAAATTTGTAATTGTAGGTATTTATATCCTATGAAATGTACTAACAACACTAAGCACTAAAGTTTCAAGTTGACTAAAATTATTTCCAATTTTCAAACAGCACAGTAAAATATCATATTTGAAAATAAACATAAACTACTACTACCATTACTATCACTTTTACCCTAATTTCTGTGGTATGGTATAACCTTTGAATATATATAATATAATATAATAGTAGGTATTATTATATATTCAAAGGTATAAAATAATAATGTTTTCCCCTACTGGAATAAGTTCAGTGCTGCCATCTGTTATCCCACAAACACGTGACGAGTTTTTCCATAACAAAATCGTGATAATCAGAGAAGTACCTTACAGTTCATTTCTCAATTAATAAATATGAATTCAGATAATTGTAATAACAATGAAATCCACGAAAATGTGAGGGAACGGTTGAATACATTGTTACACAAGAAAATATTAGATCAGCATGAAAAAAATTGTGATGTGACAGATGATAAATTACGAAATACTGAGGTGGCATACCAGCAGAGTGAAAATTCTAATGAACCAATTGTAGAAATTACAGAGAATTACGACGATGACCTAACAAATACATCAGAAGAAGATATTAATCAATACTTGCTTCACCACATACTAAACGAAAAGAAAAAATCGTTATTACAAAATAAAGAAGTTATAAACATTTTGCAAAGCAAATTAAAATTGAACTATTAATTTTATTTATGCTTGATGCATAATATAAACATAACACCCATTAACCCCTTGCATAACACATACTTTTTCTTTATGTTGGTGTCACTGTTATTTGTCAGAATGTCAAATAGTGTAAAGTTATTTGTAATATAAGAGATTAAAAATCTACATTATTGTTTAATGATTAAGATGCAGAGTATAATTTCCACCTTTTTATCCATCTTTCTATTTTGTGTATTAGTTTCTGGTAGTGATATAACAAATGCAGTTTTTGGTTCTGTAAGGGATGGAATGCCAGCAGCATTCGGTGATTTTAATTCTGATGAATTGACGGATGTATTTGTATTAAGAAACAATAGAAAAACCGTAGAAGTGCTGCTAGCAGCAGAAGAAGAACCACTTCTTCGGCCTAATAACTTACACTGTAATTTTTCACAAACTGTAACCAGTGTAGTGCCAGGAGATTTTGATGGAGACGCTTTCATGGATATTTTAGGTAGGTGATACTAACATATTATATATAGAATAGAAATATTTTGAAAAAATTTACTTTCAGTTACTACATCGGACAATGAAGATAGTGATACGTATGTACATATAATTTGGGGTGGTTTGGATCATGTAAATTGTAGTACAGGTGCTCCAATTCTAAAATTACTTGGCCAACCGCTAGCAATTGATTATAATCAAGATATGATAATTGATTTATTCGGATTGGATGAAAATGGCACACGCTCGTTGTGGGAATTTTCACGAGGTTTGCTTCCAAAACGGAATAATTTAGGTGAAGGAGGAAATAAATTAGGGGAAATACTAAAACCTCATTCTCATGCTTACATTGATCTTAATGATGATAATACTGCTGATTTATTTATTACTGTAGACCATGGATTCGAAGTAAGTTATTTATTTATAAACGATTATTAAAAGAAAAATATTTAAATGTTTATTATTTAAGGTATGGTACGGTTCTAAAAACAATGATTTTCGTTACAATCATAGCGTAAATTGGCCAAATACATCAAAAATAGTTGGCCAAAGCTTGTTTATTGATATAGAGTTAATAGGCACTGCAGATTTAGTTACACCAGTATGTTTTGATAGTACTTGTTCTAAAAGTGCTATTATGGTTTATGCTGACGAAACTTGGCATGATTTACAAGTTAATTTCAAAGATAATTCTAACATAGTTTGGAAATTTTTACTGCCACAGAAAGGTCACTTGTATAGTGATACAATTACACTTCGTAGTGGTGATTTTAATATGGATGGTTACCCAGATTTATTAGTAACTTTAGCGCCCGATTCTTTGACATCATCTTCAGAACCGCACGTGTTTTTGATGGAAAACGTTGCCTGTGAAACAAGATGTGGAGCGTTTTCTAGAACCTTTGCTGTTCGCTGGAATGCACTGAATCCTTTGTCGAATGGTTCCATTATGGCCGTATTTTACGATATTTATCAAGATGGTATTTTAGATGTAATGATTGTAAGAGAAAATACTACGTCTAAATCAGCTGCTGCATTTAAAAACAGTTTGGATTATGATGCTAATTTTATTAAGGTAATATATCAAAAGTGACGTCTGTGCTTTTGGGATTTGATTCAAGGGGCTAAAAGAAATTTCAAGCTATTGATAAAGAACAAATAGTTACATTTAAACGAGTAATAGACAACCGGACATTTTCCATATCTCGTATTACGAAATGTGTTCAAATAGGTTGCCTTCTACCCCAAGGCAATCAATCGCATGATTTATCATACATGAACGCTCTAATCCATATTTTCGTCTATTAACCTCAACGTGAATATAGCCATCTAATTGACATATGTTACACAGCTAATTGGAGCGACTATGCATTAAAACTTCACCATGCTTCCATGATAAATTGTACGAATGTTTGCCTTCAAATAGGAGGCAATCTACTTGATTATATTTTATAACAACAAATGTGGAAAATATCTTGTTTCCTGACATTATTTGTGTATGATATATTGACTCGTGTACTTACGGGCTTGGGCTTAATATAGGAATATTTTATTACAATAGTAATATTGACTATAAATAAAATCGACTTTTTTTTATCTACAACTACATTTTTCAATTTTGGCAGCAAGAGCAGTTTGCAGGTTAAAGAAAGCCAGATTATTTTTTTATTTTTTTTTTATTTAGGCATGCGTACATTATGTTACACGTGGAATAATGATTTAATATATCATAAATACTCCTGTTATTACACAACTCGACTAAAGGACTCGCATATAATGGTTACATTACTCTCGGGTGATTACAATACTCTAATTCTAATCTTCATCCTCATGTAATATCAGGCATTTACGAAAATTCTACCGATAGATACCGCATCTACCGAGTGCGTTTGAAAGCAAGTGGTTAATGGTTACCGTGTTCGAAAATTGTACCATATCTATCAGATCCATCTACCGGATCCATGATTTGTGGATCGAGTAATTCAGCCGGTAAATGCGCTAAATGAAAAATCTAACCTCAAAAAGGGTAGTGATGCCAAGCGAAGCGCGCGTTAAAAGTGAAAATGTGTTCAATGTTGGAATCGGAAGTAGGACTGGCCTCAGTTTGTTAACTACGTCAAATTTCAAATCTGTTTCAAACTCTCCTTGCTTTACCACTTGCGTTCATAAAATATCGATTTCGGTAGCTGTAACCTGGTGAACAGCTGTTTCGACATATACCGGTAACAGCTCACCGGTAGAATTTTGCCATTTACGAAAATTCTACATTATTGGAGAAAAAGTTCAAAGTAGCTGACAACTGGTGAGAGATTTGTCAACGTAGCAAATGCGGAAAACATTACTTTTATCATTTGTTGGTGTAGGAAATAAATATTTATTTTGAATATAAATCATATTTTACACTAAATCGTTTCGATGTTTACAATTTGATGTAAAAATAACAAATGATATTACAATTTTACTAGACAAAATCGTCGTCCGACCTGCGATCTACAGTTCATTTCTTCTCCTATATGCTCGTTAAATAATATACTGTTATTTCTTCTATATTATTTTGAAAACAACTTTTCTCTTTCGCTGACCTAGCGCAAGAAGAAATAGCTAGCGAAATATATTTGCTAAGACATCTAGCGAAATGGCTGGGAGTTGTACGCGCCATCTTTGGTATTTTGTTGTGTTAGGTACGTTTTAAATTTGAGGTTAAGTACTCGTACAAAGTGTTAAAATACAAGGAACAAGGAAGTACATCCTCTAACAGTTTAAGTAATAATTTTAGATTTATTTAAAATTAAAGTCTGAGTTGTCCGGACTACACAGGTAGAACTGTCAGTTAATAGTTATGCAATCTGATATGTTTTACTTTAATTAGCGTTCGCTTGCTAAGTGAAAAAAAAAACTACCGTTCAGTACGCATCTAGCGCTAACAAACAGCGCATATTTTTGCTAAGCTAGCGCTATCCCGGCTGAACGCGAGCAATGATTGTTTCACTTTCAACAGGTGACGTCACATAATTTTTATGCCGTTTTCTCGAATTTTATTAATATTTAACAATTTTTTAAAAAATCGGTTATATTATTTTTAGGTCTCTGTTAATATATTAATATTATGGGGTCAAGGCCACATACCCCATTGTTTAGAAGAGTGTAGACAAACATACTTAATTAAAAACAATGATTTTTTAGGTAATGGTATTAACAGGGTTAACAAACCCACGAAGTCCAACAGTAGTTGGTCGTTTAGGCAAAAAGAAACGTACATATGGTACGAATTTGCCAGGTCCAAGAATTTCGTACAATACCACAACTCAAGATGGCGCGACCAGACATGGCGCAAGCGCTCAGTTGCCACAGAGTGCGCACATGGCTTTAGGATTGCCATATACTATCTTTGGGTTAGGTAGAACTCCAAATTTTGTAGATAGTTTAACAGTCAGCCTCAGTAACCAACATCACGACTGGAATCAAATAATTCCTAACTCGCAAATGGTTGTAATCCCATGGCCCACACAACAGCCTTCCAAGTGGCGAATGCAGTTATTTGTAACACCGAGTAAACTTATTTTGATGAGCGTAGCAGCTTTAACCGCTGTTTGTGGAGTGATTACTATAATTATAGGAGTATTTTACTGGCGAGAAAGACAAGAAGATCGTAAGGAAAGACTTCAAGAATCACATCGCTTTCATTTTGATGCTATGTAAAATTTTCATTAATTGCATTGTATCTGTGATAATCTATTAATAAAATGCAACACAATCTTATTTATTGTAATTAATTTGTGTGTATTAACTGATTAAGGGTATATGATACTTAGACTAGTTGGGAGTCAATATAACTTTAGAGGAGGACTATTGTATGAATCATGGTATTCGTGGTAGAATAAAGCGGTGTGCACTGTTTTTGTGATTCAATTTTAAAGTTAGTGTAATGAAAACGTTTAAATTCTATATTTTTATATACTGCGAGTATGTAAAAGTAAATACCAAATAAATTACCGTAAACGTTTATGCTAACGGTAAAATTTGAGAAGTTTTGGATGATATTTTTATATTTTTTCTAGAAAATCTATTTATGGCTTTAAGTAAAGTACAATTTCCGGTTTATCAATTTCAGAAACAATAAATATGTCGTTCTCATTAATATAAAAGTCTTAAATACCAAATTTGAAAAGTTTTTGGAAAATATAAATATATTTTCCCCGAAAATCTATTCAGAGCTTCAAGTAAAGTATCACTTCTGGTTTATCAATTTTAGCCAAAATCTAATATGTTGGTCCCATTCATACAGAAGTTTTAAATACTAAATTTGAAAAGTTTTGGATATCAATATATTATTCACGAAAATCTGTTCATTGTTCAGAGCTTCAAGTAAAGTATCATTTCCGGTTTAATAACTGTAGCCAAAATCTAATATGTTGTTCCACTCCATATCAAAGTTTTAAATACTAAAATTGAAAAGTTTTGAATTATAACAAAATATTTTTCACGAAAATTTTTGGGTTAATGGGTTATGATTATGACATCAGACGCAAGAAAGAATGCGACGATGTAGAAGTTGAGATGGAAGATTGGATTACAAAAGCATTTACGGAAATTCTACCGGTAGATACCGCATCTACCAATTGCGTTCGAAAATACAAATAGTTAATAGTTACCGTGTTCGAAAATTGTACCACATCTACCGGATCCATGATTTGTGGATCGAGTAATTCAGCCGGTAAATGGAGAATCTAACCTCAAAAATGGTAGAGACAAGCGAACCGCGCACGTTAAAAATGAAAATGTGTTCAGTGTGGAAATCGGAAGTAGGATTGTGCTCAGTTTGTTAACTATGTCAAATTTCAAATCTGTTTTGAACTTTCTATTTTTTTTTTCATAGATTAGAAATCTACCCGGTTTACCACTTGCGTACTTAAAATATCGATTCCGGTAGCTGTAACCTAGTAAAAAGCTGTTTACCGATATATACCGGCAACAGTTCACCGGTATAATTTTCGTAAATGCCTAAACAAACCACGCCATTTTTAAAGTTCTGTCTTCTGTCACTTGTGTTATGACATTTGAGTTTTACATGCGATTCATTGGCCGCGTTCAGCATAGCACAGCGCTGAGCGTCGAAATTTACCGAATACAGTTGCTGGACCAATCACATTCGTCCATTCATTGCGTTCGGCAAACTTCGGCTGCCAGCGCTGTACCATGTTGAACGCGGCCAATGTCTTCGGACGGCTGTGGAATTTCACATTTGTCATGTATTCTTTATAATTATAGCGGGAGTTACTGTTGCAAATATCAAGTCACCATGACAGCGATTTGTTTGTAATCTAGCAACAGAGTGAACTGAGTCACAAGTGTAGTACAAGGAAAATACCAATAGACGGCAGCCTGAAAATATCCCTCTTAGGGTACCTTTATAACCAGGGTATTTATTTATTTATTTAACTTTAAACCTTACAGACAACAGTCCAAAAACAGGTAAAGAAAATTACAATGCCTTAAGAAATAAGCAAAAACATTGCATACGTATAAATGCATTTACGCTCTACCTAAAGTTCATGATAACATACTTTACGCAAATTGGTTTTTGTACAATTAAATATGTCACAAACATTATTAATTTTATTGTAATTAGAACACATAATAAAAACTGGAGACTTTTGTAGTAGACCAGTATTAGCTTTAGGTTTGCAAAATGTACTAACTTTACGAGACGCAATACGAGGTACTGAAAAATTAAGTTTAGCAACTAAGTAACTACAGTCAACTTCATTATTTATAAGTTTATATAAAAAAGATAAGCTTTATTCAGAGTGTCTGGTTTCAAGAGAATAGAATTCAAAAGTATGCAGCAATTCTTGATGACTACATCCTCGAGCGGGATAAACGTTATAGGTTCTGAACCACATATACTTTAAAAATTTACACTGTACCTTCTCAATTGCTAATATCGAGCTGTCAGAACGCGGATACCAAACTAAAGAACAATATTCTAAACTAGTTCTCACAAGCGTGAAAAAGAGGGATTTCAAAGCAACTATGTTTTTAAATGATTTAGTATTACGAATAATAAAACCAACTGTTCTGTTAGCTTTGTTCACCGCATTGATTACATGGTGTTCAAATGATAATTTTGGATCAAAGGTAACACCTACGTCTTTCACAATACTTGGACGTTGCAAATGCTCATTGTTTATAGTATAGTTGTGCTCTACAAATTGACGTTTGCGTGTATATGTCATAACTTGACAGTTTTTTATATTTAAGTAAAGTTTATTAACAGAACACCAGTCATGTATTTTATTCAAATTTAACTGGAGTTGTAAACAATCTTCATGAGATTTAATTGATTGGAACAATTTCACATCATCTGCAAACATAAGCATATTACAATTTTTTATAACATCGGGGAGATCATTAATAAATAAAACAAATATTAACGGCCCAAGAACCGACCCTTGCGGGACTCCTGATTTTGCTATGAATGAGTTTGAATAAAATCCATTAAATGCTACACGTTGAGATCTACAATGCAAATGTGATATAAAAAAATTTAACAAGTTATCAGTAAATCCAAAATTTTGTAGCTTTTGAATTAAAATGTAGTGATCGATGCGATCAAACGCTTTGGAAAAGTCAGTATAGACTACATCAACTTGACCGTGATTGTCTAAAATTTCAGATGTATACTGACAAAAGGAACCGAAATTTGTAAGGGTTGATCTTTTTGCCATAAACCCATGTTGCAGCGGTGAAATAAAACTTTTAATTTGAGGTAATATATTATTGTACAATGCAATTTCAAAAACTTTTGCAAAGAGAGGTAGAGATAGATAGAGATATAGAGGTGGGGAGAATGATCATGTAACCTGCGCAAGAATAGAAGGACGCCATTTTGCAGATATAGAGGCGGCAATTTTAAATGTAGAATTAACAAAATAATTATATTAATTTATTTGCATTTTAACATACTTTTGCAGGAATACACAAGCGGTAATTTTAAATTTAGAGTTTCAGAACAATATAATTACGAAATAATGTTGAAAAATTTATTGATATTTTAACATACATACATACATACATACATATTAAATAATACCTAGCAACTTCTGGTGTTGAAATAATATTAATTTAATTAATTCTCTCCTTACTAATTTCCCTTGTATAAGCTCTGTAGGTATATCTTTTTGAGAGATTAAAAAACCTAATTCTAGTATAACAATAAATAATATCTTTTACTAAAATAAAACTATGATTTTGATCTATTAGCGTATCTTTCAAAAAATGTACATGCAGATTAGGAAAAAGAAAGATATTAAAGAAATTAACAATGTATTAAAAAATATGTTTATAACTCAATTTGGTTTACTGCTTACATGTAAAAATAAATTCTTTCTGGCTTAAATCTTCTATTATTAGATCATCCTGGCGTTAAACACGACAACATATTAAAAAATTTAACGTTTCAAACAACACAAGCAAATAAAATAGTAATAAAAAGATAATGCTGACCGCGTGTTTACAAAGCAAGTAGACAGTTGTATCTGCAAAATGGCTACCTCCAGTTTGTACATCGAAAATTGGATGCGCAGTCGTCGAAGCGCTTTCTCCTCACCTCTATATCACTGGTATGGCCATGGCGTGGCTCACGTTTCGTCCGCCATTACCGGGCCAGAGGGTTATAAGTGTTGTTCTTGCGCAAATTATTATGTATTTTCGTAGCTATTTGTTTTGTTTTAAAGAAAAACACATTTAATTATCATTTTAATATGTATTTCAAATGTAAGTAATATATTTTATTTACTTGTGTAGTTTGTTAAGATACCCACCACGATTACTGACATATTGAAAACAACTATAAATTACCAATATTAAGCACAATAATTTAAATTTTTAAAAGGTAAGTTTAGAATATACAATTATTATGTAAATAAGAACTACAGATATTAAATTAGATGTGATAATAACCAGGGACCGGAAACCGAACCCGAACCGAAAACAGTTCCGAACCCACCTTTTCTCTGAACCAGAACCGGAACCACTGTTAATTTGGTCGATATGAACCCGAACCGGAACTGAACCCACTATTTTCGGGTTCAAAAAACCTGTTTCACTGATCTTACATGTTTTAATACTTCTGTCACACATAATTGCAAATAGGAATAGTTTTGTACTGAAATAATTATCTTGAAATAAAACCTATATTTTTAATGTTTTATTTCATTATTTAAAGATGAGGAAGATTAATTAGAAAGCTAGTGAAAGATCATAAAAGCCCAAGCAGAAATATTAAAATTAAAATAAACCTAATTTACAAGTACATAGTTTTTAAAAATTGTGAAGACGTCCATAGACTTCCAAAAACTGCTAATATATTAAATTTGTGGGAGGAACAAAAATTTGTTACACTCTATGACGTTACGCAAATTGAGATAGAAGTTACAGCTTCACAGGTTACTATGGAACGGGCATTATGTGCACTAAAATTCTTTTTGCAACTTCAACGAGCAAATATGTCTGAAGAAATATCAGACAATTTGATTATCAGATTAAATGAAAATTTCTTTACAAAGTAAATTTATTGGTACGGGCTTTATTAATGAAAATAATTGATTTTGTTTTTCATTTTTATGTAGGTACCTAATAGAGTAACATTGTTTTGTTATTATTGAACATATCGCTTTTTATTTACCATACTGGTATGTACAATTTTTTTTATTTCAGATACATATTTTTTAATTTTTCGAACCCGAACCGGAAATGAACCGGTACCGAACCACCTAAAAAAAATTTTTTCTGTACCCGAACCGAACCTGCAGTGACAGCACGCACTTTAGAATTCTATCAAATGAGGCATTTGTTTTCGCTTTTCGCCACGAAGCGAAAATTTGGGAGCATGCGTGTCCAAAAATATTCGCCTGCAAGCGTACGACTCGAGGCGAAAGTATTAAACTAACGTCATTATTTTGTCACAATTCAATTCAAAGCCAATTTACATATTTATTATATACAACTGCCATAATATTTTCTATTGTAATAGAATAAAATCCGATAATTCGCAAAATAAAAAGCGAATATAGAATTCTAAAGTGCATGCTACCAAGTTTCGAAAAAGTAACTTCGCATTCGCCTGTTTTCTATGATAGAATTCTAAAGTGCGTGCTGTTACTACTGAGCCCAATTATATTTTCATTTCAGAACCTGAACCCAAACCGAACCCATTTCTCTGCTGTCTCCGATCCCTGATAATAACAACCCATGTAATATATTCTACATAACCTCTAAATGTATGTCTTAATAATAATTGTGTATTTCTTAAATTAATTAATTTTTATTACCTTTATAAATTCACAGTGTGATAATTTAATATTCTTTTATAATATAATATCACATTTATTACAAATAAATAGTGAAATGAATTACCGATAATGGCGGTGATCTTGGCCCATGGCCACTGGGCCTGCGCACTCAGTGGGTAATTACTGACTTTTGATTTAGTTATCTGTACACCCACTTTGGCGCTAGTATCGACAAAATTTGAATTAAATTTCCCCCGCCATTTCTTAAAAATTTGAAGGTGCGAATTGTGCAAATGTCAAACGAAAAGTGCGATATTGGAAATTAATACTTTAGTGTCATTCACTGTGTTAACATTGTTTCAATGTGTTTTACGTTCTACTTTAATATTATTTGTGCTCAAATCGATGTTGCGTTCCGTTTTGTGACAAACTGGATCGAGTTATTAATAGACATCCAGTTTTTAATATTTGGTTAGAACGCATTTCTTTGAAGAAATTGAAAATATGGACCCGAAGGATACTGCCATACTGTGTGATAAATATTTCTCCGTAGAAAGCAAAATACTAGGGACTAAGAAATTAAAAGTGTACACAGTCTGTTTTTAACAAGTGTGTTATTTTTCTTTCATGTGAATTTCTTTATTATTAGTTTCATATTTTATGTTTAAGGTGGTCCATATTAGCATTGCTTTCTTTTTCCTAGTACTAATGAAGAGCGTATTAATGCAGCAACTGCTGGTAAATTAATAATCAAAAGTTTAATTTTTCTCAAGAATCTTAATCTTTTAATTATTTATAGAAATGTCCACACAAAATGTTTGTACTGCCCGCAGCGAACTCCGTAAAATTGATTATGAGAAAAACTCTACAGGTATTATTTATGTTTAATATAAATGTACTTTTGCATTAATATGTATTAGTTATTTTCATTGTTGTAATCAAACTTTCTTTATTGTAATTAAGCATTTTCTTTGTTGCAATCAAGTCATTGCATAACAAATTTAAATGAAAATTTAAGTTTAACAATCTGTTTTTAGCGCATCCATTTATGTGAAATAGTTTTAAACATTTCATCGAAATAATTGAGATTTATCTTGCAATATTGCAGATTTGAATAATGGGGTATTCCGACATTTTTTAAAAATATTTTTTTTCATTAGTACATACCAGTAGGACTCTGAATATCTAATTTTGAGTAAGAAAATGGATACATCATGTGAGATATGAATTTTTAAAAATTTCATCGCAATTCAAATTTTCTCTTCATTGGCGCGCTTATGACGTCAAATCGATAGTGACATCTGCAACGAACTTCAGCGTCTAAATCCACATGTTCATGACAGCCATTTGCTTTTTTGCACATGGTTTCAGTAGCAGCATGTATTACAGAGTTTGTTTGTGGTAAAAATACGAGTAATATTTCATAATTATGGAACCTGATTATACAAAGACTGATTCTGGTAACCTGCTGTGGGTTCTGCCATGGTAAATGATTATTTTCTCCATAATTCACAATACGTGAGTGCAGAAATACGTAATGTTAAAAGCCGAAGGTATGTTTTGTTCGAGAATTGCTGCAAATAAAGTGGACGAAATGTCAAACAAGAAATATACGCGCGCGTTAACTACTGGCACCATCTATGATTCTAAACGTAAATATCTACCGTGAAATGAGCAACAAATTATCAATTTCACGTCACAAATTTCAAGGACGTTTCTAGAGCTGTAAAAATTCCAATTTTCTAACATTAAATTAGGAATTAAAAGTTTTTAATAAACATGTTTTATTATATTTTCCTACTTTATGAAGATGTAAACAAAAAAAAAAGTTATTATTTTGCATTATTTCCATTTCACCGGAATACCCCATTGTATGACTACCTCTCCAGAGTTTGCGTTTCTCAGTAGAGAAGAGACTAATTCATCATGTGAGTTTTTCGGCATTATGCTTCATCACCGGAGTAAATGAGGAAACAGAACAAGAAGAAATAGATGTGGGCCCATCTCTAAATTCATTGGCAACATCTTCCTCATTTATAGGAAGTGAAACTAGTAAATATGTTGAAGGATTCATTGCAAAAAAAATTTAAACTAAAATGTAAAAACTGCAAAGAAGAGGTTTTAGATATGACTAGTACCAGTAATTTAATTGTCGAGAATTCCGCAGTAGTACATTTAATCGTCCAGTGACAAATTTTATGATTTTATAAAAACTATGACATATTTTCTATTATATTATTCATAATGCTTGTCATAAACAAAATATTTCAGTAATATTAATTAAATCCTTTTAATAAGTGTGCAGTACATGATTTATATACTTCCATTTTGTACAGTATACTGTAGCAAACTAATTTTTTAATGTTTGTTTCTATAAAAGATATTAACAAAATATTAACAGACCGATTAAGAATGAAAACATCATGAGACATTTAAAATATTAAAAATAAGGCAATTTGTATACAGGGTGTTCCGCGACTCGACCGACAAACTTATATCATATATTCCGGGGGTCATTACGATCAAAAAATGTTATATGACCTATAGGTAAATTCCTCTTTGTTTCGGAGATATCGAATGAATTTAAAAAATATATAATTGAGTTAGCCTTGACGAATGAACGTATGTTTGTTAAATGAATGATTTTTGTGTTGTCTTATTAATTTAACCCATTATGTCGCATTTTACTAATGCAGAATATTTCCAGATTGGTCACCTGACTTGTCGCCTTTAGATTTTTTTCTGTGGGGTTGCGTCAAATCTCTTGTGTATAGTAATGGTAAACCAGATATACGCGAAGATTTGACTGACGGTAGTTGAAGATACTAATTTTCTAAAGAATGAATTGGCAGTAATTAACTGGCAACATTCTATGACTCGCAGGATAGCTGTATGTTTAGAAAATGGCGGTTCTCCTTTTGAACATTTGCTGTAATTTTGTATTATTAGCTATCCATTGATGAATAAATTTTCTTTTATCATTTTTTTTAATTCCTTTGATATCTCCGAAACAAAGAGAAATTCACCTATAGGTCATATAACATTTTTTGATCGTAATGACCCCCGGAATATATGGTATAAGTTTGTCGGTCGAGTCGCGGAACACCCTGTATAATAGTTATTTATGTATTAAGGGCATAATCGAAAGATTATAGCACGGGGGAATGTTTAAAGCTCGACGCGCAGCGGAGAGCTTTAATTTTCCCTGAGTGCTATAATCTTGATTATGCCCGTGGTACATACAACGTTTTATTTTATTTTGATTCCCGAAATTCAAGGATTAATTAGGTATACATAATATTGTACGAGTATTCGATATCGTTGTGCTGGCGTTGTAAATTTTAGGTGTGCTGTGGTTTCTATGTAGTTTGTTTGTGTCGCTACATTGTTTGCTGTTTGTTTACAAACAATTATTAATTTAGTGTCAGATGAAAATGGATGATAACCAAGAAAATAAGTATTCCAAAGAAATTTTGGACGAATATGACGGCTGCACAGAGTAAGTTAGTACCAGAAAAGTCCAAAGATACATATGAGAAGGAATACGAAAAATTCTGTGACTGGCGACGTTCAAAAAATGTCAGCAGTTGCGATGAAAAACTCATTATGGTGTACTTATCTCAAATGGTAAGGAAATGTACAATTGTACCTGTTTATAGTCAATTAACAATTTTCATTTTGTTTAGTCAAAGATTTATAAGCCGTCATCTCTTTGGTGTATCTACTCTAAGCTGAAGAAAATGATTAAGGTAAAGGAAGGAATTGATATATCACGGTTTTTTTTGGTTACCGAGTTTATGAAAAATAATTCTGTGGGTGATGTATCTAAGAAATCACTAGTACTGCAACGAGATCATATTCAGGAATTTATTCTAAAAGCACCAGATTCTACCTATTTGTTAGTTAAGGTACGCCATTTGTGACTAATTGTTTATTTTTTTGTATTGTACATTGCTGTTCGTAGGTTGTCACTCTTTTTGGTATGTTTGGAGCGTGCCGACGAGAGGAACTGCACGATTTACGTGTTCAAGATGTGACGCTTGAGGGATCGGTCCTTCTGGTGAAGATTCGTCAGACTAAAACCTACACGCCGAGGCAGTTTACAATTGTCCCGAATAGTGGCCCCGTTGATTACGTGGCTTTATACAAAAAATATGTTGATTTACGTCCTAAACATTGCAAAATAAATAGTCTGTTTTTGTCGTACCACGGTGGTAAATGCACTTCCCAGCCAGTGGGGAAGAACACACTTGGAAAAATGCCTCGAATGATTGCGGAGTATTTAAAACTACCACATGCGAATAAATTCACCGGGCATTGCTTCCGCAGGAGTGCTGCAACTATGTTGGCTGAAAGCGGGGGGGATACAAGAGCTCTAAAACAATTAGGTGGATGGCGATCAGAAAAGGTTGGAGAATCCTACGTCGAAAATTCCCTCCAAAATAAAATTAAGATAGCTCAAAGCATCTCTGGTGAAGCATCTTCGTCGAGCGTCACATCTAACGCATCGATCAGTTATGGAGTTGGTACATACGGCAATGGAATCACGTTAACAAATCTTACTAACTATCCAATTCAATAAAATGTAATTTCAAATAGTTCTTTCAATAAATGTTCTAAAAACATGTTCATGAATAACTAAATGCTAAATCAAAATTTCGATTTATCGAATTTATTGTTTTTTGACATTTATTCATAAGCCACGATTTTGATTTGTTTGAATAGCTGTTGCTTGGCAACTTTATAGGCTCTCGGGCGATAAAAGCCAAATTGCGCCCGTTTTTGAGAGCGGATAAACAAGTTTGATTCCAAAATAAAATAAAAAGCATGTATGTAACTCATAAACATAATAATACAATTTTCGATTTCATATATTTGTGTTTTTTTTTTTAATATTTCTAAATAATGATGTTATTTGTTTATGAAGTATGTATGAATTATTGACTATTTGCATATACTTTAGTGAATTTGTAGTAATATATGCAAATGGCCATAATTCATACATACTTTGTAAATATATAGCAGTATTTAATACAAACAAAAATTTCAAATATCCCGCCTACTGTGCCTTTAAAATTTTAGTTCCTTGTGCAACCACCGAGCGCTAGCATCGCTGAGTTTAAAAGTCCCAAGACAACGATAGAGTTCCCAATCTATATACGTAGTATATGTATCTATTGTCTATGTATTACGTTTTTTGTTGTTATTTCAAGTTTCTTGTTATTTTTAATTTGTTTTTATTTTTATCGTTTCTTTTTAGTGATTAAATAATTCACAAAGGTAAACATATTATAATTTGAGGTTATCAATTTACCTTATTATTTGGGTTAAATTATATTATTTGGGTTTATAATAGCCGTGTTCCTTCGGGCTGTGTTTCGTGATCTAAATGATAAAAGTGATAATGATTAAGAAGAATAATGTTTTTACGCTTCCTATTCGTTATCCCCACTTTCTCATTTTGTGATCACTAGACAACATTCCCCCTTCTCTTCAGAATCAACCTTTTTGAGTGATCCACATGGATTCAGTTCAGAACAAATTGAAAATATACTATTTCGAGCGTAGAAATTTACGAATGTGGGGTTTGTGGCATCAAGGGAAATAAGATTTTTCTACAAAAGCGTGTAATGAACCACATAAAGATTTATTTGAAATAAACATACTTCATAGTCCTTACCAAGAACATTATTTTTTACTTCAATATAACCCATTTTTAATTCTGAATATAACACTAGACAATTGAATATTTATAAAATAAAGCAGGATAGTTTGCATTAGTCTGCATATGACATTGACATTCGACACAAGATTGTGTTGTTTTCTTGCTATAATTTTTAAATCCTGTTTCAAAAGGATCACGATTAAATTAATCAGGATTCACAAAATACCAACATTAAACTCAGCGATGTAAAAATCTAACGCACAAAATTCTCTATAAAAGGAACTAGGAGTAAACACTGACGTCAAAAAATATGCTCAGGCAAATCTAGTCACGCAAGTGCTAACGCAAGTTACAGAATCAGGGCCCTCAGGAATAGAGGGGGAGACAGGGCATGCTATGTATTTCGCCATAAGACGACTTTCCAAATCGTCCTAGTGATTTTCGACCTTATTGAACTGTCAGAATCAGCCGCAAAAGGCTAGTCGGCCAGATGTGTTACATACGTGTGCAGTCCAACGAATAAGTTTTCAATGTCAACAAACGTCACCTATCGTTTTAACTTGTCCGTTATTTACATTACGTTTTTTTAATTAATATTCTTTCGTATTTATTTTAGTTTTATAAAAAAAAATCAAGATAATTTGTAGTTATGGATAATCAAGTATTTATTTAGATTTGGCCAACTGTAACATACCAGTATTTAACTGGTCGACTAGCCTTTTGCGGCTGATTTTGACATTTCAATAAGGTTCAAAATCGCTTAGATGATTTGGAAATATACGCGTGACTATGCCTTGTCACCCCCTCTATTCCTGGTCTAAGGTTAAAACCGTACTCGTGGTACGAGCCATTGTGTCAATCTTATTATTATCGTTACACACTTCACGCTGAACATATTCATAGCTACTACATCTATTGGGTGATTTTATAATTACAAAAATTCTGCTAAATACAAATTCTTCGTAAATTTAATTAAAAATTGAAAAAAAATTCTCATCGAATACTCCTCGATCATTGATAAATACTTATAATTTAATCACAACTTCCTCAAGTACGTTGCTTTTAGGTAACACCCCTCCGCCTTCGGCGTCGGGCGGTTACCAAGCAACGCGCTTTCGGTAACTGTCAAAATTATTTCGTAATTATCAATGTCCTCGGGATATTATAGCTGAAAATGTGTTCATAGCTTCAAGTGACGTATTACTTCCATTTTATCTTTTTTTTAGCCAAAACCTAATATGTAATTTCCCGTGATATAAAAGTCTTAAATACTAAAATTGAATAGTTTTGGATTATATTTTAATATAGTTTTTTATTAATAACTGTTATGGGCTTAGTAAAGTACTACTTCCGGTTGTCCAATTTTACCCACAATCTAATCAACTATTTATGTGAATGCAGAAAGCTTAAATACGGAAAATAGAAATTTTTGGAAATTTGGTATGTTATCGTGGACGAAAAAATCGTCACACACACAAAATGAATTGTACTAATCTATTCCAGCACTCAAATGAGCTATAAACGAACTCTTTTGGGCGCTGTAATAACTTTGTTGCAGAAGCAAAATAGAAAAATATATTTAAAAATTATTAACTTCGTTAAATTCTAGTGAAAAAGTTACAGGAGTATGCAAATTTGCATGAAACTATAATTAAATGCAGACAAATGGCACGCATCTTTTTAGAAAAATGTAAATATCTCAAAACTATAAAAATTCAGATACGCCCTTCTTGTTGTATAAATTAATACAAACCAGTATTATGATTTAAAATCTGTATTTTAAAATTTTGTTTAACTTTTAACATTTCTAACATTGGAAATGTATAAAACACTCGGATACAAATTTAACTAATTTTGCATACAAGATTCATAAGTAGGTACCATATACTTTATATTTATGTAAGCATCTTCTCCACCATATTTTTCAAATAACTCTAGAGTTTCATTTATTAAATCCCCTACATTTGTTCTTTTCTGTTGTGTATAGTCAATCGCATCACCACAATTCACTAAAACAAAATTTGAAAACTATTTTGATATTAAATTTTGAAGTTATTACCGTTTTTATCCTTAAATAGATTCATAACAGGTAAGATTTGTCTGTAGTAAGGAACAAGAGCTATACCGGCCATATCAACTGTAGTAACTAAATTTTGCAGTACTTTTAAGGTTGTGCACATTACATCTGCATTTTTGGTATTTAACGCTCCTAAAAGTTGAAACACTTTGTTAATGAACTAATATTATATATTTCCTTTTTACAAACTTTTGATGGGTATTATTAATTGTGGTATAACAGGGAATATTTTACACCTTCCATGTACTAACATATCACTAATTCCTTGACGCGCAAAGAACTTATATGGCATAGTTGTTTCCCTTAGTCCATCAAAAAACATTGGTAGATAATGGTGAAAATCAAGCTTTTCAATATCAACCTTAAAAATATAATAATTTATACCTTAGTGTATACATATAAATAGCAATTAAATAATACCTTCCAATTTATTTTTGGTCCAGATCTATCTGCTTCCATGCTAATAGGGAAATCTCCGCGCTTATAATGTTTTCGAAAAGCTGTAGGACGCAAAGGCTTCGGTTTATAAGCACCACATTCTGGCGGCTTTGCTACGACTGTGCCACGTTGCAAAGCTTGGATCGTAAATGCAGGAACAACCCTGGGGCCCTTTTTGGGGGCCCCAGGCATATTGTGCCGCAAGCTAGCCCGAAATTCTTTACCACATACCATTTATAAGAAATTTCTGGAAACGTCTAGTTAGAATAATTTGACATGTTTACTTGCTTACCTGTCTATGTCGCGGATTGTCGTCATGGTAATGTTTTATCAATGATTTATATTGCTTTCTTTATCTAAAAAATCTGATGTACTTTAAAGTATTTCAATCACATTTTATTTTTACCTCCCGCCATCCGGTAGGTAAGGGAGGTAATGTTATCGGTCCAAAAATTCGATAGTAAGTTTTCAATGAATAAGCACGAATTAGGGTCCCCACAACACGTTTTTACTATTTTTACAATGATGTCTGTGTGTGTATGACGATTTTTTCTTCCACGATAACTCATATCAAACTTACAAAAGTTTCTATTTTCCTTATTTAAGCTGTCTGTATTCATATAAAGAGTTGATTAGATTTTGGGTAATATCGCATAACCAGAAGAGATACTTTACTTAACGCCCATAACAGTTTTTAAAGAAAAACTGTATTAAAGTATAATCCAAAAGTTTTCAATTTTAGTATTTAAGACAAATTTTCTTGAAAAATATATCGACGTAGTTAAAGCAAAACGACGTATCCGCCATAGTACGCGTTTTGCAGAAAACAAGAAAAACCAAGGAATCAAAATAAACTATATATTTTTTACACAAATGATATATATAATTTTCCTAAACTACAAGGAAAAAATAGGCTTATTTCGTTTTATATTATTGTAGATCTAAAACTAATAAAATTACCCCTTTAAAATTAATTTTAATAAAAATTAAATACGTATTTCGAGAACTGAGTTCTCATCATCAATAGTACAAGGAAAAGTTAAATAGAGTAATCAAGATTACTCAACATGTCAACCATGCTCGGAATGGACCGGAGAAAACCGGAAAAACCTTCCGGTTCATGAAATTATCGAAAATATTGTTCCGGTTTGTGAAATTTTGGAAAATCTTATTCCGGTTCGTGAAAAAATATTAAAGTTCCGTTCCGGTTACATTATGTCGTTTGAAATCTAGGACTGGTTGCCGCACTACGCTGTAATTAACCCTTGTGTAATAAAGCTGCGCCGCTTAATCTTTCTTTACTCTCCGCAAGGGAAGCATGTTCAACACCCAACCTTTCTTCATCAAAATGCTCAAACATCGAAACTGGAATGCATCAAAATATTCAACACCAAACCGTGCTATGCCAAAAAACATCATGGCGGCCATGTTTCATACAACAGTCACCCGATGGCAACAGGGTAGCAGCAAAATTTTAGTTATTCTATGCGTCGGTAGATGGCTTCGTGCCCATAGATAAAGCAAAGCCAGTAGATATACTAAAGTACCGACATGGCGGCCATCTTGGCCTTAAAAAGCAACAGTAATGATTTTTCGTGTCGCTAGAGGCGCTTTTGTCGCAGGTGTAAATTGTCATTGTCAAACGTTAAACTATTCGTGGTGTTGTATTAAGCAATTTTTATTGTGTTAGAGAAACTGAGAATTTGCAAGTATACGCAAACTGTACGTACCTTATTCTGAGATTATTATACGAATGCATGTATTTGTGTTATTGCAGGGTTCTGTAATGTTGACAATTTCATTGGTTATCTACAAAATGTTTCTGTAATAATACAAAATGTTAATTTCAACAACACTATTCAAATTAAAAGTTCTTACTTCACAATGCATTACATATTTCGATTAAATATCGGATCTTCTAATGTTTGTAAATCACTGATGACACCTCTCCTCAACATTTGATATGCAAAAAAAATGTATTATATTTTTATTATGATGAAAATTAATTGCACTATTGCACAACAACAAGGCATTATCCGTGGTAAATTCTCAGTTTATTTTATTTAAATTAAAACTGGTGATTACCAATGTGACATGTGACATTTGACATCTGTAATAGCAGCGCCTCTAGCGACACGAAAAATTATTACTGTTGCTTTTTAAGGCCAAGATGGCCGCCATGTCGGTACTGGTCGGTACTTTAGTGTATCTACTGGCCGCTACTGGCTTTGAGATAAAGAATGACAACTATGTATTAAAAATGTTATAGACAAGTAATGTGTTTCTCTCATGCTGTATAGGTCAAGTTGTGAAATTTGTGTTTTATATTAAAAATGTGAGTATTAGGTGCGCGTATGGCCTCTGTACATTGTACAGTACAGTGATTACAGGAATAAATATAAAAAAATATGAGAGGAGTTAATTTTATGCCATTTTCCAAGCCGATCTCATCTTTCATAGTTTATGCGTAGCTACATCATACTAAATGGTTTCGTGGAAGTAGTGGTATATGTGTCCGTAGTTAAATAGGTTTGATATGTTATGAGATGGAAAATAGCCCCACTTTATATTTACATCAACTACCACACACGTATTACATGAAATGAAATTACCGCAGATACCCATTTACCATCATCAATGCAGGATAATATATTATCACAGCGTTCCGCATTCATACAATTTCGATTTCTGAAAACGTTGAAACATTTTGAGTTAGTATAAATCAGTAAATAGCCAGTAACTAACCGGAACTAAAACCTTAAAATAAGATCGCTCTTTTTCCGCCTTTTTTCAGACCACGACACTAACCATCTTTTTTAGGTCATTCACAGAATAATTTTCAATACTTTTCTTATTTAATTTCGCCCGTGGCACTAACTCTACATTTAAAAAAATTCATTTTTATCAGTAACCGAACATATGTCAACAGAAAATGTCTATTTGTCCACATAGTTCAAGATTTCACCGCAAAAGGCGTACTTTGTGACGTCACGATCGGAATCCCCTATTGAATTTCTTAAAAATGTTTACACTACTTGCTACATACATTGCGATTATTATGTACATTTTAAAAAATTCTAATTTATAAAGTATGTATAATATTATGAAATTTATTATTTATTATATAATGTGATAGATTTGAAATATGTTGTACAACATACAACATTCTGTTGAATTTGCAGATAATGGATAAGTAGGTAAACTTTATGTGACATTTAATATAAATAAGTGATATTTTATGAAGTTTGTTATAAATGATGATTAAATGTTAGCGCTGAAAATTAGAATATTAAAACACATTTATCATCAAACCGGTATATACAGTATTAATACAAAAATAATAACGAATCTAGATGACCGTCGCCTGGCCGAACCCGGTCACGCGGAATCCTCCTTCACGCCGTGATTATTTCTGTAAAAGAATTAACACATGAGAAATACTCAGTGAGGAGGCAATCATTTACGAAAGGTTCGGGCATTCACACACCGTACACACATGTTGGTAACTACGGGCAGTACCGCTAGTTACTACGGAACCTCTGCCGCTTCGGTGGTAATCCGGAGATAATTCTCTTAACCAACTGGATCAGATCACTACAGCCCTAACTGCTGCTACGCTGGCGACCACAGATGTGGGTCACTACAGCCTTCCCTGCTGCTACCGTTGGCGACCCTCGGGTTCACACGATGCGGCCACTACAGTACCCAGTACTGCTCACATGCACACTCACAATCATACACATGCTAGATCAACTCTCTCACCTGAATCACTATAATATCCATGTTCTCACACTGAAATCTAGAAATAAACTGAAATAAAATACGTGAATACCAGTATCATTAAATGTAGCTCTTATCCAACAGCATCGGTTACGTACCTAAATAGCTAATTAGAGACAAAACATAATAAATTTAATAAAAATAATCTTACGCAAAATAATATCTGTGACAGTTCGGCCATCCTGAAAAGTTCCTCGTCCTCGAGGAATCAATCCCAGATTCCTGCAGCATCAACATCCGAAGCGCTGTTGTCTTCCGACAGTTCACATGTACTTAAATAAGGTTTCATTCTGTCAATAGCCACTACGTTACTATATTCTCCTCTTCTGCTTCGATTTGTACCACGCAAATCTTCTACTGAAAATCTATCGTTCGGTAGATCTTTCTTTATTTGAAATTGTCCTTCATATGGATGGTGTGAAATGGAATTGATAGTTTCTCATTTGGATTCAATAGTTCTGGCTACTTTCTTATCTGTTGTTTATGGTAAAAACATCTGATACACAAGTCAGTGTACTTCGCGAATTTTCTCATTCCAGGAAACCAGTAAATTCCAAAATGTCCAAACTCATCAAGACAGGAACGTACTATCTGCAGCCGCTGTCCTCTAGGTACAACCCACTAGATTCCGGACGCGGTAATTCGGTAAACCCGTTCGTCTCGTAAACAGTAATTTTTATAAATATTCGTTTCGTAGTTAGTTTCCGGTGGTTTACTTAAAATGTTCTTGATAATTTTCAACTTGTCATTTGTCCGGCGAGTATCCAGTCAGCTTGTTATATGAAAAAAATTTCAAATTCTGTAGAAAGTCCTTCTCCTGGCACGGGGTTTCGACTTAGCGCATCGACGTGACCCATTCGTAATCCTGGGCGATATTCTATATCGAATGAATATTCCTGCAGTTCCAGCCAGCATTTTCCATTCCATTTAAAATGTATTCCCAGCAGATATACTCTAAATTACTTTAAAGTTTCGACTACTGCTAAAGTCCCTAGATTATACGAATGATACTTCATTTCCGTTGGTGAAGTTTGGCGACTGAAATAAGCAACTGGGTGAAATTTACCTGTGTCCAATTTCTGCAGCAGGATTCCTCCTAATCCTAACTTGCTGGCGTTCGTGTGTACCTCTGTTTCGGCATTAGAATTGTAGAGTTACAAAAGTGGTCGTTCCGTAAGCTTTTCCTTTAGGTCTTCAAATGCTTTCTGTTGTTTCGCTTCCCAACACCACCATGTATCATTTCTCGTTAGATTAGTAATCGGTCACACAATCTTAGCGTAATCTTTAATGAAGTGTCAAAAATAACTTGTAAGTCCTACAAACTGTCTTACTTGATGCACATTCCTCGGTGCCTGAAATCCGGTGACGGCTTTTATTTTCTCCTTTCCAGGTCGAACTCCATCTCGACCAATCTGAAATCCTTAATAATTGATGCTGCTCTGAAAAAGAAACATTTCTTCATATCCAGTGTAAAGTTGTTTGCCCTAAACAAAATGTCAAATAGTGTCGTCAGTCGCTGAATTCCCTCTGTAAATGATGATGGGCAGATGATGTCATCTAAGTAAGCCATGGCGATGGTGTTACGACATGATCCTAGAACTTTGTTGACCAGCCTCTGAAAAACTGATGGTCTATTAGATAATCTAAAAGGGAGACGATTAAACTCGTAATGTCCGTCCGGTGTTACAAATGCAGTTTTGTACTTCGAGCTCTGCGCGATAGGCACCTGGAAATATCCTGACGTCATATCTAAAGTTGTGAAGTACTTCGCTCCTTGCAATTGATCTAGTTGATCATCAATTCTTGGAAAGGGGTATCGGTCTTTTACTGTTACTTTGTTTAAATGCCTGTAGTCTATACACATTCGCACTTCTCCGTTCTTTTTCTTCACTAGAAGAATTAGTGCTGTAAAGGGTGAAGTAGATTCGAGTATAATGGCGCCATCAAGAAGCTCTTGTATTATTCCATGAACGTGTTTTCTCTCTGGAAATCTGTACGGCCTGTAAGTAATGTGTATATCATCAGTCAGTAAAATATCTACTTCGGTCGCGTTCGTGATCGAATATCCTTCACAGTTTTTACAAAACATTCCTAATATTCCTTCAGCAGACGTATTAGTTGTTCGCGTTGATCCACACTTATATCCGTTCTCACGTGTAGTTCATCCTACGTTAAGTAAATTTCTTCCTTTTCTGCGCTTCTGTATTATCAGCTTGACACTTCCATCCTCTTGTTATAATTTTATCCTTCTGAATTGTTAATTCCGCATGTGATCAGTTCCAGACTGGTAGAACACATTCCATCTTTGTCTGCTACTACATTGTTCGCGGGAATACGTGCTCGTTTCCTTCATGGATATGCAAGTAGACCCCATATCGACGTACGTTTAGACAATTACCGCTTACCTCCGCAGAAGTTGTTAGGATGTTCATTTCTGGCAGTTGTGGTTGTGGTTCTTGTTGACGTTGTTGTGGTCGCTGGTTCCTACTTCCACTGAATTCGCCTCCATTTCGTTCTGCACAATTCGATACTCGTTGCCGTTTTTTTGTTATAATGTGAGCGTGTATGTCCCAATTTTCCACAAATAAAACAACAAATGTTCTCCATTCCATCGTCGTGCTGCTGCATAGTATAGTAAGGCCACTTGTTCTGCTGAAAAGTACGATGTAAATCGCGTTTAACGGGAGTAGAAAGGTTTCGTGTCGCTAATTTATCTTCGATCGTCTTAAAATATAATAAAAGAAACTGCGGCTTCTTGCATTCTCTGCCAAGAGCAAGTGTTGAGTAGCGCCAGCTTCTCATAATAATATTGCAGCATGGGTTCATCCGGTTTCTTAATGCGAGCAATCATTTCTTGAAGCAACTGAAAATAATTTTCCTGTGACGGAAATGCCTTCAACAACATAGCATTCTATGACTCCCAAGAATGATTTATTCCTTGCAGCGCTTTATACCATATTTCTGCATACCCTCTCCAGCGAGATCTCACATACATGATGGTAGTTATTTCGTCCCAATTCTGCATAGCGCGTGAAGTGAACGTACATACTGATATTGAGGACTGTTGTTAGGTAAAGTCATGTTGTAATGTTTTTCCAGGTTCGTAATCCAGCTAAACATAAACGTAATCAATATCCGTACTGTTCCAAAAGCTTTGTTGGTGTGATCCCAAAAGCTGAAAGTTAAAATTGTTCTGATCCCACTTCTGAAATGTTATAAATGATGATTAAATGTTAGCGCTGAAAATTAGAATATTAAAACACATTTATCATCAAACCGGTATATACAGTATTAATACAAAAATAATAACGAATCTAGATGACCGTCGCCTGGCCGAACCCGGTCACGCGGAATCCTCCTTCACGCCGTGATTATTTCTGTAAAAGAATTAACACATGAGAAATACTCAGTGAGGAGGCAATCATTTACGAAAGGTTCGGGCATTCACACACCGTACACACATGTTGGTAACTACGGGCAGTACCGCTAGTTACTACGGAACCTCTGCCGCTTCGGTGGTAATCCGGAGATAATTCTCTTAACCAACTGGATCAGATCACTACAGCCCTAACTGCTGCTACGCTGGCGACCACAGATGTGGGTCACTACAGCCTTCCCTGCTGCTACCGTTGGCGACCCTCGGGTTCACACGATGCGGCCACTACAGTACCCAGTACTGCTCACATGCACACTCACAATCATACACATGCTAGATCAACTCTCTCACCTGAATCACTATAATATCCATGTTCTCACACTGAAATCTAGAAATAAACTGAAATAAAATACGTGAATACCAGTATCATTAAATGTAGCTCTTATCCAACAGCATCGGTTACGTACCTAAATAGCTAATTAGAGACAAAACATAATAAATTTAATAAAAATAATCTTACGCAAAATAATATCTGTGACAAGTTTATTTTTATAATTAATATATATATATATATATATATATATATATATATATTATTATAAATTATTATAAACAATAGCATATTCGAATGCAGTATTTTTTTCTGTAGCAAAAATCTAATACAATTTTGCTCTAAAATAATTAGGGGAGCAAATAACTGTACATTAAGATTTTACCATTGAAACCCCTTTGCAGCTTCGTCCAAGTCACCACCCTATATATATATATATATATATATATATATATATATATATATATATATATATATATATATATATATATATATATATATATATATATATATATATATATATATATATATATATATATATATATATATATATATATATATATATATATATATATATATATATATATATATATATATATATATATATATATATATATATATATATATATATATATATATATATATATATATATATATATATATATATATATATATATATATATATATATATATATATATATATATATATATATATATATATATATATATATATATATATATATATATATATATATATATATATATATATATATATATATATATATATATATATATATATATATATATATATATATATATATATATATATATATATATATATAGGGTGGTGACTTGGACGAAGCTGCATAGGGGTTTCAATGGTAAAATCTTAATGTACAGTTATTTGCTCCCCTAATTATTTTAGAGCAAAATTGTATTAGATTTTTGCTACAGAAAAAAATACTGCATTCGAATATGCTATTGTTTATAATTTTTCAATTTCCGGAACCGTAAAAATAATCGAAAACAATAATATTTTTGCAAAAATCATTGGTGCCATGGAACAAAAATTTTAACAAAAGCGTAAACATCTGACTTATTTTCAAAACGAGGAAAATGAAAACACCTTGGAGATACCTTTATTGTAGTTGATAACAATGTATTTGTTGATTACAACAATGTAATTTGACGACAACGAAATTTAAGATTTCTTTAAGAAGTGACTATGATTACGACCCTTAACTTATTTAAATTAAAAGACATAAAATGTATTACCATTAAACAATGCTCCAATCTATTGTAAAATTCTTGTCTGACATTTGCTAATTGTTTATGTGATATTTTTGTTCCATGGCATCAATGATTTTTGCAAAAATGTTATTATTGTTTTCGACTATTTTTACGGTTCCAGAAATTGAAAAATTATAAACAATATCATATTCGGATGCCGTATTTTTTTCTGTAGTAAAAATTTAAATACAATTTTGCTCTAAAATAATTAGGGGAGCAAATATCTGCAAATTAAGATTTTACCATTGAAACAACTATGCTGCGTCTTCCAAGTCACCAGCCTGTATATGTAAATATATTTTTATCCTACACGTATTGAAAATAACATTTTCCTGCGTGTTAGCGCACATGAAAGTGGACGTTTGCATACCTAGGGAAGAAAAAAATTGTACATTTCATTTCAATATATCTAAATAAATAAAATGTATTTAAATGTCTAAATAAAAATGTGTTTAAAGCATATCTGACATTTTCTTGTTGTTTGTATTGGTTTTTATTTGTATAAGTAGTATTTCTTTTTTGATACAAGATTTAATTTAAGGTTAAGTTAAATGTCAAAATTTTCAATCTTCGTTTTATTATGTTTGTTGTGTAGGATAAAAAAATATTGTGTGCTACATGGTAGGAAAGTTCTTTTCCAGTCCTCAGGAAGTATCCAGCCTCGACTACGTCTCAGCTGTATACATATCCTTCGGACCGGAAAAGTACAACTTTCCTACCTAGCAGCACAAATAACTATTACTCGTATTATATAACGTGATAGATTTGAAATATGTTGTACAACCTACAACATTCTGTTGTATTTGCAGATCAGAAAAGTAGGTAAACTTTATGTGACATTTAATATAAATAAGCGATTTTTACCTAGGTATTGTCTTTGGTCAAAAAATTCGGTGGTGAGTTTTTAATGAATAAGCACGTTTCAAGGTCCCTAGAATACGATTTAACTATTTTTACGATGATGTCTCTCTCTCTCTCTCTCTCTCTCTCTCTCTCTCTCTCTCTCTCTCTCTGTGTGTGTGTGTGTGTGTGTGTGTGTGTGTGTGTGTGTGTGTGTGTGTGTGTGCGTGCGTGTGTGTGTGCGTGTGTGTGTGTGTGTGTGCGTGCGTGCGTGCGTGTGCGTGCGTGTGGGGGTGTGGGTGAGTGGGTGAGTGTGTGTGTGGGGGTGTGGGTGTGTGTGTGTGTGTGTGTGTGTGTGAGTGAGTGAGTGAGTGAGTGAGTGAGTGAGTGTGTGTGTGAGTGTGTGAGTGTGTGAGTGAGTGAGTGTGTCCGTGTGTGTGTGTATGTATGTATGTATGTATGTGTGTCCGTGTGTGTGTGTGTGTGTGTGTGTGTGTGTGTGTGTGTGTGTGTGTGTGTGTGTAACAAAATTTTCGTCTACGATAACTTCCATACAATTCTAAAAATTATAATTCTTTCGTATTTCTCTTCGTTACATTCATGCGAAGAGCTGATTAGATTTTGGTTAGAATTGGACAACCGGAAGTACCCTCATTTGAAGATTTTAACAGTTTTTCTTGAAAAAACTATGTTAAATATCATTTTTTCACATTTAATGTTATTATAAATATTAAAGAATATTTTATTACCTAATTACCTAATATTAAATGGATATAGAGTTAACAAGTTATAAAGAAATTAAATTTCATAAAGTAGCCATAGCTGTGGAAACAGCTACTATATTAAGAAAATTTTGATTGAAAGATGTCTGTGTCAAGTGAAATTGGCATGTGTTTGTCTTATAATTTTACTGGAAATAGGTATAGGATCTTTTGCTTTCTGTATGGAATTTGTATAAAATACATACAACTGCTTTAAGGTAATGTACAAGAAATAATAATAATAAATCTTTTACTTTTGCAGATACATTACACGGTATATAGAAAACGTCACAAAATAATAATTTTCTGTATGAAATTTGCATAAAATACATGCAACTGCCGGAAGGTAATGTACAAGAAATAGAATATTTAATTTAGCAAGGAACTTTCCGTATGAAATTTGTACAAAATACATAGAACTGACGGAAGGTAATGTGCTGGCCACATCAGATTTTTTTACATTTAATGTTATTATAAATATTAAAGAACATTTTATTCTCTATACGATTTGACTGCATTTTATACTGCATATTAAATAGATATAGAGTTATAAAATTATAAAGAAATTGAATTTCATAAATTAGCTAGCTATTGCTAGAAACAGCTACTATATTAAGAAAATTGAAAGATGTCAGTGTCAATTGACATATTCGTAGTATATTTGTGTTCTAATTTTACTCGAAACCTCGAAATATAGGATATTTTTGCTCGAAACTTTCTGTATGGAATTTGTGTAAAATACATATAACTGTCGAAAGGTAATGTACATACAAGAAATTGAGAATCTTTTGCAAGGAACTTTCCGTATGGATTTTATAGAAAATACAAAGGCATTTACAAAATTCTACCGGTAGGTACCGCATCTACTGACTGTGTTCGAAACCACGAGTGGTAAGAAGTTACGGTGTTCGAAAATTATACAATATCTACCAGATACATCTACCGGATTCATGAAGAATCTAATCTCAAAAAAAGGTAGTGATGCAAAGCGAAGCGCGCGCGTTAAAAGTTTGGTAACTATATCAAATTTCTAACCTGTTTCAAATTTTCAGTTTTTTTTATAGGTTATGGATCTACCTTGTTTACTACTTGCGTTCTTAAAATATCGATTCCGGTAACTATAACCTGATAAACAGCTGTTTACCAGTAACAGTTCACCGGTAGAATTTTCGTATAACTGACGGAAGGTAATGTGCTGGTCACATCAGATTTTTTATAATTAAAATAAATGTATACATATATACAATCTGGGTGTCGTATCCCGTATTGGAATCAAATCCTCAAAAAAAAGAATATGTATATATATATATATATATATATATATATATATATATATATATATATATATATAACACACTGCTCAAAAAAATTAAGGGAGCACTTTTTTAAAAATCTTTAATTTTTTAAACAAGAGATTTGGGCAAACCAAGGTACGTATGGTCCAACAGCATGTATCTAAAAATCAACAAAAACAATTTAATTACTTTCAGTTATTTCTTAAATTACACTTAGAAATGTAAATAGATAACGCAAAACAAAGTGAAAACGAGTGCCATAGTATAGATGAGAGTTGGGTTTTCTGTAGATTGGCGAGGTTTTATGGCGTATATGTTTTCCACGAGTTCGAATTTGTTCTTCACACCTGCGTGATATATTTCGCATTAGTCTGCGAATGTATTCATTCCCATTCCTGCATCAGGGCTTGTGTAACTTCCCGGATGGTTTGTCGTGAATTAGGGCGCTTACGAACACGTTGTTAAAACTGATCATACATGTGTTGAATAGTGAACGTTTTTATTTATTTGGGTGAAGTGTAAATATTAGATAATTATTATTAATTAAAATAAGTGTTTATTAAACTATAATGAAAATTAATCTTCCTAATATTAAACAAGTATTTAAAATCTAATTAAGAGTAAAACTATAATTAGCTAGATAACACCCACACTATTTATTTAACCAATTAACACTACTATATATTTCCACGATATTACTAATTATTTATTTCCACTATTTATATCACATTTTTATATCACGTTCAACTGTCCGCCTACCGACCTCCACAGCGTCTATATATTCATCTGCTCGGACAGAAGTCACACCTTTTACCCCACTATCTGTCTATTTATGCTCTCTTACTCCTTCCACAGCAGACCAGAAAAGTGTAACGATCAAACTTAGGCGCGAAATTCAAACTCAGTTCATAACGCTGAGAACATAATTTCAATCCCCGTGTATTACTTACCAAGGAAATTTTTGCTCAACTTTAAAGGCCGAAAAATCTCATAAAAGTAAATTTCTTATGCAAAGCATTATATGTAGCATCTAGACCGATCCTTTATCTCCAAATTCGTACAATAATATTCACATGAACTCTGCACAGTTTACAATTATTTAAATAATAATACAACACTACAAAATTCATTGAACGTATGTCTTAGTTTGATTGTGCATGCTTCATCTTCTATTGCGCTGTCCTATTTACTCGTGGGTCTACGACATACGGTATCCTTGCTTGCACCAAGCATTTTAATTTCTAATAATTTTCTTACTTTACCTTTTCTACAGCTTTAAACTGTTGCAATCTATTACTGAATAAACAAACTACCGAATTCTTAGCAAGAGCTGTTTAATTTCTTTTTTTTAAATATATTTTTTTGTCTGTAAAATTAAACTGTGCCTTAGTGTCCTTGTATACCTAGCTTCACAATACTCGTCAACATTACCGAGTATTCACTTCCACAGCTATCCCAATATACCAGTAACTTGCAGACTCGCCGTTACTGTCCTCGTCGTACACTATAGTTTCCTAATACTCGTCAGTAGAATTTGAAATAAATAAATAAATATATCATCACGGCTTATTACCCATTGCTGGGTGTGCCAATTTGTTTTATACACAGATATCGGTAATGATGAAATATTTGCACCGTACGGGCGCTTACCAGGCATCGCCTCACGGGCACTCATTGCTGGCGTGGAGAGTGTACCACAGGAGTCAATTTTGTGCCATTTAAAATTGGAATTTTTTAGCGTCGGTCGGGATCAAATCCGGTTCCCCATATTCGAGACTTGACACTCAGGCACGCGGCCACGAGACCCCATGTAGAATTTGAAATCTGACAGAATTGCGATTCTTCCAATTCTTTCTCAAGATAGATTTCAAATTTGAAAACTGACAGAATTGAGATTTCCCCAATTCTTTCTCCGGATTGATTTCAAATTCTACTGGTCTGGTGCACGGAGAACCCAATTCTGACAGAATTTGAAATCGAGGCCCGAACGACTTCACAACTTCCAAACAGGAACAAAATGTCACAAATACATTTGCATTATAAGGACCGTAGAAACATTTCTCGACAAAGAGTTTATATACCTCTATCTCTAGTTGTCTCTTTCTGATACCTCACTATTGTTTGTTATGTTCTCGGCTGGACAGAAAGTTTCTGTCCAGCCGAGAACATAACAAACAATAGTGAGGTATAGGCGATCTCGATTTAGGGTACCTTTATAACCAGGATATGGCCATGGTCCAAGATCACCGCCATTGTCGGTAATTCATTTCCCTATTTATTTGTAATAAATGTGATATTATATTATAAAAGAATAAAAAATTATCACACTGTGAATTTATAAAGGTAATTAAAATGAATCAATTTAAGAGATACACAATTATTATTAAGACATACATTTAGAGGTTATGTAGAATATATGGTATGGCTTGTTATTATCACATCTAATTTAATATCTGTAGTTCTTATTTACGTAATAATTGTTTATTCTAAACTTACCTTTTCAAGATTTAAATGAGTGTGCTTAATATTGGTAATTTATAGTTGTTTTCAATATGTCAGTAATCGTGGTGGGTATTTTAACAAACTACACAAGTAAATAAAATAAAAATATTACTTACTTGAAATACATATTAAAATGATAATTAAATGTGTTTTTCATTAAAATAAAACAAATTGCCACGAAAATACATAATAATTTGCGCAAGAACAACACATATAACAGATGGCCCGGTAATGGCGGACGAAATGTGAGCTACGCCATGGCCATACCATGGTTATAAAGGTACCCTATCTCGATTAAGATCGCAGCGCCGGAACGGTGGGTTAAGGAAGCTGCCAGATAGAGATACTCGAGGAAAATAACTACTGACTGAGACAATATTGCTCTGTATTTAGTACCTAACAGTACTATAATTTAGAAGTTTTTGTAGACTATGAAATTTAATAAACTCTCATTTTCGGTCGAGAAAGTTTTCAAAGCTGGGCATATTATTTGTGCAATAGTGTCAGTGCAAATATGGCGGCTAAACTAGCACTGCCACCGGATGAGGGCAGAACTCGTTCAGTGTGATCACGTGATATCTTGCACTCAGTGCGCACTTGCACTGTGTAAGCTGAAAATGCTATTAGTTTCTTTCAATAGTAAATTTAAAAAATCTGATGTGGCCAGCACATTACCTTCCGTCAGTTCTATGTATTTTGTACAAATTTCATACGGAAAGTTCCTTGCTAAATTAAATATTCTATTTCTTGTACATTACCGTCCGGCAGTTGCATGTATTTTATGCAAATTTCATACAGAAAATTATTATTTTGTGACGTTTTCTATATACAGTGTAATGTATCTGCAGAAATAAAAGATTTATTAATATTATTATTATTATTATTTCTCATACATTACCATAAAGCAGTTGTATGTATTTTATACAAATTCCATACAGAAAGCAAAAGATCCTATATTTCCAGTAAAAATTATAAGACAAACACACTATGTCAATTTCACTTGACACTGACATCTTTCAATCAGAATTTTCTTAATATAGTAGCTGTTTCCAAAGCTATGGCTACTTTATGAAATTTAATTTCTTTATAATTTTTTAACTCTATATCCATTTAATATTAAGTATAAAATGCAGTCAAATCGTATAGAGAATAAAATATTCTTTAATATTTATAATAATATCAAATGTGTAAAATCATATTTAACATAGTTTTTTCAAGAAAAACTGTTAAAATCTTCAAATGCTGGTACTTCCGGTTGACCAATTGTAATCAAAATCTAATCAGCTCTTCATATGGATGTAACGAAGAAGTACACGAAAAAATTATAATTTTTGTAACTGTAGTATTAGAGTTATCGCAGACGAAAATTTTGTTACACACACACACACACATCCACACACACACACACACACACATCCACACATACACACACACACACACATACAGACATCTTCGTAAAAATAGTAAATTCGTATTCTAGGGACCCTAAAACGTGCTTATTGATTAAAAACTCATCATCGAAATTTTTGACCGAAGACAATACCTTACTTACCTAAAGGTGACGGAAGGTAAAAATGAATCTTCGGTGAAATGAAAGCCGCTAACTTTCATGTAGGGACTTGGATTTCCTCAGATTATTTATCCAGATTTTACGCTTATTAACTAATTCTCCACCTAACTTTACTTTTTCTTTGTCTGTAATGGAAAAGAATGGAAATATAAATTTGGATCTTTCTTTATCCACGAATTACACTGTGAAATACAGCAATAAAAATTTGATTTTGACAAGTTTTGTACCGTAGCATTCATAAAGGTTATGACATGTCTATCTGAGAGCTTCCAAAATCTGCCACAAGATGGTATATCGCTTAGGAAGAGTTAGGGTACCTTTATAATCAGGGTATGGCCATGGGCCAAGTTTGCCGCCATTGTCGGTAATTCATTTCCTTATTTATTTGTGATAAATGTGATATTATATTATAAAAGAATATTAAATTATCACACTGTGAATTTATAAAGGTAATAAAAATTCATTAATTTAAGAGATACACAATTATTACTAATATTTACATTTAGAGGTTATGTAGAATATATGACATGGGTTCTTATTATCACATCCAATTTAATATCTGTAGTTCTTATTTACATAATAATTGTATATTCTAAACTTACCTTTTAAAATTTAAATGATTGTGCTTAATATTGGTAATTTATAGTTGTTTTCAATATGTCAGTAATCGTGGTGGGAATCTTAACAAACTAAACAAGTAAATAAAATAAAATATATTACTTACACTATAAATACGTATTAAAATGATAATTAAATGTGTGTTTCATTAAAATAAAACAAATATCCACGAAAATACATAATAATTTGCGCAAGAACAACACATTTAACAGATGTCCCAGTAATGGCGGACGAAACGTGAGCCACGCCATGGCCATACCCTGGTTATAAAGGTACCCTAGGAAGAGTTAGGGTACCTTTATAACCAGGGTATGGCCATGGCGTGGCCACAGATATATAATAAATAGATTGCTAAACCCGTGTGCTAGCTTTGTGATCTGATGGGCGGTTATGGTTACCAAACTACGCTAACTGCGTTTTTTTGCAGCATTACAAGGCAGTACATATTTTTCACTTTAATTTAAGTATGTACAAAATATTAATTAAATTGCACTTAAAAGTCAAAATCAAACAAAGTATTAAGCAGCTTGCACACTAACTAATATGAAGTTTGAACACTAACAAAATATGTTGTTTGCAAACAAACACAGGACAAACCAAACTTCCGAATTGACTGAACGCAGCAGCGTGCGATGTGACAAGTTCATATTCTGGTTGGTTATCCGTTTAAAAAGACTGGCGCGAGTGATGCGTGCGCAATTAGGGTAGTTTTCTCTATGAAATCACAAAATCTGACGCCATTGTCATAAACTTTAGCTATCTATTTATTTTATATCTGTGGGCGTGGCTCACGTTTCGTCCGCCATTACCGGGACATCTGTTATATGTGTTGTTCTTGCGCAAAGTATTATGTATTTTCGTGGCAATTTGTTTTATTTTAATGAAAAACACATTTAATTATCATTTTAATATGTATTTAAAGTGTAAGTAATATATTTTATTTTATTTACTTGTGTAGTTTGTTAAAATACCCACCACGATTACTGACATATTGAAAACAACTATAAATTACCAATATTAAGCACACTCATTTAAATCTTGAAAAGGTAAGTTTAGAATAAACAATTATTACGTAAATAAGAACTACAGATATTAAATTAGATGTGATAATAACAACCCATGTCATATATTCTACATAACCTCTAAATGTATGTCTTAATAATAATTGTGTATCTCTTAAATTAATTAATTTTTATTACCTTTATAAATTCACAGTGTGATAATTTTTTATTCTTTTATAATATAATATCACATTTATTACAAATATATAGGGAAATGAATTACCGATAATGGCGGTGATCTTGGCCCATGTCCATACCCTGGTTATAAAGGTACCCTAGAAAGAGTTGCCTATTGACAACTAGGGTACCTTTATAACCAGGATATGGTAGGGTACCTGTATATACAGGGTATGGCCATGGGCAAAGATCGCCGCCATTGTCGGTAATCCATTTCCCTATTTATTTGTAATAAATGTGATATTATAATAAAAATAATATTAAATAATCACACTGTGAATTTATAAAGGTAATAAAAATTAATTAATTTAAGAGATACACAATTATTATTATGACATATATTTAGAGGTTATGTAGAATATATGATATGTGTTGTTATTATCACATCTAATTTAATATCACTAGTTCTTATTTACATAATAATTATATATTCTAAACTTACCTTTTAAAAATTTAAATGATTGTGCTAATATTGGTAATTTTTAGTTGTCTTCAATATGTCAGTAATCGTGATGAGATCTGAACAAACTACACAAGTAAATAAAATAAAAATATTACTTACACTTTAAATACATATTAAAATGATATGTAAATGCGTTTTTCATCAAAATAAAACAAATAGCCAGGAAAATGCATAATAATTTGCGCAAGAACAACACATTAACAGATGGGCCGGTAATGGCGGACGAAACGAGGGCCACGCCATGGCCATACCCTGGTTATAAAGGTACCCTCTTAGACCAGGAATAGAAGGGGAGACAGGGCATGCTATGTATTTCGCCATAAGACGACTTTCCAAATCATCCTAGCGATTTTCGACCTTATTGAACTGTCAGAATCAGCCGCAAAAGGCTAGTAGGTCAGATGTGTTACATACGTGTGCAGTCGAACGAATAAGTTTTCAATGTCAACAAGCGTCACCTACCGTTTTAACTTGTCCGTTATTTACATTGCGTTTTTTTTTTATGAATATTCTTTCGTATTTATTTTAGTTTTATAAAACAAAATCAAGATAATTTGTAGTTATGGATAATCAAGTATTTATTTAGATTTGGCCAACTGTAACATAACAGTATTTAATTGGTCGACTAGCCTTTTGCGGCTGATTTTGACATTTCAATAAGGTTCAAAATCGCTCAGATGATTTTGAAATATACGCGTGACTATGCCTTGTCTCCCTCTCTATTCCTGGTCTAAGGGTACCCTATTGACAACTGACAAGCTGCGACATGACATCTAGTAAGGAAAATATGAACTTTCCGAATTAGTACTGTTTATTTTGAGTGTTTGGACTACATGTGCTTTGGTCGTTTGTTGTGATTAGGTGAAATGATACCCCCGATTAATTTGTTTCTACGCCGAGGCGAGCGCTAGTGGGCATTGAGAAGAATAACTATGGCTGAGTCGATAAAGTGAAATATCTGTACATTTACTAGGCTCCATCTATTCGATAATAGTCATACTTTGTTCCAAATCACAAACCCAAAAGTAAAAATATGTGGTGTGGCAATAATTTCAAATTTATTTACGAATGTAAAGATATTTTATTTATACGAGATGAAATATTAGTATCATATTGCAATAATAACTTTTCTTGGAAAGAGTAATGATAGAATGAATAATAAATAAGAAATACCTATATAATATTATTCCCTAATTACATAATATTTTGTATTTACCGTAGGAAACGTTTATTATGAGCATATATTTATAGACTGTTACATTTTCATAATTATTAAAAAAAACTAATAATAGGTGTACCGTGTACATCATAATATAAATAATTTTCGTATGATGTTAAATGTATTATTGTTTTCTTATAATATTTGGTTTGCAGTGAATGTCTTGTTTCAGTTTAGCGTAATTCACTATTCTTCGATATTGTAAAAAGCATGTTTTATAAGAAAGTTTTTAATATTTTTGAATGGTTTTTGATTCATATTGTTTTACTTTTTCGGGTATAGTTTATTATATAGATCTAAATTCAATGTACATATTTCATGGACTTTTGAAGCCTGTAAGCAGGTTTGCGCAATGAGTTTGCAGATCTAGTGTCACAAATCTCCATTTCAAATAAAATTTAATTTGGATTTATGTATTTCACGAAGTGAGTTTAAAATATATATAGATGGTAGAGTCAAAATACCCAAATCTTTAAAATGATCACTATATAATAGGCGACGCCTACCTTTTAACTGGTAATACCAAGATGAAAAATATGTTTTGTCTTTTTACTTTATAATACTAATAAATATTAATATTAGAAACATAGCATAAATAGTTATAAGCTTTAAGAGAAAATATATTTTAAAAAAAAGTCCGTAAGTAGAAAAAAAGCCTACAATCACACAACACATCACCTAATGCCGCTCGCCTGCCCGCTCCTTGCCGTTGCTCACATCGAGGTCATTGAAGATTACAAGAGTGTATGTTATTCCCTCTCTGTCACAGCAGCAGGCCGTTACTTTGCGCTGTGGGATAAATTCAAGTTGCACTTGAACAAAAATGGATGTTGTATAAATATCAGATCAAAAATATCCGTATTTAAAACATCGATATTTACAAACAATATGAACTGATTTCCGACTTTTCACTCTTGAAAATAAAATAAAGTAAATATGCTTTCATATTTTGTAAAAGAGGAATCTTTAGACCAAATAAAAAATAAAGTTATTATTATTATTATGCTTTCATATTTTACAGTTAATAAAAAAACAACAACAATGTCGGTACCTATAATAATAATATACACAAATCTATAAACTTATTTTATTAAAAATCAAATGTTATCTCTAACCACTGAATTTAAAACACATCTGAATCGCAGCTATACAGAAATAAATATTTTGATAACCGTTTCCCTTTTATTTTATTTCTTTGTATACTCTGTTATGGTGGAAGTATTTTCTCCAAACTAGGGTAGACATCATATAAACTGTGACGAAGCATATGTAAGTAAAGGAATTACACAGGAGAGTAGCGTGTCTATGATTAACAATTCTTGACATATTAGAAATGCATTTTTGAAAACATCGAGAGCAAATATCGAAAACAAACATCTATGTCGATCGATATTATCGAAAAACATAAAATATCGAAAGCTAAATATCAATTTTTCTCAAACATCGATGTATCGTGCGCATCCCTAGTTGCACTATCCTGATCGTATGGTTTAGTTTGTGTTATATTCTTGCAATTATTAATACATTTATTATGAAATAAATACGAGTAATTCTATTCCATGCATAAACTCTTCTACCGTTATATTGAGGATTTGTCTATTATCGAGTACAATATTGGTTTTTGATTCCTGCTTTTTACACAGATTTATGCTTATGTCTTTGGTTCGTTTTGTTTTATCTTAGTCAATCTTAGTATTCTATACGCTCTCGTACTAGTATTTTCTTGGTTTTTGTTCATTGTTATTAATTGATTAAAGAATTTTTAAAAAATGTAAAAATGGTTTTATAATGCTGTGTGCCAATGTACAAAAGCATGGCCAAATTTGCTAATGTTTTCAAATTTTCACGCGATAGTGAGATGCGAAAAAATAGATGAATGCAATACATCGATAAAATTTTAAAATTACATTATCCTCGGCAGTTTGTACAGGTTTGGTTTTAAAAAGAAAATGTTTAAAATTGACGGATGACGCAATACTCACTGTAATTAAAAATCAGACATCATATTAATTTGTCAAAACAACAAAAGATAAAAATCCAGATATTCTCCGTGACAATATACAGGCTGTTCTGTAAATTCATAGTATGGATAAAGAGAATTGAATAAAGTTATAATCTGAAATATATTTTGCAAAATCTGACAAGTTGTAAAAGTTACGGGACTGTAAAGTCGACAATTACGAACAAGCTATACTATTAAGTTAAAAACTATACTTATTAAATTAAAATTTAAAAATTAAGTTGTTCAAAAATTACTTTTACTAATTAAGAATACACCGACATGCGTTTGGTTTACGGAGAAGTGCTCCAAAACAGCCCCATTAATAAAAAGTGTCTATCCATATTTCGCTTCTGACTTCAAACCTTCAAGAATGAGAAGTCTTGTTATATTCACTCTAATTGATGCGAGTTTTAAATAATATTTTATTCAAATAAATAATTGTTATTGGTCCATCTTGAATTGCTTTTACAATTGTAACAATTACCTACCCTACATTAGAAAAGAAATAATTGTAAATTACGATACATTGCAACCGTGATTATTAGTGGTAACGTATGCCACTTTATTTACATAACTCCCTATTTTAAAACGAAAAATTAACTTAAATAATAAAACATGAAAGTGATAAAATTGCAAATCAAATGCAATTCTTTTATGTACTACAGATGTATTTTATAACGTAACACCGACCAAACATTTTTTTTTAATTTTGAAATACGATTATCTGCAAAGGGGGTTGAAAAAGGGGTAAAAAATGGATGGTATACATTTCAATGTACTGATTCTAAATCATAAAGAAATTTTCCAGAATACAGAGAATTATTTCTTATTATTTATTTTATTCTTCAAGTGTTCATTTTTAGTGCCACTGACCAACACAAAATTTTTTATTCAAAATAATGATTTATCTAATCACATGAATAGGAAATAAATAAATTTCTAATTATTTCTATTAAAAATATCATGTTGAGGAGTGACAATAAAAATGTACACTTCAAGAATTAAATAAATAATAAGAAATAATTTTCCGACTTTTGGAAAAATTCATTTTGGGGGTATGTGACTATAATCGAATTTCAATATGTCATAAAATATAAAAATTAAACACTAGCGTCTCATTACTCTCATTATTATTATAATAAAAAAAAAAACTAACTCGTATTGTAATTAGTCAATATAATATTTTGGAGATGGGATATGTGACGCTATCATGGTAGGATCGTGGAAGAAGACAGATAGACTGGGATGGAAGAAGGTAGTTATAGACCAGCGTCGTGATTATGTTGTGACATGTGGCAAGGCGACAGGTGGCTATAACTATCAATTTTTCTCTCAGTGTACATATCTTTTCCCCAAATTTTTAATAATAATTGTTTTCTCATAAACTACAAGGAATTAATCGATTGAAAAAAAATACGGGTATTTATTTTTTGTCTGATATAATATTATGTATGTTAAAATCAATTTTAGAAAAGTAGCATATAAAATTTCTATTTTATTTATTTATACAAGCTACAAAAGAAAATGTACTTTCGCCTGAGCAGTACAGCTGTACAGTCGCACCCCTTGACCCCTGCAATAGATCCAAACACGTGCCCTGTGTATAGGACTGGGAGCAGGTAGCCTTTCGTTCCTCCCTGGCTCCCAGTCCCAGCCCCCTGCTCTAGCCATCAGCCTTACTCCGTACTCGTCCGTAGCTTTGCGACGCAAAGTTTGCGTCAGAGTGGTCAGAAATTCAATGCTAGAGACAGATGATTAGCACTTTCATTATTATTGCTATTATCATTAGAGAAATAATTACTTAATATCCAATATTAAATGAACATATCGGGTGTCTACTTTTTTTACTCGAACAGGAAATTTAATGTTAAAATTTGTGCATGGATGAGTATCCAATTTGTTGTTAAATTATTTCGTATGTACAAGTTAGAAGCAAAAGAAAATATGCGAATTAAGGCAATTATTAGAGTACCATGACAAACAAAACAATAATTTTTTTTTTTCTTTAAGCGTATGCTACTGTACACACTATAGAAGATATTCATTGTCATACTAGTACAAAAATGTTATTATTGAACTAGTAAAAAAATGTTAGCGTGTTTATTCACCGCTGGCGGCGGCAGTCGCTACAGCACAGCAACACAGATCATATTGAAATTTGTTATTTGACAGTTGTATCGTTTTTAGTTTGTAGGGCAAATTCTGCAATTAAAAAAATTTCAGAAAAATGTCAGAACTTATTTGAAACCAGGGCCGGATACGAGGTCTAAAGCCGGCCCGGGAAAATAGTAGCAGATCGGCCCGAATTAAAAATTAATTTCAATTTGAAAAAAGAATCATTTTAAATTATTGTTTTTAAAGCTGGATTTTAGAATATCTACCACTCTTGAAATTCCATTTTTTTTGTTACAATGAAGTAACCCAAAATTAAAGCGCGGAAACAAATATTTTTATTATTTTTTCGAAGAAATAAAGTCAGATTTTACCTCTTCTAAAGGCTCTTGAGAAAATTATGACTTCTTCGTTCGCAAATTTTTAAAAAATACTTGAACGGAAAGTCACCTAATGCGCTGAACTCAATTGGGCAAAATTCGGGTGGTGCATGCATTTTATAGGTATTTCGCGCCGAAATGATTATTAGTCCGTATTTGTGAAAAAAGTGAGTATATCGCTTGCTTTAATGTAATATGAACCCAACGCACAGAACTCAATTTGACGATACTCGGATAGCTATACATTCATTTTATAGGAATTAAACCCTTCAGAAATAAATCCAAGATGACTATAAATATTGTTTTCCGGGCTCTAATTTTTGTGGAATTCAGTGTTTTTATTGGTTTTACAAATATATTCCTTTTTTATGGATCATAGGAAATACAAAGGTAAAAAATCTGATGTGGCCAGCACATTACCTTCCGTCAGTTCTATGTATTTTGTACAAATTTCATACGGAAAGTTCCTTGCTAAATATTCTATTTCTTGTACATTACCTTCCGGAAGCTGCATGTATTTTATGCAAATTTCATACAGAAAATTTATGTCTTAAATTATTATTTTGTGAGGTATTCTATATACAGTGTAATGTATGTATCTGCAGAAATAAAAGATTTATTATTATTATTTCTAGTACATTACCTTAAAGCAGTTGTATGTATTTTATACAAATTTTATACAGAAAGCAAAAGATCCTATATTTCCAGTAAAATTATAAGACACACTATGTCAATTTCACTTGACACTGACATCTTTCAATCAGAATTTTCTTAATATAGTAGCTGTTTTCATAGCTATAGCTACTTTATGAAATTTAATTTCTTTATAATTTTTAAACTCTATATCCATTTAATATTAAGTATAAAATGCAGTCAAAACGTATAGAGAATAAAATATTCTTTAATATTTATAATAACATTAAATGTGAAAAAATGATATTTAACATAGTTTTTTCAAGAAAAACTGTTAAAATCTTCAAATGATGGTACTTCCGGTTGACCAATTGTAACGAAAATCTAATCAGCTCTTCATATCGATGTAACGAAGAAGTATACGAAAAAATTATAATTTTTAAAACAGTAGAATTGGAGTTATCGCAGACGAAAATTTTGTTACACACACACACACACACACACACACACACAGACACACATACATACACACACACACACATACAGACATCATCGTAAAAATAGTAAAATCGTATTCTAGGGATCCTAAAACGTGCTTATTCATCAAAAACTCACCACCGAATTTTTTGACCAAAGACAATACCTTCCTTACCTAAAGGTGACGGAAGGTAAAAATTTCATATATGGCTCTAAATTCTTCCCTATTAATTTTAGAACTAAAGTGTAAATACAAAAATGATAACAATTAAAAACTGTAGCAAAAGAGTCTAAATTTATTGATATAATAGATTCTTGTCATGAGACAAACAAAATAAAATATCCGTCATTAAGCAAGACAGAACATACAATTCAATGGACGTATTGTTTCACTTTGACAGCTGCGATGGTAAATGTATCCATGATTACTGATAAATAAATTAATGAATTTAATAATTATTAAAACTTTATGAGAGATGTCATCTGCGAAACTTAAGAAATGCAACTGTTTAACATTTTGTGCTATTGTTCGTGGCTCACGCTCACTGTAACGAAACGCATGCAAACAATAATTTGGGACTTGTAAAACGCAGTTTTTAATTTTTAACATTTTTGTATTTACAGTTTTGCTCTAAAATTAATAGGGCAAAATTTTAACATTGTATTTCCTATGGTCCACAAAAACAGTAGACACCCGGTATATAACGATCAAAATAAAATTATTGACTGGTAGGTAATCTAGATTAGCCGTTTTGGCTAAGATTAAAAAAAAATTCTTTTGATAATTTATTTAAAAATTGCAGTAAGGTCGGCCCAATTTTAAGGTTCGGCCCACCTGCATTTGCCCGGTTGCCTGGTAGCCGTATCCGGGCCTGTTTGAAACACTTGAAGAAAAATTAGTGAATGTCATTCGGAGTAGAACATCCTTTTTGTATTTTACCCAGCTAGCCTGACCTTGGCTAGCGGCTCGGCCGCAATAGCTGAATTCAACACAAAGACCGCTATCTTCTCCTAATAACATGATATACAAATGTTTGTTGTTTCTGATATATCTGACATTTTTTAAATTTTATTATTAGTATTAGAATAATAGGAAGATTTAATCTAGAATAATAATAATAATATCAAATGAAATATATGTCAGAAACATCAAACATATATTATTGTCTTATTTTTCAAGGCACTTTAATAATTGCCTTAATTCGTGCATTTTCTTTTGCTTGTAACTCGTACATAAGAAACAATTTAACAACAAATTTGATACTCATCGATGCACATTTTCATTCTGAACATGTTTCTTCATGGCACATTTTTTAATAAAATTGATAGATAAAGCGATATCGCCAAATTAAAATTTTAACAAAAAGTAGACACTCCGTATATACTTGCTGTACGCATTTTTCCCTTCAATTTTTTGTTATTGCTTGTTGTGTCGCCTACCCTGTTATCCGACCCACAAGCCGTCATTATTGATATATTTACAAAACAACTTTATTAATATAAATTTGTAATTTTTCCATGATTAGATAAAGCACAAACACGAAGTAAGCATATACGAGCCTATATCTACAATTTGAATTTAATAATTAATAAAATTTTACATTTTAATGAAAATAATTATTGGGAACTATTTATAATTTTTTTGTATTCATAGTAACACTAACAATACCAATGACTAGTGCGTACCTATAGAACGTAATTTTTGGAAATTTCTAAAAAAATTCCATGCTTCTAATTTTTAAGTTAAGTATCGGCATACAAATTTAATATATAAAACTAAATGTGGAATGAACAAATTCCAAAAAATTGTATTCTTTTTTATGAATATATACATATATTTCTTTAGTGATTAAGGAAAGTAAATTTAAAATGGTAGTTTGCCAAAGAAGTCAAAATATATTAACAAGTTATAAAAATGTATCATTAGTAAAAATACCACAGCTTGCCAGACATATTAAAACAAAAATTTGGAATAAGTACAATGACAATAAAGTTATTGAACAATTAAATTGTGTTAGGTTATGTACTAAACAATATCTTCATACTTCTCCGTTGAATTATGCAGGATTTGCTAAGTTGTCACCACAAGAGGTATTAGCGAATGCATGTTAATTAAATTTATATTATTATTGTAATTATAAAAGTTAGATTATTATGTAATAACTTGTAATGGTCTCGGTTTAGGTAAATAATATATTAAGAGCTAACGAATACAGTCATGAATTTACTGGAACTGGATCAGTTAAGTCCTATGACAGTAATCAGTTAGCATCAAATAATCCTATAGAAGATACTCGATCGGAAGCAATATGTCTTTTGACAACTGGTACAAATATTACAAAACGTAATTAAATTAACTTTTACTTATATATATATATATTTTGTAGGCTTATTGCTGGGAGTATTCGATGGTCATGCAGGAGCTGCCTGTTCCCAAGTAGTGTCGAAACGACTTTATAAATACATTTCTGCTTGCTTATTACCACCAGAAATGTTGACTAGATATTATAAAGCTTTATTAAATAAGGAAGACGTTAAACTTATTCACACATTTAACGATAAAGTTCAATTTGTTCACTTCAATTTTTCTATTTTCCATGGAGTCACCGATTTCATTATAGTTTATCTATGCACCGCTAGGTCTACTCATAGCGCCACTTCCTGATATTTAACGAAAATACTTACCGAATGTGTTTTAATTATCAATATCTTCTATATTAAACGATAAATATTTAAAATACTTGCCTAAGAAATACAAAAATGTGTACAGTACGCAATACTAAACAAATTTTAGGAATAGAATTTCACAGACTTGAGGAAATAAATAAAACTAAACATTTTATTTTTTTTAAGTATGTTCCCAAAATTTAATTTTTGATTTTTTTTTATATGTTATGTATAATAATATTCTTCAAAACATATTAAAGTATGAACAAAATTGTAGGTTTAGTATAGAAGAAAAACATTAAAATGTATAAAAAAAGTAGGTTTTTTGGATTTTTAAAATTGTTCTCGAAAATCATTTTTCTTAATTTTCACATATTTTATTCCTTATCCTGTTATAAATATTTAGTGCAAATTTAATCAAAATTGTAGGTTTTGAATTCAAAATAATATTTAAAATATTATTTTGGGTGAATAAATACATACAAATATTATCTAAACTATTTTGTTTTCATGGCAAATTTTACCCTTTTTATTTGTGTATACGAAGAAATCATATGACATAACAAAATTTTAAATGAAAAACCATTTTACTAGTTTTGAATTTCGCGCGCTGGGGTATCATTTCACCTTAAAAATTGGAAAAACTCGTACAAATTATTGTATATTCGGATGCTACTCAAGATCTTGTTGAAACACAGGCATTGGATTACCTATATAATTTTCGTAAACAAGGCCAAAATATTGTTAAAATTACATCTATGCATGGAACAATGAAAAGTATGAAAATATACTATTTGTAGTGCAAAGGTGATGACAAAAAATATGAAAGTTTGTTCTCGTCATTTTAAATCCGATGATTAGATATTTCCTGATGAGTAAAAAATCCAAAGTTCAGATTTTGTGACCGTAACCTAAATTAAATTGTATTCCAAAGAGCTACAATGAGAAAGTACATACTAACTAGTAAAATTTACCTTGGTCGTTCTTTTAAATAATATTTAAAGTATAAACATTATGCCACCTGCCACAATAAAATAGAACTGCTGAAATATATTTACATTTTGCACATTGTTCGGCTTTTCTGAATAACCCGTTAATTGTACTTTGATTTTATGTGGCTTCGCAGTAATTGCATTGGATTGGAAATATTATCTACATTGTACCGTTATTTTTTAACACTCCACAAGTCCACATAATGTGCACATAATATTATGTGCTTAGCGCAGCGCACATAAATCATTCTCCCGCAATCGACAATTATTTCGATTGTTATAAAAACATTATAAAGTTTTGTATAATACATCTAGATGTAGCAGTTGCTTATACAAATCTAAAATGTTCTATTATAAGGTTATACCAATCCCAATACAACAGGACCCGGACAGTCTTATGGGGTTAAGGTGAAATGATACCCCAGCGCGCGAAATTCAAACGTAGTAAAATGGTTTTTCATTTTTTATTTAAAATTGTGTAATATAATATGATTTCTTTGTATACACGAATAAAAAGGGAACAATTTGTCGTGAAAATAACATAGTTTCAATAATATTCATATTTAATTATTAACCCAAAATAATATTTTAAATATTATTTTTAATATATCTCCAGTTCAAAGCGTATTTTTTTGATTAAATTTACACTAAATATTTATAACAGGATAAGGAATAAAATATGTGAAAATTAAGAAAAACGACCTTCGGGAACAATTTTAAAAATCCAAAAAACCTACTTTTTTCACACATTTTAATGCTTTTCTTCTATACTAAACCTACAATTTTGTTCATACTTTTATATGTTTTGAAGAATATTGTTATACATGACATATAAAAAAAAATCGAAAATTAAACTTCGAGAACGTACTTAAAAAAAATACAATGTTTAATTTTATTTTTTTTCTCAAGTGTGTGAAGTTATATTTCTTAAAAAAATTTATTGTTACGTACTGTACACATTTCTACATTTTTGAGGAAAATATTTTAAATATTTATCGTTTAATACAGAAGATATTTGTAATTAAATCAAATTTGGTAAGCATTTTCGTGAAGTATAAGTAAGTGGCGCAATGAGTAGACCTAGCGGTAGATAGATAAACTATAATGCAATCGGCGACTCCGTGGAAAATTGAAAAATTGAAGTGAATAACAACTACATACGTTTAATTTAGTTTTATATATTAAATTTATACGCTGATCTTTTACTTAAAAATATGAAGTAATTTTTTTTAGAAGTTTGCAAAGAAATTGCTATTGTTATTATAAATACAGAAAATAAAAGTTAGTTCCAAATAATCATTTTCATTAAAATGTAATTTTTTATTAATTATTGTCGGTATAGGCTTGTTTATGCTTACTTCCTACTTCGTGACGTTATAACGAGAGGCGAATGACTATATTCTAGTATTCTGTAGGACAGGGAGCGCCATGCGCTTGTATGTTGCAAAAAAATATCGGACGTTACGAAAGTAAAAAGATCCTTTTGGAAAATAACTCATTCGATTACAAATTTTGTGTTCTATCTATTCATGGAAAAAATGCAAATTTAAATAATAAAGTTGTTTTGTAAATATAGTAATAATGACGGCTTGTGGGTCGGAGAACAGGGTATGCGACAAAATAAGCAATAAAACAAATTGAAGGGAAAAATGTGTACAAGCACATTTATGTTTAATTTAAAATAAGATATTGAGTAATTCTTTATCTATTGATAATAATAATAATAATAATAATAATAATAATAATAATAATAATAATAATAATAATAATAATAATAATAATAATAATAATAATAATAATAATAATAATAATAATAATAAAAGTGCTAATCATCTGTCTCATAGCAATGAATTTCTGAGATAACAGGTAAAGCAAGTAAAGCTATATCACAGATTCAAAACACTATATAGTGTTTTGAATCTGTGTTTATATGTACGGGTTACGGGTAAGGTGGGGTACAGCCAGTACAGCGTACGGCAAAATCCAAGCTAAAGCAGCGAGCGATAAACTATCTACTACCTGGCTGGCACGTCACGTATCTAAGAACAATAGGTAAGAACTATGGAGAAGGGATGAGCGGCCAGGCGTGGCCAGGCGAGCGACTGTATGGGCGAAGTTGCGCCCTTGCCTCTGTTTTGTATGATTGTATGGTTTTCGATTCCAAATTCCATTTACGCGCTTTTGGGGGGTTTTAAAGTACATTTTCTTTTGTAGATTGTAACAAAATAAATACAATACAAATTTTATGTACTGCTTTTCTAATATTGATTTTTGGTTTATTGATTTTTGACAAAAAATAAATACCCGTATTTTTTTCAATTTAATTATTTATAGTTTATGAGAAAACAATTATTATTAAAAATTTGGGAAAGTTTCTACACTTTATCATTAACTATATGCCACTATTTAAGTAAGATTGACTCATAAAAAAGCGCTACACTGAAAACCCGCTGGCAAACAATCACTCCGCTTGACTCCGTGTTGGCTCCTATCGACACTTAATATAACATCCTTTACTTTTCAAGGACGACACGAATTTTATTAACCGTAGTTTTAACTGGGATGAATAAGGGACTGAAATGTTGGAGAAAAACTAGTTCTATTAGATGCAAAACCAATTTAGTCTTTATTTTGCATATCCTCGCTTTGCGACCGATATCATTTGACTCTAGATCAGCGTTTTTTAACCTTTTGAGGATGCGACCCAAATTTAACTATTGTATTGGTCTCGCGACCCATTATGTAGAAAATTATTTAAAAAATAAAAATATATTTCTTATTATAAACAATAATCTATTTATTAGAATAAGAAAATGAATATGTACGAATATACCACATACCTATTTATAAACAAAATAATATAAATTTAACACCATAATATCAACAAATTCCATTAAAATTAAATTTATTACAATTTGGTACATGATTTTAATACAATTTTAATCTTGTCTGATAATCAAATGTCCGAAACGCGAAACATTAATATTATCTTCCCCTAATTGTCTAATTTAACTTACGAACATGATTGAATATGGATATCTGTAAATTTTAAAATCAAAAATACAACTATCTTACAGAAAATAATGTTAATTTTTTGAAAATTCTTCAATTCGCGGTTTTATTTGAAAGACAGCATTCATTTTCTTGTTGTAGGCGGTTCCTAAAATTTAATTTTAGTAATTACAAATCTAGACTTACATATATAGATAGGTGTAGCAAAAGGTAATAATATTTTCAATTTTTTATTTCTCAAGATTGGTTTTTCCTTTTTTAACCAAAATAAAGTCAAGGTCTCGGTAGGGTTCACGTAGGGTTATTAGTAGCAGCATTCTACATTGTATTGCGAACATTGACATTAGTAACATTTTAGTGAATTTTCGAGGTAAACAAAATTATATAATTCTGACTAGTTTCCGCGACTCACTACAACCCTTAGCGATCCAAATTTGGGTCGCGACCCATGGGTTAAGAAACGCTGCTCTAGATAGACTCAAAAAAATATAGTCAATTCATATAATTTTTACATTCACCTGTTCTATGCACGAATTACCGTTAACTCCACGCCCTGTATGGTGCATTTTGCATTGAATTTATGAATCAAAGCTATAACGTTACAAATACTTTTTATTGCGAGACTCTCGCGAGATTTTTCGCTTCTCGCAGGTATTATATCGATCTCGCCTCGAATTTTAAATTGCAATCTCGCTCTCGTTCTCGTCTCGCATATTGCAACGAGACAAGACAAGATGCGAGAGTACTCTTGCCTCGTCGTGCGCCAATAAAAGAGGACAGCTAGACTGGGAGGAAAATAGATAGTTATAGCCATATAGTTAGATTTTAACTTAATAAGAAGCTGGTGCGTAATTGATCGACTTTACAGTCCCAGAACTTTTACAATTTGACATATTTTACAGAATTTATTTCAGATTATAACTATTCAATTCTCTTTATCAAACTATGAACTTACATAACATTCTGTATATTGTCATGGGGAATATCTGGATTTTTTTCTTTCGTTGTTTTTATAAATTAATATGTCTGATTTTTAAATATAGTGAGTATTACGTCATCCGTCAATTTTAATCTTAAAATTTCATCGATGTATTACATTTATCTATTTTTTTCGCATCACACTATCGCGTGGAAATTTAAAAACAATAGCGAATTGGCCATGCTTTTGCATATTAGCACACAGCATTATAAACCATTTTTACAATTTTCTTCAATATTTTAATCAATTAATAACAATCAACAAAAACCAAGAAAAGACTAGTACGAGAGCGTACAGAAAACTAAGATAAAACGAAAAACGAACCACAGACATATGTATCTATATGGAATAGAATTATTTATTTTATAATAAATATGTATAACAAAAATTGCAAGAATATAACACACAAACGAAACCATTCGATCACGATAGTGCAACTAAAGATGCGTACGATTCATCGATGATTAAGAAAAATCGATATTTGGCTTTCCATATTTTATCTTTTTTGATAATATCGACCGAAAATCGACAAGGATTTTTTATGTTTGTTTACAATATTTTCTGTCGATGTTTTCAAATATGCATTCCTAATATGTCAAGAATTATTAACCATAGACACGCTACTCTCCTCCTTTCTATACTTACATGTGTCGTCACAGTTTATTTGATGTCTACTTTACTTTGGCGAAAATACTTCCACGATAACTGAACATGCAAATAAATGAACTAAAAGGGAAATGGTTATCAAAATATTTATTTCTGGGATTCAATGTGTGTTTTAAATTCAGTGGTTATATTTAATTTTTAATAAATTAAGTTTATAGATTTTTGTATAGTATAGGTACCTACATTGTTGTTTTTTTACTAATCGTAAAATACGAGAGCATATTATACCTAGTTTATATTATTTTCAAGAGTGAAAAGTCGGAAATCAGTTCATATAATTTGTAAATATCGATGTTTTAAAATATCACAGCGTAAAGTTACCCTAGAGCTGTGACATCAGAAAGAGAGGGGATAACCATACATTCTTATTGTGTCCAATGACCACGATTTGAGCAGGGGTGACGGGTGAGGATCGTGCAGGTGGGCGGCTGTACTGTGCATGTAGACGTTTGTTGCGCTGTTGTATGATTGTATGCTTTTCTATTCCGAATACGCGCTTTTGGGGGTTTATAAAGTATATTTTGTCTTGTAGCTTGTAACTTTTTAATAGTTAATATTGTTGTAACGGGAAGTGGTCGCCGCCGCCGTTGTCGCTGCGCTGAGCTGGAGTCTAAGTTTGGCGATGACATGATCACGCGAGCGACCTGAATGCATAAACAAACGTGTCCCAACCTGTTTAATTATCTCGGTGACGTAATCTATTGTATTCGATGTTTTTATCTCGTAGAATATTCGAGTATATTCGAGAACAACGTCACCGGAGTATATAAACTCCGTCAGGAAAGGCATTCAACAGTCTGATAAACAAACAAATAGTCGACGAGTGGTGAACATAAATGAAATATATATTGTTCAAATAAATAATCAGTGTTTAAGCATTTAATAGTATTCATAGTCTTAAATTAGTATTTAATATTTGTTTAACCATAGTAATCGCCAATGTTATTATGTTTTAATATTTATTTATTGTTTTAATAAACATCATTTTAATTATAATAATAGGGCTGTTGCAAGAATTTTTATATGCCTTCTAATTACTAAATTTATAAAGATATCATTCTTTAAATAGCCTCAAAATTCATGAAATATTCATTAGATATTTTACAATTTTTTGAAATATGTATAATATTTTGAAAAAGTTACCCGATCTGAAACAGAATATGACGTTAAAGTACATACATCGCCTACTTTTATTTATTTATAAACGTAGGTGATGAATAAACTGTTTTCCTATTGGCTGTGAATGACGTAATGTAAGTGCTATGACGTAACAGGAGTGGAAGGTTGTTTTTTATGGCTATTTTTGGCGCCAATGCATTTATTTAATTATTTACGAAAATGCAACAAATTATTAAAATAAAAATCTACCAAGAAAAGTATTGCATAAACTACAGGCTACAATATCCATGAAATATACATTGAATTTAGATTTGTACAATATACTATCCGAAAAAGTAAAAATATGAATAACAATAAAAAACATTCAAAAGTATTATTAAAAACTTTCTTATAAAATATGCGTTTTACAATATCGAAGAATAGTGGATCTCGCTGAACTGAATAATATTATGTAGGAACTACGAGTATAAAATTATTTTTTTTTTTAAAAATTGTTATTTGTTATTCAGTCTATCGTTACTCTTCCCAAAAAACGTTATTCTTGCAATATAATATTAATATTTCAAATCGTACAAATAAAATATCTTTATACGTTCGTTAATAAATTTGAAATTATTGCCACACATATTTTTACTTTTAGGTTTGTCATTTGGAACAAAGTATGACTACTATCGAATAGATGGAGCCTAGTAATTTTACAAAATATTCTACTTTATCGACTCAGCCATAGTTATTCATCTCAGTGATCATCAGCGCTCGCCTCGGCGTAGAAACAAATTAATCGGAGGTATCATTTCACCTTAGAAAAATTGCTCTTGTTGCTGGTTTTCATGTCACAACACTACGAGTACCAATTCAGAATCAGCTGACAGGTCCGATGGTGCTGCCGCCATCGTACATGTCAGTTCTCAATAGGGCATGGTTTGTCTAGTATATTTGTGGTCGTTGATTATCCTGTTAAAAGTATTGCGATGTAGCCACCATGGCGCTGCAATCCCGAATAATTGCCATATTTGCATCCTTTTAATTCATGTTTCGGTTCCTTAATTCTAAATGTGTGGTTAGGTGATATTTATAGACTGCATGAAAAATTAATATTTTTAAAAAATGTGGAATGAACAAATTCCAAAAAATTGTATTCTTTTTTATGAATATATACATATATTTCTTTAGTGATTAAGGAAAGTAAATTTAAAATGGTAGTTTGCCAAAGTCAAAATATATTAACAAGTTATAAAAATGTATCATTAGTAAAAATACCACAGCTTGCCAGACATATTAAAACAAAAATTTGGAATAAGTACAATGACAATAAAGTTATTGAACAATTAAATTGTGTTAGGTTATGTACTAAACAATATCTTCATACTTCTCCGTTGAATTATGCAGGATTTGCTAAGTTGTCACCACAAGAGGTATTAGCGAATGCATGTTAATTAAATTTATATTATTATTGTAATTATAAAAGTTAGATTATTATGTAATAACTTGTAATGGTCTCGGTTTAGGTAAATAATATATTAAGAGCTAACGAATACAGTCATGAATTTACTGGAACTGGATCAGTTAAGTCCTATGACAGTAATCAGTTAGCATCAAATAATCCTATAGAAGATACTCGATCGGAAGCAACATGTCTTTTGACAACTGGTACAAATATTACAAAACGTAATTAAATTAACTTTTACTTATATATATATTTTGTAGGCTTATTACTGGGAGTATTCGATGGTCATGCAGGAGCTGCCTGTTCCCAAGTAGTGTCGAAACGACTTTATAAATACATTTCTGCTTGCTTATTACCACCAGAAATGTTGACTAGATATTATAAAGCTTTATTAAATAAGGAAGACGTTAAACTTATTCACACATTTAACGATAAAGTTCAATTTGTTGACGATATTCGTCAATTATATGATTTAAGTTTTATGAATTTTATTACAGAATTGACTAAAGTAAGTTTCATTATTTTATAAATTTATTTAGCACTTATGTATGATTCTAAGGTGAATTACAGAAGTGGATTTGAAATGCGAAAAGCTTTAGAGCGAGCTTTTTTGAAACTAGATGAAGATTTATCTAAAGAAGCAATTCCAGAAGATAATAAACCTATAAATGTGAAGACTTTAACAGTAGCAATGTCAGGAGCTGTTGCTTGTGTGACACATGTAGATGGACCTCATCTCCATATTGCTAATGTAGGCGACTGCTGTGCTGTTCTTGGTGTACTTAGTGAAAGTAATACATGGACAGCAAAAAAATTAACTCAAGAACATAATACATATAATCAATTAGAAGTTGATAGAATTATTAAAGAACATCCATTTAACGAAAGTGATACTGTTATAAAAATGGAACGTCTCTTAGGGCAATTGGCTCCGCTGAGATCTTTCGGAGATTTTAGGTATGTAAGCGTATTAGATAAATAAGCAAATTCTAAAATTAACAAGTTTAATATGAGTTGTTGTTAACACCTAGTCTATAAATAATGGCGTTTTTCATTGGCTGTTATAGTGCACACTTTCTTGCACCGCGTGCAGTTTTTTTTTTCGTTGACAAAGTGCGCACAACAACCACAAATATTGGCGAAGAAAATGAACTCGTAGCCGCCTGGTGGCAAAATTATGAACTTGCCTAGAAAGTAATCAAACTGTTGTGTTTACGGTTGTCATACTGCCTTTTAAAGAATACTGCACTTCAAATCAATTTACATCTAAAAATATATGAACTTTATTTACTCTTCTCGCCGGCCATTTTCTAAAATCGGTGCTGCCTCTATCGGTCATTTTCGTTGCCAATACTAGACAAAACATGCCCTATACCTCACTATTGTTTGTTAAAGCCGGTATCACACTGTAAAAAAATTTATGATTTTTTTATAATTTTTGTTATAAAAACGTTCCATGAAAAGTACTGCATCCCACTGTAAAAATTTTTACGCGTTTTTATGGAGTGTTGCATAACTCATGAAAGAGAATTAGCGCCAAAGATACTACTAAACTAAACTTCATTTTGTGGCCGTTGTTCTGCAGAGGTAGTTGCATTTTGTAATTTCATTATGAATAACGTCAATTCAAATAAAAAATTGTTAGTTGCAATAATTGTTAAGAATAATGGGTTACACAGTTATACAAAAAATTAAAAAATCAGAACATCGCTGGTGGACTAGTCTATGACTGGAGAAAAGAAATAAAATTTGCAGTGTTTTAGTTATCGCACACAACGAATTACGAATAGAAGACGAAAAAAATTACAGAAATTTTCTTCGAATGAAAGACCATTTCTTAAAAATCATGGACATGGTTCGAAATTAAAGTGAGAAACGTGACAATCATCTAAGGCAGTGTATTTCGGCACATGAAAGATGGGCATTGTTTTATCTAGTGTACACATAAATTTTGAAATATTAATCCTTTTACTACTTAAACGGTACGACGCGAGTATACAGATGAATAAAGTCCATCTTAAAATTACGGATCGACCGATATCGGTATCGGTATATCGGCCATATCGGTCTTCTTGGCCGATATCGGTATCGGCCGATATGTAAACCACGATATCGGCCTATATCGTTATCGGCCTAAAAAATATAAATTGCTTAATATTTCAGTTGCTAAGGATTTTTTAAAGGAAATTAAAACAGAAATACTAAATAAAAAACAAATCAAGTTTATTCTTATTCAAAATTTAGCAAATAAAGTCATTAAAAATGTAGAAGTAAAGTTACACACTTAGTTAAACAAATTAATATTTAAAGTTAAGTTTTGGCAAGTTATAATGTAACAAAATTATTGCGCTTTCATAAACATTTCCAGCTGAAGAAAATAGCTGTTCACTAGCAACACTATTTGGCGGTGGTGCTAAATATATTATTGAAAATAGTATATTGTGTTATTAGGAGTAAAAGTGATACTTTGTGTGGCGATCATGGGAGATTACACGACGAGCCAAGCGAGTCGAACAATTGCATGCGAGGCACACAAAGACACTTTTATTCCGAATGAATTGAATTTTTTTTTCAAATGCACTACTTTTCTTTTTATTCGCTAATTCTATGTAGTTTCTGTGGATATTTATTTATTTTATTTCTACCTTATGAATAAAGTCACAAAAATGCCATTTCTACGACGTTTGAAAAAAAATGTCTTTTTTGCATTTGCTCTGCATTTTTTTGAGATTTATTTATGGTTAATGCGTGTAACGGTAACAGTATATCATTATAAATCACTTTTACCTCATTTATACAGCAAAAAATTTACGACAAAATTTTATGGCCGATATATCGGTATCGGCCGATATCGGATATGAGTATATCGGTATCGGCCGATATCGATATCGGCCACAAAAAATCATATCGGTCGATCCCTACTTAAAATGCTTGAACGAGGCGGATTTGTATGGGCTTCTCATTTACTTCATATTCTATTTTTGCAAATTTGTATAGATAATTCAAAATACACTTTCTATAAATTATAGATCAAGATACTACGTAAAATTATTGGTTGAAAAGCTTTGTTGGTTACGATTAGTGAGTATTCTAATAGGATTCGGGCGGAAATTTAAAAGGAGAAAAAAAGAAATGCAATGAATAACGCATGTAAATATTAATTAACTTTAATACTTATTTCTTGATGTTGTATTGCCTGATTGTATAAGATAACATTTAGCAGTTGAAAATCGCACTTTGCCTGGCGTATTTATTATAATATTCAGGCGATTTTGTATGGTATAAAACTTCTTCATTTCTATACAAATCAATTAAAACGCTGTCTGTTGAGGCAACCACACTACACATTTTGATTATTTTGCTTTATATTATTTCCAATTTCAATATAAACACACGCTCACCAGAAGTCAAATAATGTCAAGGAATAACAACAACGCTGTCTCTTTAGAAAATGATTTTACACATGGTTCAAGAAACCGCATTGCGCACGCCCGCATCAACATCCAATCATAACGCAGCTTTCAACAAAATGAATACAGACTGCTGTATTTATGTGACGTCACATCAAAATTTTTACGTGACGTCATATAAATATAGTTTTCATAAAAATTCTGTCAAAACGGTTTTTATAAAAATATTTACGTCCATTTTTATAAAAAAAATTACTGTGGGATACCGGCTTTATGTTCTCGGCTGGACAGAAAGAGACAACTAGAGATAGAGATATATAAAGTCTACTCTAAAGTTTGTCGAGAGATGTCTCTACGGTCCTTATAATGTATTTGTGACATTTTGTTCCTTTGTTTGGAAGTTGTGACAGAATTGGGCTTTCCCTGCTCCAGACCAGTAGAATTTGAAATCTATCCGGAGAAAGAATTGGGGAAATCTCAATTCTGTCAGATTTCAATTTTGAAATCTATCCTGAGAAAGAATTGGAAAAATCGCAATTATGTCAGATTTCAAATTCTACTGGTCTGGAGCAGTAGAATTCATAGTAGGGAAAACCCAATTCCGACAAAATTTGAAATCAGACAGAATTTAAAGTTACAAAATCGAGATCCAGTTTTGTTTGTTCAAAGTTTTGCAGTTTCATTATTCTTTATAAATATGCCTTTTTCAAGTGAGTTTTGAAACAAAATGTGCGTAATTCTAAAAACTCATTAAATAAAAAACAATTAATTAATACTACCATGAGAAATTTACCTACGGGTATTTTGGACTGTATTCATAACCATATCCTGGACCAGAATCCATTAAATAATCATGGCATTCAAATGATCAATTTATTTTTAGACATTTGTTTCAAAATCCGGATCCACCACAAAAATAAATTTAGAAAAAACTACAAATAGAATAATAAGCATGTACACAAAAACAATATTGTTTAAAAATCAATAGATAAATAAATATAAATAAATATATCACGGCATATTACCCATTGCTGTGTGTGTCAATCTGCTTTGTACGCAGATTTCGGTAATGATGATGACATATTTGTACCGTGCGGGCGTTTACCAGGCGTCACCTCACGGGCACTCATTGCTGGCGTGGAGAGTACACCACAGGGATCAATTTTGTGCCATTTAAAATTCGAAATATTTGGCGTCGGTCGGGATCGAACCCGGTTCGCCAGATTCGCGACCTGACACTCAGGCACGCGGCCACGAGACCCCATAAAAATCAATAGGGTAATATAAATAATTATATACAATTCTTTTTATCCTTTCCTAATACTAATATCAATTGGTTTCATACATTTTATAATAGCTTTTCGTTAATAATAATTCAAATGTTTCAAATATAGCACAGTTCATGTTAATAAAACAGGCAGTGACATCAGGAGACTTAACATATTTCTATCCTTACTTGTCTCTTTCTGTTCAGCCGAAAACAAAGTTATATCTAGTGTATTTGTGATCCTTGAGTGCGCACTTTTAAAGTATCGTGTTTGCTATTGTAAACATATGTTGAACTCAGTTATATCTAGTGTATTTGTGATCCTTGAGTGCGCACTTTTACAGTATCGTGTTTGCTATTGTAAACATATGTTGAACTCAGTGCGCACTGTCTT
>OY720451.1:35911761-35999261 GCA_963082715.1 Harpalus rubripes | reverse complement strand
TATATTAGCTAGCTATGCTATAACTCTGGAAACAGCTGATGTTTTAAGAAAATTCTAATTGAAAGGTGTCAGTGTCAAGTGCAGTTGACAGTATGTTTATGTTATAATTTTGCTGGAAATATGGGATCTTTTGTTAGAAACTTTCTGTATGGAATTTGTATAAAATACATACAACTGCCTTAAGGTAATGTATAAGAAATATAATCTTTTGCAAGGAACTTTCTGTATGACATTTATACAAAATACATAGAACTGACGGAAGGTAATGTGCTGGCCACATCAGATTTTTTAATTAAGATATTGGCGACGAAATGAACTGCTTAAAATTATAGTTTTTATTTGCTGTGGCAATAAGGTTCACTTTGAACGACGTGTTTACCGATAGGACAGTAGTTTAAATGAAGCGCGCCACATATGATGTAATTACTGTACTACCCTATATAGCGATGGATAAACTTAAATACCTTCTATAATATACAGTGTATTTGAAAAAGTAGATACACCCTTTTTTTCGCTTATTATTTTAGATACACATATTGCTTATAGGACATGATTTAATCAGTGCAATATTTTTGATAGAATTGTGTGAGAAGTTCTAGTATAACCGGAACTGACATCAACTTTGTAAATTTAAGTACAACCTATACTATTTTTTTTTATAAATTTGGATTACATTTTTTGTTCTCTTTCCAACCATACTAAATTTATTAGTGTTAACGTTGTTCATTTGTTAAAAATAATTACGTTCTTATGCTCGATTTTTAAAATACAATTTTCTGGCGTGTTTTTAATGCTGAAAGCAAATCTTTCCATCACTAGTGCTGCTAAAACTTTGCAACACGCATGGGTATCCTAGCAACGAATTTTACATATGAATGTTGTATAGAATGTTTGTTGTTGTCATAGATACGCATCACAAATGCAAAAAACAATAAATGTCAAATTATTTAATAATAATTATTCTTTATTTCCTTAAAATCTTGCAGGAGTAGAAAAAATAGTGTGTATAACACGTGTTGAAAGTCCTTTGTCGAACACATACGGTTGCTTTCGCTTCTCTCAGGCTGCAACTTTCGTTTTAGTCTGACAAAGAAACGCTTTCAACCCTTGATATACAAATGACTAATGTGAGAGGGCTACGACAGTAATTATTTCATGATATTATGTTAATAAGTTCCACAGATTAGAAATATGTTTGATAAGTTCATTTATTTTCAATTTAATGTTAGTACGAAATAAGAAATTTACAACAAAACATTTATTCAACATGTCCTCCATTTACATTAATACATTTTAAAGTACGTCTTCTTAATTCACTCATAACATTATTAAGTTCGATTCTGTCAATTCCTTCCACGGCCCTCACATATTAAATTACATCTAGAACGTTAAAAATCGAGTAAAAGAAAGTAATTATTTTAAACAATTGAAGAACGTAAAAACTAATAAATTTGGCATGGTTGGAAAGAAAACAAGATATGCAATCCAAATTTATATAAATATAGTATAGGTCGTATTTAAATTTATAAAGTTTATGTTACTTCCGGTTATAAAAAATTAAAATTTTCATATACTTCAATCACAAATATTGCACTGATTAAATCATGTCGTATAAGCAATATGTGTATCTGTAATAATAAGCGACAAAAAAAGGGTGTATCAACTTTTTCAAACACTGTATACTGTTGATTCTCTAATTTTCCCAACTGGGGCCCTGTTTCTCAAAAAATACAAGTCTTGTAATACAAGGGTGAACACTTGTAGAATTTTAATTTTCACAAGTATTTGTTTCTCAAAACTACACCTGTACGATACAAGTAACAAGTGCAAGTAATTTTATGCAAGTGTTTTTTACAAGTGTAATTATGGTTCTCTTTCTCAATAGTTATTTAAGTAACAGGGAATGTAAGTATATCTTTATATCCCAGGAAGTTGTACTAGGCCGAGGCGTATGCCGAGGTCCTAGTAACTTGCGAGGATGTTAAGATGTATGTACATTCCGTGTTTTTATATTTTTCGCGCTACTGAAAAAGATGCTTGCGTGCGTGTGTGGTTCCTGTTTACGCTCTAACTCAAATACTATAATTTAGAAAATTTTGATACCTTGTATGTCTACCCCTATATGGAAAGAAGCCATTAGATTTTGGTGAAAATCATACGTATAACTGGAAATAGCACTTTACTTGAAGCTCAAAATAGTTTACTCCGAAAAAGTTGCAACGTAGTTTTCATTTAGCATTCGTTATTATATGATATTGTATTATTTAATAATTATTGTTGTATTGCAATCATTATATTATTCACTTATTTCTGTTGAAATTAAACACAATAATGAAACAATATTGTGTATTTCAATGTTTAAATCTTCTTTCTATGCCATATAAGAATGAAGCGTTATATAGTTTAATTAAGAAAATAGACAGAGATGATTTGAATTACCCTTTAAAAAATTTGATTGGATGTTTGCTTCTTATATAAAAAAGGGCTTGCAGCCATTCCATAAAACTATAAATTCTTGCAACAATTATTATCAATCGTTGCTCCTGTAATATCAGAAAAAGTGAAATGTGATAAATGTGACAACAAACAACTTCTACGTACATTGTGTTCCAAATTTGTCAAACCCTTATTAAGTAATATAGTTCACAAAGCTAATGACATACAGTTTAAAAACACGAACAACCATTGTCTCGAAAAGTTTTGAAATTATAAGAACAATATGTCAAATCTGTAATAATACTTAATTAAAGTTTATATTCATTATGATACATTAGTTATCATAATACCTGTTCACAACAATATCCAATATCTTATTTACTGGATGGGTTTTCAAACTCAAATGCATATCAGTGGCTGGTACTTTCTCCTTTCTGTGGTTTGCTGGCTAATCTTAAATCTTGTTTATAAATACACGCAAACACATTAACTACTTGAACATTTATTTATTACTTGGGCCACAATAGAATAGAAAATATTGTTGTACAAGCACATAGTGTTTTTTTTGGTCTGTGAAACGGTTAAGCACATGTTTCAAAGCTGAGGGATGATTGACTGGCTGCTAATTCGCGCGCAAACACTTTTGGTCATGTGCGTGCGCATTAACCAGGTGTGCAGTGTGCGTTGTGGCGGTACAACACCTATCCTTTCTACAGCCTTTTCCAGCATATTTCTTATATTAGTTCAACTTCTGTTATGTTAATTTAACTTATGAATAGTGTAATAGTAATACAACAGTGTATAAAGAAATATTATAAATAATATAATTACATATAAATTATATATTATTTACAATTTTATTTGTTGTATTCTTTATTCATTTATATAGTTTAAAAAGAAACCGTATAACATTGGTTATAACCACTAAATTGATAATATCAATATATTATTTTGACAGTCTAAAGATGACATTTGAATGACATCCGGAATAAGTCGCGCCCTCATCAGCGGTTTTGGAACTAGAGTTTTTGGCCAGATTTTTAAACAAAATTTGAGTTGTTTCCCGGCCTTGTATTAATAACGTAGGCTACGGTTGGCCACATCAGATTTTTTACTACATTTTTCAATCCAAGTTACCTGTGTTTGTTGCTATGTTACTATATTAAACAGTAAAAAGAAAACAAACCATACTGTTGACGTTTATTAAAAAATCCGATGTGGATACCACACGACTTCCTTGTACGCAAGACCAATATGAAGATGAAGTATAGACTCAATTATAAAATCGCACGTATTTGACGTAATGTGACATTAACATCTATTTTTTATTTATTTTTTTGTTATTTTTTGTCCTAATCCATAGCAAGCTTCATTACAAAAACCAAAAAGTATATAAGTTTTAAATTTACATATCTCGCTTATACAAAGGGCTAATTTAATAATACTTGATGTGCTAGACGAAGAATTTAATTCTCTAAAATTCTTATTTGAAGCATTTATTTCTAAAATCAAAATGAAACCATTTTATTCAAGAAAAACTGTTAACAACTTCAGGTAATATATCACTTCCGGTTAGCCTGTTTGAACCAAATTCTGCTATGTTATTCCAATTGGTATAAAAGTCTTATATACTAAATTTGAAAAGTTTTGGATTATATTTTAATATAGTTTTTCATTAAAATCTATTATGGGCTTCAAATAAAGTACCTTTTCTGGAAATTATGTAATGACCAAAAAGGGAGGTGCACAACTAGATGTTATAGAAATTTCAACTTTCTACGGCTTACCGTTTTTGAGTTATGCGAGATACGTACGTACGTACAGACGTCACGACGAAATTAGTCAGAATGGATTCAGGGATGGCCAAAATGGATATTTCCGTTGAAATCTGGAAACCGAAATTTTTCGCAAATACAATACTTCCTTTACTTTGTACAAGGAAGTAAAAATTGGTGTGTTGAGATTTGATTAAAATAAAAAAATGGATATTGACGCGGCTGTAAGAGTTTCTTTATTAACTCGTTTACCTGAAAAATCAGGTAAAAGGTAGAAATTTACTTATGAAGTATTTAAAAAATCATGTGCGCGAAGAAAGTGAAGACGATTTCCGAAAATGTAATGTAATGTTGGCGTATATGTTGGAAAGATCCAGTTCGTTAAATCGCCATCCAGCTTATGGTGTGAATATTCCATGTCCACTATTAAAAATAAAGATGTGGATATCTCAAAATTTTCCAATTTAATTGATTTTTTCAAAAGCAAAAACAAAGGATATCACTTAAAGAAATCCCAAATTTTAACTAGGGAACAGATTGTAAATTTTTTACCTATGTATCAATATTTCTAAAGATTATTCGTGTTCCTTACAATGAAATTATTTTACCGGTTTCAGGATATTAAGCTTATGTTTACATGTACAAAAGTAGGCTGGTAACTAGATAATAACTGAATCTGTACGGTAATATATTATTACCATACTGACATGTCAACAACAGTCTACAAAATGAAAATAAAATTGAAGTATAATGCTCTTGATTAATACATACATATAATGTTAATGTATCGTTCTTAACACGGTTTATTTTATTCTAAAATAGTAAAGGAGCAATGATAAAGTACATATTTTGAATATTTGTCATATTGATGAAATGTCAAAATAATTATACTGTTTATCATAGCATTCTGAAAGTAGCATTGAATGAATTTAAATAATATATATATATATATATATATATATATATATATATATATATATATATATATATATATATATATATATATATATATATACCGGGTGGAACATCATACCTGTGTACATAGGCGATTCATATGAGAAAAACAGTTTTTTCGTGCCCATTGCTCCCCAAATTATTTTAGACAAAAATGCTTCAAATAAATGTTGTAGAGCATAAAATTCTGCATCTAAATCAATAAACAGAATTACTTTTACATGCTTTGTAACGACACAAATTAAATAAGAAAATATTGAAAATTACGTTGAAAATATCAAATAGCCATGGAATTGAAACAAAAATAGAAACAAATAAATAGGTAAATTAAATTCATACAAAAATCTCCATACCTATTATTACGACAATTGTACATTTCAATGAAATATTTATTTTTTATAGGATTTTTATTGAAAATCTTTTTAAATTGGAAATAATTCATGTAAACATTAAGACCTATCTACTACAATTCAAATTTCAAACAGTAATTCTCTGAATAAAATAATCACTACAATTTATTATTATAACAAATATTCGAATAATCCTCCGTTTTCAGCCAAGCAATAACCAAGTCTATTGTAGAATGAATTTCTTACATTAGCGAGCTGCCTATTTGTGATTAAGGCGCTCTCCTCCATGATAGCTTCTCTCAATGAATTAATATTTGGGTGGCGCTGCTTATAAATTTTACATTTAAGATGACCCCATAAAAAAAAGTCGCAAGGTGCTAAATCAGGAGATCTGGCTGGCCAATTTAAAGTTCCACCACGACCAATCCAACGATTTGGAAATGCTTGTTTTAAATAATCTCTAACACTTACTCCGAAATGAGCTGGGCAGCCATCTTGTTGAAACCAAACCTCCTGATTTTCGCGCGCTACGCTGTCTAATGCAGGGCCGATCTCATTAATCAAGAGTTCTAAGTATGTTTCAGAATTTAAGTTGCCAACGATCTCAAATGGTCCAATAATATTGCTATTAAAAATGCCTGCCCAAATATTAATTTTTTGAGGATATTGCGTTCTGGTGGTAACATTTAATCTTGGATTTTCTAGAGCCCAGTGCCTATCATTTTGAACGTTTGGTTCATTGTTTAATGTAAAAGTACACTCATCGGTAAAGCAAATACATGGAAGAAAATCACGATCCCGATTTGCTCGTTCTTGCATATCTTCACAAAAAACTCGCCTACTTTCTTCATCAATGGGCGAAATGTCTTGATGGCATTGCATCTTATAAGGGTGGTATTTATGTTTTTTAAGAATGCGCAATACAGTAGAATGAGCAATCTCACATTCCTGCGCTATTATTCTTGAACTTAATTTAGGATTAAAATTTATTAATTCCAGAACTCTTTGTTCGTTTTCTAAATTAATGCGATTATTTTTATTTCCTATAAATAACGATATGATTTGTTTGTAAATCTCTTAAAAAATATTCAAATTTAAATTTACCTGTACTATTTTCCGCCGCAACACTTGCCGTGGATTCAAATTTTTGAACATACGCGCGTATTGTAGCGCTTGGAATTGGCCTATTTGGAAATTTCACGGCGAATAAATCTCTAACTATACGTAAACAATTTCCACTATAAAAAGTTTTTATTATAAAAACCCTTTCTTCGTTAGAATAAACTGAATTCATTTTGATATTTTACCGTCAAATTAGTTATTTATCTGTCAAACGTCAGACATTTATTTGTTTCTATTTTTGTTTCAATTCCATGGCTATTTGATATTTTCAACGTAATTTTCAATATTTTCTTATTTAATTTCTGTCGTTACAAAGCATGTAAAAGTAATTCTGTTTATTGATTTAGATGCAGAATTTTTATCTAAAATAATTTGGGGAGCAATGCGCACGAAAAAACTGTTTTTCTCATATGAATCGCCTATGTACACAGGTATGATGTTCCACCCGGTATATATATATATATATATATATATATATATACAGGGTGTAAATGAAATAAGTGCATTAAATTTAACCAGTAATACAACTCGTCGAGAGCAACAATATTTCTTAATAACTTTTTCTCGAAATCGCATATTTTTTTAGCATTTTTACCACCCCGTAAATTGACGAGTCGTTCCAAATATTTTTGTGATAATTGAATGCAGCAGCAATAGCTATGAAAAATTTTGTTTTAGCAATTGACAGTCCTATTAATTGTTCCAATTAAATTTTGATATTAGTAATAAACTTGTTTATAAGGTAAAATTCTTTCAAAATGCGAGTACACAGACATTATAATTACTTACCTATGGTTTATTTATTTATTTTTTTGTTCGTATCTGTACTACATTTTACTTGACATCACGGTTGACATAAAGACAGTGTCATGGAGTTGCCAACGCATTTACACGGAGCGTTTCCAAATCATCACCAAATCATTCTGTTCTTAATATTCGTACATCTGTTAATCTTGTACATCTTTATCACATCACAATACGGAGTGTCACATATGACAATTTTTAAAAATCTGATGTGGCCAGTACATTACCTTCCGTCAGTTTTATGAGGCATTTACGAAAATTCTACCTGTGAACTGTTACCAGTAAACAGCTGTTTATCAGGTTATAGCTACCGGAATCAATATTTTAAGAACGCAAGTGGTAAACAGGGTAGATCCATAACCTATAAAAAAATTGAAAATTTGAAACAGGTTAGAAATTTGATGTAGTTAACAAACTGAGCAGAGTCATACTTTGAACACATTTCCACTTCTAACGCGTGCACTTCGCTTTGCATCACTACCTTTTTTTTGAGATTAGATTCTTCATGAATCCGGTAGATGGATCTGGTAGATATTGTACAATTTTCGAACACGGTAACTTTTTACCAGTCGTGTTTTTGAACACAGTCGGTAGATGCGGTATCTACCGGTAGAATTTTCGTCGTAAATGCCTATGTATTTTCTATAAAATAGTATACAGAAAGTTCCTTGTAAAAGATTCTAAATTTCTTATACGTACATTACCTGTCGACAGTTGTATGTACTTTATACAAATTCCATACAGAAAGTTTCGAGCAATAAATCCTAAATTTCCAGTAAAATTATAATATAACACAAATATACTACGAATATGTCAATTGACACTGACATATTTCAATCAGAATTTTCATAATATAGTAGCTGTTTTCATAGCTATGTCTACTTTATGAAATTTAATTTCTTTATAATTTTGTAACTCTATATCCATTTCATATTAAGTATAAAATGCAGTCAAATCGTATAGAGAATACAATGATCTTTAATATTTATAATAGCATTAAATGTGAAAAAATGATATTTAACATCGTTTTTTCAAGAAAAACTGTTAAAATCTTCAAATAAGGGTACTTCCGGCTGACCAATTATAACCAAAATCTAATCAGCTCTTCTTATGGATGCAACGAAGAGGAATACGAAAGAATTATAATTTTTGGAATTGTAGTATTAGTTATCGCAGACGAAAATTTTGTTACATACACACACACACGGACACACATACATACACACACACACACACACACACACACACACACACACACACACACACACACACACACACAGAGACATCATCGTAAAAATAGTAAAATCGTATTCTAGGGACCTTAAAACGTGCTTATTCATTAAAAACTCACCACCGAATTTTTTGACCAAAGACAATACCTTCCTTACCTAAAGGTGACGGAAGGTAAAAAGCAACAGTTATATCCATAACATGTGTAAAAAGTTCTATGTTTTCAGCACATAACAGACTTCAATTTTGGGAATGGCTCATAATGTTCATTAATGAGACTGAATTTACTTGGGAAGGTGTATTTATTATGCACAATACACATCTCGACAGACGAAACTGCTGTAAAAATTTTCATTTAAACATGTTTTGGGCGGGAACAATAAATGGACGACTAATTATTGATACTCATGTACCTCTTTTAAATGGACAAAAGTTTGTACTTACATTTTTTGAATAACGTATTTAAACTATTATGATTTCTCGACGATAAATAATCATCTCATAACCTAACAACTATGCTTTTGCTTTTCCTCGTCCCTCCTTGTCTTCCTCTATTCACACTATTCAAAGGTGATTAAAACCCTGGTTCAAAACACAACTTTATAATTTTGCTATCCAAAATTTAAATTTATTTATTTTAAAAATGGGCCCGTCCAAGTCTTCGACTTTTTAGAAATTATATGTCGCAGATGGATTTTGAATATAAATAAATGAAAACGAAATAAAAATTGCTATATATTTTGTATTTTTATACCTATAATAATGTAATTAAAGTTTTTAGCGTAAAATGATCGCCATGTTGTGACGTCAGCGTCATTACAGTCGTCCAGTTACGCTGTGAAAATGTCACTATACAGTGGACCATGCATATTTTGCTCATAAATTCGCGATTGGCTTTACACATACTCTAACATACACTTATAATATATCCGAGTCATTTTTTATTAAGATCAATAGATAATTTACTTATTAAATAAATTTATATTATAATTTATGCTTTAATTATGGTAATCTCAATACTTGTCATTGTTGTAATCATTTAGTAAATAGGAATGTAAATGTTGGATTACTTTTTATTATGAACTATGCTTTGATTATTGTAATCAATACTGTCATTGTTGTATTAAATTATAAATAGAAAATAGTTTAAATACTATTTTAATTATAATAATGGCACTTGGTGAGTATAATAACCTTCAATAATATATTTAAAAAGTCTTAAAGTCACATTAATTAAAGCGAATGATTAACTTGATTATGAAAACGAGCAAAAATTATTAATTTTACTTACCTGATTTTTATTTATGTATAATATGTACTACCGAAGTTTTACATAAATTAATATTTCCTATTCATGTAAGTAAATCAAACAAATATATATTTTGAAATGATATAATAACTATCTGGCTTACTTTATTATCATTAGCCCTAAAGATTTTTGATCACAGTTTGTAATGGATACGTAATTTTATTCATGCAACATTTATTGTATATTGCCATATTAATGGCAACGTATGTCGGTTCTCTCTATTTATGACGAAGTGTCGCTAACGTCAGAACTTTCGCGCCAAAACTTTAATAATTATTTTAGGCGTTATTAAGCGTAATTTCAAGAAAACAAAAAATACGGCATTTCTATTTTTAAATTCTTCGTAACATATAAAAAATTCAAAAAAAGTTGGACGGGCCCATTGTATTACGTATTAATTAATAATAATGTTATTTCCCTTGATTCGTTTATTAATTACTGTGACTGTAAGTGTAACCGATAACCGACAATTTTTGAGCTGTTTGTATCCCACTTGAACACGGCAACAGTCATTTGTTCTCCATGAGCGGGTAACGAAATATGCAGCAAATCTTTAAAGAATTTTAACTCAAAATCTAAAAGACTTAGAAAAAAAGTTATTAAGAAATATTGTTCCTCTCATCGAGTTACATTACTGGTTATATATATATATATATATATATATATATATATATATATATATATATATATATATATATATATATATATATATAGATTTATTAATAATGTGTTCATTTTCTGAAACCGATAAACTATTGAAGAAACCACGGAAGTTATGAATCATAACAAGCCCTAGATGTCTTAAAATCCTCGCTCTACGAACTCGGATTTCAAACCGACATCTGCGGCAGTTATGATATTTATAACAATCCTAGGTATATTAATAGCTATTACTCTTGTACATGTTTTAAATTTTTACCAGTGAACTAATTTCTTTTCGGAATATCATGATCCAGAGCATTTCTGTTACGAATTTTCTTTTTAATATGAATATATTTGTTATGACTTCTTTCATTCTCTTTGTATGAATATTAATATATTTATTTATATTTATTTTATATAAGTCTATTACAGCAATGATTATCCATTTTGATGTTTTTACTTAATTTTAGGTACAAGTGGAGTAGATCATTAATAAATAATTTAGTAGTGAAATATTTTGGGGAACATATGATTCCTCCGAATTATTATACTCCACCATATTTAACAGCGAAGCCGGAAGTAATTTATCACAAATTATCTCCAAGAGATAAATTTTTAGTAATCGCAACTGACGGATTGTGGGATATCATTTCCCCTTTACAAGTAGTGAGACTAGTTGGTGAACATATGAGTGGTAAAGTTACTTTATCACCTTTGAAATTACCAAGAAAAAATATGAAATTATCGGAAATCAACGAAATGTTACTCCAAAGAAAAGAAGGATTAAAAATTAAACCTCAAGATAGAAATGCTGCTACTCATCTAATAAGACATGCTCTTGGAGGGACCGAATATGGTATTGATCATAGCAAGTTATCTCAATTATTAAGTCTTCCTGATGATGTCGTCCGAGTGTTTAGGGATGATATTACAATTACTGTAGTGTACTTCGATTCAGAATATCTTAGACATTGTCCTCCATAGTCGAGTAAGAACTGAAAAAAGTATTGTATGTTATCAAAAGTATGTACAATTATTAAAATTTTATTTTTACTAACTCTTGTACTTATTTAAAACATAAATTATAGGGCACGTAAGATCACGTGACCTATCATATGTTTTGTCCCTTCCTTACTTCAGACTCGATCTTCAGCTCTGTCCCATTCTAATTTCAGACTGTACTTTCGACGCAGTGCGCATGCGTCAGTTTGAATAGCTGTCATTTTTCTAGCGGTAAATTTTAGAATGTTTGCGCAAGCGTGGAATTTGTTGCCATTTTGTTATTTGGCGGTTCATGTACATATAGCGATTGCTAGTGTTATTGTTATTCATTGTAGTGTTTTATTATTTGTTTCTTTTTGTTATCTTGTTTGTTGTTATTTTCTGTTGTTTGCGAGTTGTCATTCTTTTTCAAACGATGCCAGTGCGTTGTTGGGTGCAAGTTTGTCGTCGGACTATAATATAAAACTGTTTTCTATCCCATCAAGTACCGATTATCGTGGTAATATTTAAAACCCAATTATATTTGAACACAAGTGACAATTTGGATAGGTAGGGTAGGTGTGGTAGGTATGTTACATGTGAAAAACAAGAGAGACGTCGTCTGTGGCTCGTGGCCGTTTATATTTATGAGAATATCACTTGCTGACATATTATCGATTACTCAGATTTGATAGGTCTTTGATGAAGCTCTAAATGTATAAATTGTCAATTACTGTTGGTAATATTTGCTTTTTAAACAAGAATGAAGACGAAGAGCATCCTGATCGTAATACTTATTAATATACATATGATCACATTGTTATCTTCCATTATATTATATTATTGAAGAATTCAATAAAAACCTATTTAATTATTATTGTCTTCATTTTATTCTCATTTGATATCTTGCTAGAAATGTGACAGCTATTCAAACTGACGCATGCGCACTGCGTCGAAAGTACAGTCTGAAGTTAGCATGGGACAGAGCTGAAGATCGAGTCTGAAGTAAGAAAGGGACAAAACATATGATAGGTCACGTGATCTTCCGTGCCCTATACATATTTGTAACGATTTCATTATAGAAAACGTAATCGTCGGACAATATTATTTAATAGTACGTAAACTAACAGAGATTGATGGAAAAATATATTTAATGGTAAATAGAGAAACTTACAAAATTATTAATATATGTATACATATAATATCGGGAGAGCCACTTCCAAGAGATGGCAGCACTAAAGACAGACTTATAGGGAAAACGTTGAATTTTACACTTGTGATCGTTGTAGATTGATGCTTTGTTTTAAGAAGTATTCTGTTATTTTTTACTAAATTCAGAATGTTTATTACAATGACAGATGTATATATTTATTTAAAAGGTGCTGTGCGGCGTATAACCGAAGGAGAAGTAGTGTATAGTATAAATGTAAAATACAAATTTGAGGCATCTTGCATGTTATTTTTAGTTATAGACATATTATTTTATAGGGATATAAATACAATGAGGCACCTAATTCTATCGTGATCACAACAACACAAATGTCATCGAGTGGAAATGTGTGCAGCTGTAAAGCAGGACAGGGAGAAAAGTGGACCAAACTATTGGATTAAAAATTCATTAGTTAAATAATTATTTATAAGTTAATTTTTGTCCATAAATTGTAATATTAAGAGGAAATATCACTGGATAATTACCTCACTCATGTTATGTTATAAATGTATTATTTACTGGTTGACCAGGCCAGCTGTAATGGTATTACATCCGAGGTGGGAGATGTTTCATTACAGCCGAGGGCTCATATGTATTACCGAGAGGCGAAGCCTCTCGGTGAGATAAAGCTCGAGGCTGTGATGAAACTCCTACCGAGGTAATGTATACTATTTTATTGACAATCATCCTCAGTTACAGAAAAAATGAAAAAACGTTTAATTACGCCGGAAGTGGTTGATCATGAGTAAAATATTTTTATTGTTTCTTATATAAAATTTTCCGCTAAATTCAGTGGCAAAATAAAAAATATAACATTACATTTAATATAAGAAAGTTAGGGTCTACTTTTGGTTAAACCGGAAGAGCTACTGCTTTCAGAATATTTTAGTTCAAACGAGCATGTCGGGAAACCCCCTGATACCAAATTTATTATAATATAATTAGTAGTTTTTAAAATAACGATAGCGTAAGCTCGTCTTGGGACAATATATTATATATATATATATACCGTGTGGCGCTCGAAATCTGTTACATAGGCATTTAACACGGGAAAACAGTTTTTCCTACCCGGTATATATATATATATATATATATATATATATATATATATATATATATATATATATATATATATATATATACCGGGTGTTCATTTTTTTTATAGGACAGGAAATACAATGTTAAAATTTTCATTATGCGATAGTTCGTTCCCTATGAATTTTAGAATAAAAGTGTAAATACAAAAAATGTTCAGAATTAAAAACTGTATCGAACAAGCTTCAATTTATTGATATATTTCGTTCCTGTTATGAGATAAACGTAAAATAAAATTTAGAATTTTTAGCTATTTACAGTGTGCCATGGAAAACAAACAGTCGTACTGTTTGAGTTTGACAGATGACAATTGTTATTGTCGTAAAGATTTAATAATTATTGCCTTCATTTAAATTATTTATCAGTAATTATGGATACATTTACTATCTCTGAAAAAATTCAATGGATAAAATGGTATTTGGCTGCAAATTCGTTAAATCAAGTGAGAGATTTATTTAGTGCATATCAGGCCCGGTCTATTCCTGCACGTGGAACTATTAGCAGAATTATAAACCTTTTTAATGAAACAGGAAGTGTTATTCCTCTTTCTAATAACTTAATGACAATGACAAATGTTTTGTTTTCCATGGCACACTGTAAATAGCTAAAAATTATAAATTTTATTTTACGTTTATCTCATGACAGGAACGTATTATATTAATAAATTGAAGCTTGTTCGATGCAGTTTTTAATTCTGAACATTTTTTGTATTTACACTTTTGTTCTAAAATTCATAGGGAACGTACTATCGCATAATGAAAATTTTAACATTGTATTTCCTATGTCCTATAAAAAAAGTGAACACCCGGTATATATATATATATATATATATATATATATATATATATATATATATATATATACAGGGTGTTTTTTTTCAAGGTGTACATAGGAGATTAACATGGGAAATCAGTTTTTTGCAGGCTGTTGCCCCCCGTTTTAACTGACAATAATCGTTTTGGTATCATTAGAAAGATAAAAAAATTCTGCATCAAATGATACATGTACATTAGTCATTATTTTAATTGTAGACATTAATTTTTAAATATATTCAATTTCTTAATAATAGCGATAGCCATGGCAAGTGAACAAAAAAATAAACAAATGTTTGACGTTTGACTTTTTATCTGTCACAATTCGGTAGATGATTTTTTTGATTTTATCCTTTTAATATTTTAAAACAGAGCAGAAATTGTTTGAAAGAAATTTAATTCATTAAATTATTACATAATAAAACTTACACAAGAATTTTTTATCTAATTTTTTTTTATAAATGTACATAAATAATACTGAATAAACTAATAAACTTATTTACAATAAATATTCAAAGACAGTGCCATTTTGTGCAAGACAATAGCCCAGTCTGTTATAAAATGAACTCCGTACATTAAATAAATTTCTTGGCGTTATGCGGAGACATTCATTAAAAATTGCATCTCGCAATGACTAAGTTTTGGTGTCTTATTTTGTAAATTTGGCTTTTTAAGTGGCCCCATAAATAAAAATCGCAAGGAGTAAGATCAGGAGATCTAGCTGGCCAATTAATAGCACCTCCTCGTCCAATCCAACGTTCAGGAAATGCCAGATCTAAAAATTCTTTAACTCTCCTTCCATTGTGAGCAGGGCATCCATCATGTTGGAACCAAACTTCCTGCTCTGGATGCGCAACATTATCTATTGCAGGGCCAATTTCGTTCTGCAGCAAATCCAAATAATTTTCGGTATTTAAATTACCACCAATTTCAAAAGGGCCAATGATATGGTGACCAAAAATACCGGCCCACAAATTAATTTTTTGTGGATATTGCGTCCTAGTCGATACACTTTTTCTTGGGTTATCTACAGCCCAATAACGGGTATTTTGTACATTTGGTTCGTTATTAAGGGTAAAAGTACATTCGTCTGTGAAGCAAATCCTTGATAAAAAGGTACGATCGGTATTGGCCCTGTTCTGCATCTCTTCACAAAATACTATTCGGTTTTCTTCATCAAAAGGAAAAAGTTCTTGATGCCGCTGAATTTTATAAGAGTAGTAGCCATGTTTTTTTAAAACCTTGTAAACAAAGGTGGATGTGCAATCCAATTCATTTGCAATACGTCTAATGCTCGAAGATGGGTCCAAATTTATCATTGCTAATATCCTTTCTTCTAATAAATCGTGTTCCGGTCTATTTATATTCTCATTAGCAGGTACAGGAATACTTTTTGTAGACACATTTGCTGTCCTTTCAAACTTTTGCACCAATTTGCTTATTGTTGATATACTTGGAATATGACGGTTTATAAATTTTATAGAAAATAAATCTCGTACTCTACGATAACTATTACCTCCATAAAAACTTTTGATAATGAAAACACGCTCTTCATTAGTATAAAGATTATACATTTTTACACAAATTTCAAAGTAATAATGACAAAACAGTATAAATGTCAAAGTCAAAGTTATTATTTAAAACAAATTAAAACAAAACATTCATAGGTACCTATATTTTTTATGAATAATGAATATATCAATTAATTTCCAATATTCAAAAATTAATATATGCCATTTAAATACGATATAATGTACATGTGTTTGGTGTCATTTGATGCTGAATTTTTTTATCTTTCTATTTAGATCACAACCATCGTTCTAAGTTAAAACGGGGGGCAACAGCCTGCAAAAAACTGATTTCCCATGTTAATCTCCTATGTACACCTTGAAAAAAAACACCCTGTATATATACAGGGTGTTTTTTTGTGACACCAAAACTTACAGTCATTGCGAGATGCAATTTTTAATGAATGTCTCCGCATAACGCCAAGAAATTTATTTAATGTACGGAGTTCATTTTATAACAGACTGGGCTATTGTCTTGCACAAAATGGCACTGTCTTTGAATATTTATTGTAAATAAGTTTATTAGTTTATTCAGTATTATTTATGTACATTTATAAAAAAAATTCAATTTAAGTATTTCACTATTGCTATCTCGAGAACCGTAAGAGATACGAAGTCGGTTAAATTAGCAAACAATTTCTTATTATAAGACTATTAAAATGAGCATTACAATTTTTTTTCAATCAGTGGTTCTCAAAATACAGACTTCAACTTTTTAATTTTAAATAAGAACCTACTTTTTTTATTCGCCTATTCGATTCTTAATACAACGATATAAAATGTTTATACCCTCACATAACGAAAAAAAACGAGAAAAATGCAAAAGAAAAATTATTATTTTCATATATTTTTCTACATGTAATCAGAGTGCCATGACAAAAACAATTGAATATTTTGTTTTGTATCACACGTCAAAGTAGTTCGTTTATGAATTTTCTTGTTTTCTTTTGTGTTAAAATGAATTTTATGCACGAAGAAAAAATTGATATGTACGAAGTTTTCATATTATGTCTGAAAAATACTGTTGCTGCAAAGAATATGTATAGGGAACGTTATCCTGAGCGGCGAGTTCCTTGTCGTCAGTATTTTAGAAAATTAGAATTAGCACTGCGCGCTAATACGGATGCATTCGTATCGAAGTGAGTTAGCGTACAAGATCAAGAAGCTGAGATTAATATATTAGCATATTTTGAAGCTAGAATGGCTGCCGCTGAGTGTAATTTAAGTATGGGCTCGATCCATAGGATTTTAAAGAAACATAAATACAGACCATTCAAAATGATTAAAATTCACCATTTACATCCTGGTGATCGTAAGCGAAGATTAGAATTTTGTAATTTATTGATAAATGAGGATTCAGATATCTTAAAATCAATTATTTGGACTGACGAAAGCCAATTTTTCTAATAATGGTATGTCAAATAGAAAAAACACACTACTGGAGCCGAGAAAATCCTGTTGCTGTACGAGAGGGAAGTTTCCAGCGAAAATTTAATATAAATATTTGGTGTGCCATTTTCAGTGATAATATTTACGTACACATGTACGAGGGTACATTGAGTGGTAACAGATACCTGAATTTAATTCAAAATATGCTGGGTATTATTTTGGAAGATATACCAGTAGCTGAGTTGGGAAACATTTATTTCCAGCAAGATGATGCACCAGCTCACAATTCGCGTCAAGTTAGGGATTACCTAAACGAACGGTTTCTAAATCGGTGGATTGGTACTTATGGTCCTATTCCGTGGCCAGCTAGATCACCAGACCTTAATCCCCTGGACTTTTTTTATGGGGTTATGTTAAAGATGAAGTCTACAAAACTATCCAGATATTCAGCATTTAAAAAATGCAATCGAAAATATTATTTCCCACATAGACGGCCGAAATTTAAGAAAAGTAAGAAGTAATATGTTGGCTGGAATTATGAATAAATCAGCATGACAATCTTCTTCTTATTCCCTATACGTGTAACTAGACACACCGGGCAACGAGTCTTTTCCAGTTTAATCTGTCTTGAGCTGCTACATGTGCATCTTGCCACATGACTCCTAGACGTTTAAGGTCTTGGCATGACAATAATTTTGAACAATTTTTATAATATTTTTTAAAGCATCTAAATCGCCCAAACAATGTTGAAAACAAAATATTCAATTGTTTTTGTCATGGCACTCTGATTACATGTAGAAATAAATATGAAAATAATATTTTTCATATTTTGCGATTGCGTATCGTAATGACCTTCATTTCGATACTCAATTTTTTGTTTTAGACGGTTGGTACTAGATGACGTTTCTTTAACCCCAGATCACGTATACGCTAGTATTATAATCAATGCTTTAACCCATTTTTACCTAATTTATTTTTAGTTAATTGACAATTCATTTTAATAATATAATGTCGATATTATTATTATTATTTTTTATTTAGGGAAGATTATTTACATGAAAATGTACAAATATAATCACAAATTGAGTAAGTAAATGTTAATATAATGTTCGAATTAGTCCACATAGATGGACATAGTAGTACTAAAAATTTGTAGATTGAACCTTTGAACGATAGAAAATTATTTTTAATTAATTTTAAAGCGTTTTAGTTCAAATATAAAAAAAAAATCCTGTACACTGAGGCTGAAAGGGTTAAATTGTCAAACGTCAAAGCTGGAAGATAAGAAATTTCAATATAACCTCAAAATTTCTTTTACTTAATAAATCACTTTATTTAATGAATATAATAGTAATACATATTTTCGTCTTACTTTGCATTTCAAAATAAGCAATCAAAACATTCTCTGTTACGCCTTTGACATTATTTTCTTTACACCATGTGTCAAACTTTGCAAATTCTTTCTCATAAATCTCGCACGATTTTTTAGGAAGTAGATTATTTACTGTAGTCTGAGCTATATTAAAAAAAAAGCCCATGTCACACCAATGTGATTCTGTGCGATGTTCGATGAAACGTGTTTCGTGCGATGAAAATAGAAGCGCCGCTATTTCCATCGAACAAAGTCATACCACAGTATAGGGAAGTAAGCAGTAGCGTCACTCGGCTAATTATCGGGCTCTAAGATTTCACTGCGCATGACCGAAAATGCACCTCTGAAATCATGGCGACTGTGCCGCAATTATATTTGAATTTTAAACTTTCAAATAGTAGTTGCAGCAACACTTAACTTATATCATATAAACACTAAATATTATAATAAATACTATACATTTATGAAATATAAAAGTAATATATAATAAATTTATAAGTAATAAGTAAACATTTAAAATATAATTTTGTTATTGTTCCTTTTCTTATAACGAGTGCTGTCGTTGTCAGAAGTTATTTGCATTCTTGTTTTGTTTTGCTTTATTTTCGTGGTTTCATTTTATTGTGGTTTTATTCACATTAATCAAAATCAGTCTTTTTCAATACTTACCTTTTATTGTGCGTATTATAAATACGTATACGTCTATTTTATTATTTTCATTGTTTGTGTACCCGAGTTCTCTTTGTTTTTTATTTTGTCATTTTATAAAATGGAAAACTTATTTTCTTAATTATTTTCATTCCAATGGTGAAAATTGTGCAGAAGATTTCGACGCAATATTGACAAAAATTACTGATTTTGAGTATCAAGTAACACAAAACCCACAATCAATTAATGATTCAAATACATTATTAATTGACACAGACTACAGAAATAATGATCTGCCACTAGAAAATTCACTTCGATATATTTGTGGATACTTAATTAAAAAATGTTTAAATATACATTATTGTCATATATGTGAAAAATTTGCTAATGACCATGAAGAAATCGATGCAACATCCTTATATTCACACTACAAAAATTTTGATCAAGGCACAAACTTTGGCAATTTAAAAATGCCGAATGATTTATTTATTAATTATATTTTTCAATTAGAGTCTTATTTTTCTAAAAACTTTAACACATTTTCAACTGAAAAGACCATTATTTCAAATTTAATTAGTAAATTGAGTGCTATAGAATTACAACATCCTTGCAGCGAATTTCCAAAAACTTATTTATTAAAATTATATTGCAGGATGAGATTATTTTATTCATTAAAATTTATTAATAAAAATTTCAAATCTGAGAATAATAGAAAGACAATAATTCTGCTGCATCAATAATTTTTAAAGCAAAGGCATTACGGTTTCCGAATAATAATAATAATAATAATAATAATAATAATAATAATAATAATAATAATAATAATTATTATTATTATTATTATTATTATTATTATTATTATAATGTTTTCTAATGCTAATTCATGTTTCTTATTGTAATTTATGAAATGATTTATATTATTTTATTTTAATAAACATTTTGTACTTTATTTTCCAATAATTTCTTAATACCAACCTTTTAAAACAATATATTTAGAATATTCGAGTACATTCTAAAATCAGCAAATAATAATTTGTATTTGAATTTACCGCCTTTGTACCTCTTACAGTATGGCGGCCGTTGTAGCATACATCAAAGGTGCCGACACGAAGTGTCGCTACTGCTTACTTCCCTATACTGTGGTCATACCAAACACTAGTTGCTCATTTCACGACGGTTGGATTTGACATTTGTAATACGCACGTTAAAACTGAGTAAAAGAGTAGGCTAGAAAGCAGTAGTTAGTAGTTTATTTTATTGTTTGAAGTAGTTTTTATTCTCTAGTTTTAGTTTATGTAGAATAATGTATTATAGATATATGCAATAAATAAAAGGCCTTCAAGTTCCAATATTCCTTATTTAATAATATTGAGGACGTTTCGAGCTAAATCCGCTCATCATCAGCAACTAACAAATTTTTCAAGTTGAGTATTATAAATAAATACATAAATGTTTATAATATTGAAGCAGAATTACATTGTTGTACATTATCCAAAATTAATGTTAATGGGCCGTGTCAGCGGCATGTTGCATTGTTGAGTTGGGGGCCCATGCTCCACCTGACTACGTTGAATATAATTTACATGTAATTTCACAATTTTGGATAATGTACAACAATGTAATTCTGCTTCAATATTATAAACATTTATGTATTTATTTATAATACTCAACTTGAAAAATTTGTTAGTTGCTGATGATGAGCGGATTTAGCTCGAAACGTCCTCAATATTATTAAATAAGGAATATTGGAACTTGAAGGCCTATTATTTATTGCACATTATCAACATGGTTCCCTCATACAACATTTAAATATATTGTAGATATAGTTACTTCTTAGATAGTTCATTTTTAGTATTTCTTTATAGGTGGTTTATAGGGGGTCTGCATAATTTGCGGCACAGACCTATTCTGCAGAACAGGCCTATTCTGCAGAACAAACTAAATTTTGCAGAATGATACTCTTGTTAAGAAATAAAATAGCTGTTTAAAATCTCCCTTGCCTTCTAAATTAAGTAATTTCAAACATTTCCATAATCAACCCCTAAATACGCTGTTCTTCAAAATAGACTGATTCTGCGGACGGCGGATATATAAATATTATGACAGTCTAGAATAGCTGTTTACTATCACATGTGCCTTCTGAATTTAGTAATTTCATACATTTCCATTTTCAACCCCTAAATATGCTGTTCCGCAAAATAGGCTGATTCTGCGGAACGGCGGATATATAAATATTATGGCAGTCTAAAATAGCTGTTTACTATCACAGGTGCCTTCTGAATAAAGTAATTTCATACATTTCCATTTTCAACCCCTAAATACGTTGTTCCGCAAAATAGGCTGATTCTGCGGAACGGCGCATGTATATATATATATATATATATATATATATATATATATATATATATATATATATATATATATATATATAAATATTATGACAGTCTAAAATAGCTGTTTACTATCACAGGTGCCTTCGTAATTAAGTAATTTCATACTTTTCCATTTTCAACCCCTAAATACGCTGTTCCGCAAAATAGGCTGATTCTGCGGGACGGCGGATATATAAATATTATGACAGTCTAAAATAGCTGTTTACTATCACAGGTGCCTTCTTAATTAAGTAATTTCATACTTTTCCATTTTCAACCCCTAAATACGCTGTTCCGCAAAATAGGCTGATTCTGCGGAACGGCGGATATATAAATATTATGGCAGTCTAAAATATCTGTTTACTATCACAGGTTCCTTCTGAATTAAGTAATTTCATACATTTCCATTTTCAAACCTTAAATACGCTGTTCCGCAAAAAGGCTGATTCTGCGGAACAGCGGATATATCAATATTATGACAGTCTAAAATAGCTGTTTACTATCACATGTGCCTTCTGAATTTAGTAATTTCATACATTTCCATTTTCAACCCCTAAATACGCTGTTCCGCAAAATAGGCCGATTCTGCGGAACGGCGGATATATCAATATTATGACAGTCTAAAATAGCTGTTTACTATCAAATGTGCCATCCGAATTAAGTAATTTCATACATTTCCATTTTCAACCCCTAAATACGTTGTTCCGCAAAATAGGCTGATTCTGCGGAACGGCGGATATATAAATATTATGGCAGTCTAAAATATCTGTTTACTATCACAGGTTCCTTCTGAATTAAGTAATTTCATACATTTCCATTTTCAAACCTTAAATACGCTGTTCCGCAAAAAGGCTGATTCTGCGGAACAGCGGATATATCAATATTATGATAGTCTAAAATAGCTGTTTACTATCACATGTGCCTTCTGAATTTAGTAATTTCATACATTTCCATTTTCAACCCCTAAATACGCTGTTCCGCAAAATAGGCTGATTCTGCGGGACGGCGGATATATAAATATTAAGACAGTCTAAAATAGCTGTTTACTATCACAGGTGCCTTCTTAATTAAGTAATTTCATACTTTTCCATTTTCAACCCCTAAATACGCTGTTCCGCAAAATAGGCTGATTCTGTGGAACGGCGGATATATAAATATTATGGCAGTCTAAAATAGCTGTTTACTATCACAGGTGCCTTCTTAATTAAGTAATTTCATACTTTTCCATTTTCAACCCCTAAATACGCTGTTCTACAAAACAGGCGGATTCTGCGGAATGTGAGAATGCGAGGGTAAGAGGAATAACAGATAAATAACTTTTTATAAACTTTTCTTAATTTTAGTTTGAATATCCATATTTTAACTGTTTAAGTTATAAATGTCAAAATTCAGTTTAGAAATTCTTATCGTATTATGATAGTCACGACATTTGATCATTAGGTTTATAAATTATTGTGTATACGTGCGTGACTGTAAATGCCCTAGAATATGCACCCCGTACCCCTAAAATAATCCTGTCCTGAAGATAGCGCTATGTTTTAAGGGAGTCGAAATTAGTTCGTCGCGTCGGGCAGACGTGTTTTGTTTTGGAAATGTAGAGTGTTTTAGTTTAGGGGCGCGTGCAAATGCCCGCCCGCTGGGTTACAGAATGTAACATGTTAGGTTTAGTTTAATTGTAAATAAAGTTTAGTTATTAAATAACATGTACTGTCCATGTCCAAAGTGTTCATCAGTGTAAAATCATAAAGTAAAAGTTGATGTGTAGTGTCTGTGTGTTCTTCCTTCTCACGAAATCCTTATCACCAGTCAGTAAGTGTAAAGTGTATCATCGTTGAAGTAAGCAGTAATTAGTAGTAATCAACAGTATTAGTAGCATTTTCATCCGCACCCCCTCGTGTTACAAGAACGGCAGATATATAAATATTATGACAGTCTAGAAAAGCTGTTTACTTTCACATGTGCCTTCGTAATTAAGTAATTTCATACTTTTCCATTTTCAACCCCTAAATACGCTGTTCCGCAAAATAGGCTGATTCTGCGGAACGGCGGATATATAATTATTATGACAGTCTAGAATAGTTGTTTACTAGCACATGTGCCTTCTGAATTAAGTAATTTCATACATTTCCATTTTCAACCCCTAAATACGCTGTTCCGCAAAATAGGCTGATTCTGCGGAACGGCGGATATATAAATATTATGACAGTCTAGAATAGCTGTTTACTATCACATGTGCCTTCTGAATTTAGTAATTTCATACATTTTCGTTTTCAACCTCTAAATACGCTGTTCCGCAGAATAGACTGATTCTGCAGAACGGCGGATATATAAATATTATGAACAGCGTATTTCGGGGTTGAACATAGAAATGTATGAAATTACATAATTAAGAAGGCACATGTAATAGTAAACAGCTATTCTAGACTCTCATAATATTTATATATCTGCCGTTCTGCAGAATCAGCCTATTTTGCGGCACAGCGTATTTAAAGGTTGAAAACGGAAATGTATGTAATTACTTAATTAAGAATGCACATGTGATAGTAAACAGCTATTCTAGACTGTCATAATATTTATATATCCGCCGTTCCGCAGAATCAGCCTATTTTGAGGAACAGCGTATTTAGAGGTTGAAAACGGAAATGTATGTAATTACTTAATTCAGAAGGCAAATGTGATAGTAAACAGCTATTTTAGACTGTCATAATATTGATATATCCGCCGTTCCGCAGAATCAGCCTATTTTGCGGAACAGCGTATTTAGGGGTTGAAAATGGAAATGTATGAAATTACTTAATTCAGAAGGCACATGTGATAGTAAACAGCTATTTTAGACTGTCATAATATTGATATATCCGCCGTTCCGCAGAATCAGCCTATTTTGCGGAACAGCGAATTTAGGGGTTGAAATTGGGAATGCATGAAATTACTTAATTCAGAAGGCACTTGTAATAGTAAACAGCTATTCTAGACTGTCATAATATTTATATATCCGCCGTTCCGCAGAATCAGCCTATTTTGCGGAACAGCGTATTTAGGGGTTGAAAATGGAAATGTATGAAATTACTTAATTCAGAAGGCACATGTGATAGTAAACAGCTATTTTAGACTGTCATAATATTGATATATCCGCCGTTCCGCAGAATCAGCCTATTTTGCGGAACAGCGTATTTAAGGGTTGAAAATAAAAATGTATGAAATTACTTAATTCAGAAGGCACCTGTGATAGTAAACAGCTATTTTAGACTGTCATAATATTGATATATCCGCCGTTCCGCAGAATCAGCCTATTTTGCGGAACAGCGTATTTAGGGGTTGAAAATGGAAATGTATGAAATTACTTAATTCAGAAGGCACATGTGATGGTAAACAGCTATTCTAGACTGTCATAATATTTATATATCCGCCGTTCCGCAGAATCAGCCTATTTTGCGGAACAGCGTATTTAGGGGTTGAAAATGGAAATGTATGAAATTACTTAATTCAGAAGTCACATGTGCTAGTAAACAGCTATTCTAGACTGTCATAATATTTATATATCCGCCGTTCCGCAGAATCAGCCTATTTTGCGGAACAGCGTATTTAGGGGTTGAAAATGGAAATGTATGAAATTACTAAATTCAGAAGGCACATGTGATAGTAAACAGCTATTCTAGACTGTCATAATATTTATATATCCGCCGTTCCGCAGAATCAGCCTATTTTGCGGAACAGCGTATTTAGGGGTCGAAAATGGAAATGTATGAAATTACTTAATTCAGAAGGCACATGTGATGGTAAACAGCTATTCTAGACTGTCATAATATTTATATATCCGCCGTTCCGCAGAATCAGCCTATTTTGCGGAACAGCGTATTTAGGGGTTGAAAATGGAAATGTATGAAATTACTTAATTCAGAAGGCACATGTGATGGTAAACAGCTATTCTAGACTGTCATAATATTTATATATCCGCCGTTCCGCAGAATCAGCCTATTTTGCGGAACAGCGTATTTAGGGGTCGAAAATGGAAATGTATGAAATTACTTAATTCAGAAGGCACATGTGATGGTAAACAGCTATTCTAGACTGTCATAATATTTATATATCCGCCGTTCCGCAGAATCAGCCTATTTTGCGGAACAGCGTATTTAGGGGTTGAAAATGGAAATGTATGAAATTACTTAATTCAGAAGGCACATGTGATGGTAAACAGCTATTCTAGACTGTCATAATATTTATATATCCGCCGTTCCGCAGAATCAGCCTATTTTGCGGAACAGCGTATTTAGGAGTTGAAAATGGAAATGTATGTAATTACTTAATTCAGAAGGCACATGTGATAGTAAACAGCTATTTTAGACTGTCATAATATTGATATATCCGCCGTTCTGCAGAATCAGCCTATTTTGCGGAACAGCGTATTTAAGGGTTGAAAATGGAAATGTATGAAATTACTTAATTCAGAAGGCACATGTGATAGTAAACAGCTATTCTAGACTGTCATAATATTTATATATCCGCCGTTCTGCAGAATCAGCCTATTTTGCGGAACAGCGTATTTAGGGGTTGAAAATGGAAATGTATGAAATTACTTAATTCAGAAGGCACATGTGCTAGTAAACAGCTATTCTAGACTGTCATAATATTTATATATCCGCCGTTCCGCAGAATCAGCCTATTTTGCGGAACAGCGTATTTAGGAGTTGAAAATGGAAATGTATGTAATTACTTAATTCAGAAGGCACATGTGATAGTAAACAGCTATTTTAGACTGTCATAATATTGATATATCCGCCGTTCTGCAGAATCAGCCTATTTTGCGGAACAGCGTATTTAAGGGTTGAAAATGGAAATGTATGAAATTACTTAATTCAGAAGGCACATGTGCTAGTAAACAGCTATTCTAGACTGTCATAATATTTATATATCCGCCGTTCCGCAGAATCAGCCTATTTTGCGGAACAGCGTATTTAGGGGTTGAAAATGGAAATGTATGAAATTACTTAATTCAGAAGGCACATGTGATGGTAAACAGCTATTCTAGACTGTCATAATATTTATATATCCGCCGTTCCGCAGAATCAGCCTATTTTGCGGAACAGCGTATTTAGGGGTTGAAAATGGAAATGTATGAAATTACTTAATTCAGAAGGCACATGTGATGGTAAACAGCTATTCTAGACTGTCATAATATTTATATATCCGCCGTTCCGCAGAATCAGCCTATTTTGCGGAACAGCGTATTTAGGGGTTGAAAATGGAAATGTATGAAATTACTTAATTCAGAAGGCACATGTGATGGTAAACAGCTATTCTAGACTGTCATAATATTTATATATCCGCCGTTCCGCAGAATCAGCCTATTTTGCGGAACAGCGTATTTAGGGGTTGAAAATGGAAATGTATGAAATTACTTAATTCAGAAGGCACATGTGATGGTAAACAGCTATTCTAGACTGTCATAATATTTATATATCCGCCGTTCCGCAGAATCAGCCTATTTTGCGGAACAGCGTATTTAGGGGTTGAAAATGGAAATGTATGAAATTACTTAATTCAGAAGGCACATGTGATGGTAAACAGCTATTCTAGACTGTCATAATATTTATATATCCGCCGTTCCGCAGAATCAGCCTATTTTGCGGAACAGCGTATTTAGGGGTTGAAAATGGAAATGTATGAAATTACTTAATTCAGAAGGCACATGTGATGGTAAACAGCTATTCTAGACTGTCATAATATTTATATATCCGCCGTTCCGCAGAATCAGCCTATTTTGCGGAACAGCGTATTTAGGGGTTGAAAATGGAAATGTATGAAATTACTTAATTCAGAAGGCACATGTGATGGTAAACAGCTATTCTAGACTGTCATAATATTTATATATCCGCCGTTCCGCAGAATCAGCCTATTTTGCGGAACAGCGTATTTAGGGGTTGAAAATGGAAATGTATGAAATTACTTAATTCAGAAGGCACATGTGATGGTAAACAGCTATTCTAGACTGTCATAATATTTATATATCCGCCGTTCCGCAGAATCAGCCTATTTTGCGGAACAGCGTATTTAGGGGTTGAAAATGGAAATGTATGAAATTACTTAATTCAGAAGGCACATGTGATGGTAAACAGCTATTCTAGACTGTCATAATATTTATATATCCGCCGTTCCGCAGAATCAGCCTATTTTGCGGAACAGCGTATTTAGGGGTTGAAAATGGAAATGTATGAAATTACTTAATTCAGAAGGCACATGTGATGGTAAACAGCTATTCTAGACTGTCATAATATTTATATATCCGCCGTTCCGCAGAATCAGCCTATTTTGCGGAACAGCGTATTTAGGGGTTGAAAATGGAAATGTATGAAATTACTTAATTCAGAAGGCACATGTGATGGTAAACAGCTATTCTAGACTGTCATAATATTTATATATCCGCCGTTCCGCAGAATCAGCCTATTTTGCGGAACAGCGTATTTAGGGGTTGAAAATGGAAATGTATGAAATTACTTAATTCAGAAGGCACATGTGATGGTAAACAGCTATTCTAGACTGTCATAATATTTATATATCCGCCGTTCCGCAGAATCAGCCTATTTTGCGGAACAGCGTATTTAGGGGTTGAAAATGGAAATGTATGAAATTACTTAATTCAGAAGGCACATGTGATGGTAAACAGCTATTCTAGACTGTCATAATATTTATATATCCGCCGTTCCGCAGAATCAGCCTATTTTGCGGAACAACGTATTTAGGGGTTGAAAATGGAAATGTATGAAATTACTTAATTCAGAAGGCACATGTGATGGTAAACAGCTATTCTAGACTGTCATAATATTTATATATCCGCCGTTCCGCAGAATCAGCCTATTTTGCGGAACAGCGTATTTAGGGGTTGAAAATGGAAATGTATGAAATTACTTAATTCAGAAGGCACATGTGATGGTAAACAGCTATTCTAGACTGTCATAATATTTATATATCCGCCGTTCCGCAGAATCAGCCTATTTTGCGGAACAGCGTATTTAGGGGTTGAAAATGGAAATGTATGAAATTACTTAATTCAGAAGGCACATGTGATGGTAAACAGCTATTCTAGACTGTCATAATATTTATATATCCGCCGTTCCGCAGAATCAGCCTATTTTGCGGAACAGCGTATTTAGGGGTTGAAAATGGAAATGTATGAAATTACTTAATTCAGAAGGCACATGTGATGGTAAACAGCTATTCTAGACTGTCATAATATTTATATATCCGCCGTTCCGCAGAATCAGCCTATTTTGCGGAACAGCGTATTTAGGGGTTGAAAATGGAAATGTATGAAATTACTTAATTCAGAAGGCACATGTGATGGTAAACAGCTATTCTAGACTGTCATAATATTTATATATCCGCCGTTCCGCAGAATCAGCCTATTTTGCGGAACAGCGTATTTAGGGGTTGAAAATGGAAATGTATGAAATTACTTAATTCAGAAGGCACATGTGATGGTAAACAGCTATTCTAGACTGTCATAATATTTATATATCCGCCGTTCCGCAGAATCAGCCTATTTTGCGGAACAGCGTATTTAGGGGTTGAAAATGGAAATGTATGAAATTACTTAATTCAGAAGGCACATGTGATAGTAAACAGCTATTCTAGACTGTCATAATATTTATATATCCGCCGTTCCGCAGAATCAGCCTATTTTGCGGAACAGCGTATTTAGGGGTTGAAAATGGAAATGTATGAAATTACTTAATTCAGAAGGCACATGTGATGGTAAACAGCTATTCTAGACTGTCATAATATTTATATATCCGCCGTTCCGCAGAATCAGCCTATTTTGCGGAACAGCGTATTTAGGGGTTGAAAATGGAAATGTATGAAATTACTTAATTCAGAAGGCACATGTGATGGTAAACAGCTATTCTAGACTGTCATAATATTTATATATCCGCCGTTCCGCAGAATCAGCCTATTTTGCGGAACAGCGTATTTAGGGGTTGAAAATGGAAATGTATGAAATTACTTAATTCAGAAGGCACATGTGCTAGTAAACAGCTATTCTAGACTGTCATAATAATTATATATCCGCCGTTCCGCAGAATCAGCCTATTTTGCGGAACAGCGTATTTAGGGGTTGAAAATGGAAATGTATGAAATTACTTAATTCAGAAGGCACATGTGATGGTAAACAGCTATTCTAGACTGTCATAATATTTATATATCCGCCGTTCCGCAGAATCAGCCTATTTTGCGGAACAGCGTATTTAGGGGTTGAAAATGGAAATGTATGAAATTACTTAATTCAGAAGGCACATGTGATGGTAAACAGCTATTCTAGACTGTCATAATATTTATATATCCGCCGTTCCGCAGAATCAGCCTATTTTGCGGAACAGCGTATTTAGGGGTTGAAAATGGAAATGTATGAAATTACTTAATTCAGAAGGCACATGTGATGGTAAACAGCTATTCTAGACTGTCATAATATTTATATATCCGCCGTTCCGCAGAATCAGCCTATTTTGCGGAACAGCGTATTTAGGGGTTGAAAATGGAAATGTATGAAATTACTTAATTCAGAAGGCACATGTGATGGTAAACAGCTATTCTAGACTGTCATAATATTTATATATCTGCCGTTCCGCAGAATCAGCCTATTTTGCGGAACAGCGTATTTAGGGGTTGAAAATGGAAATGTATGAAATTACTTAATTCAGAAGGCACATGTGATGGTAAACAGCTATTCTAGACTGTCATAATATTTATATATCCGCCGTTCCGCAGAATCAGCCTATTTTGCGGAACAGCGTATTTAGGGGTTGAAAATGGAAATGTATGAAATTACTTAATTCAGAAGGCACATGTGCTAGTAAACAGCTATTCTAGACTGTCATAATAATTATATATCCGCCGTTCCGCAGAATCAGCCTATTTTGCGGAACAGCGTATTTAGGGGTTGAAAATGGAAATGTATGAAATTACTTAATTCAGAAGGCACATGTGCTAGTAAACAGCTATTCTAGACTGTCATAATAATTATATATCCGCCGTTCCGCAGAATCAGCCTATTTTGCGGAACAGCGTATTTAGGGGTTGAAAATGGAAATGTATGAAATTACTTAATTCAGAAGGCACATGTGATGGTAAACAGCTATTCTAGACTGTCATAATATTTATATATCCGCCGTTCCGCAGAATCAGCCTATTTTGCGGAACAGCGTATTTAGGGGTTGAAAATGGAAATGTATGAAATTACTTAATTCAGAAGGCACATGTGATGGTAAACAGCTATTCTAGACTGTCATAATATTTATATATCCGCCGTTCCGCAGAATCAGCCTATTTTGCGGAACAGCGTATTTAGGGGTTGAAAATGGAAATGTATGAAATTACTTAATTCAGAAGGCACATGTGCTAGTAAACAGCTATTCTAGACTGTCATAATAATTATATATCCGCCGTTCCGCAGAATCAGCCTATTTTGCGGAACAGCGTATTTAGGGGTTGAAAATGGAAATGTATGAAATTACTTAATTCAGAAGGCACATGTGATGGTAAACAGCTATTCTAGACTGTCATAATATTTATATATCCGCCGTTCCGCAGAATCAGCCTATTTTGCGGAACAGCGTATTTAGGGGTTGAAAATGGAAATGTATGAAATTACTTAATTCAGAAGGCACATGTGATGGTAAACAGCTATTCTAGACTGTCATAATATTTATATATCCGCCGTTCCGCAGAATCAGCCTATTTTGCGGAACAGCGTATTTAGGGGTTGAAAATGGAAATGTATGAAATTACTTAATTCAGAAGGCACATGTGCTAGTAAACAGCTATTCTAGACTGTCATAATAATTATATATCCGCCGTTCCGCAGAATCAGCCTATTTTGCGGAACAACGTATTTAGGGGTTGAAAATGGAAATGTATGAAATTACTAAATTCAGAAGGCACATGTGATAGTAAACAGCTATTCTAGACTGTCATAATATTTATATATCCGCCGTTCCGCAGAATCAGCCTATTTTGCGGAACAGCGTATTTCGGGGTTGAAAATGGAAATGTATGAAATTACTTAATTCAGAAGGCACATGTGATGGTAAACAGCTATTCTAGACTGTCATAATATTTATATATCCGCCGTTCCGCAGAATCAGCCTATTTTGCGGAACAGCGTATTTAGGGGTTGAAAATGGAAATGTATGAAATTACTTGATTCAGAAGGCACATGTGCTAGTAAACAGCTATTCTAGACTGTCATAATAATTATATATCCGCCGTTCCGCAGAATCAGCCTATTTTGCGGAACAGCGTATTTAGGGGTTGAAAATGGAAATGTATGAAATTACTTAATTCAGAAGGCACATGTGATGGTAAACAGCTATTCTAGACTGTCATAATATTTATATATCCGCCGTTCCGCAGAATCAGCCTATTTTGCGGAACAGCGTATTTAGGGGTTGAAAATGGAAATGTATGAAATTACTTAATTCAGAAGGCACATGTGATGGTAAACAGCTATTCTAGACTGTCATAATATTTATATATCCGCCGTTCCGCAGAATCAGCCTATTTTGCGGAACAGCGTATTTAGGGGTTGAAAATGGAAATGTATGAAATTACTTAATTCAGAAGGCACATGTGCTAGTAAACAGCTATTCTAGACTGTCATAATAATTATATATCCGCCGTTCCGCAGAATCAGCCTATTTTGCGGAACAGCGTATTTAGGGGTTGAAAATGGAAATGTATGAAATTACTTAATTCAGAAGGCACATGTGATGGTAAACAGCTATTCTAGACTGTCATAATATTTATATATCCGCCGTTCCGCAGAATCAGCCTATTTTGCGGAACAGCGTATTTAGGGGTTGAAAATGGAAATGTATGAAATTACTTAATTCAGAAGGCACATGTGATGGTAAACAGCTATTCTAGACTGTCATAATAATTATATATCCGCCGTTCCGCAGAATCAGCCTATTTTGCGGAACAGCGTATTTAGGGGTTGAAAATGGAAATGTATGAAATTACTTAATTCAGAAGGCACATGTGATGGTAAACAGCTATTCTAGACTGTCATAATATTTATATATCCGCCGTTCCGCAGAATCAGCCTATTTTGCGGAACAGCGTATTTAGGGGTTGAAAATGGAAATGTATGAAATTACTTAATTCAGAAGGCACATGTGATGGTAAACAGCTATTCTAGACTGTCATAATATTTATATATCCGCCGTTCCGCAGAATCAGCCTATTTTGCGGAACAGCGTATTTAGGGGTTGAAAATGGAAATGTATGAAATTACTTAATTCAGAAGGCACATGTGATGGTAAACAGCTATTCTAGACTGTCATAATATTTATATATCCGCCGTTCCGCAGAATCAGCCTATTTTGCGGAACAGCGTATTTAGGGGTTGAAAATGGAAATGTATGAAATTACTTAATTCAGAAGGCACATGTGATGGTAAACAGCTATTCTAGACTGTCATAATATTTATATATCCGCCGTTCCGCAGAATCAGCCTATTTTGCGGAACAGCGTATTTAGGGGTTGAAAATGGAAATGTATGAAATTACTTAATTCAGAAGGCACATGTGATGGTAAACAGCTATTCTAGACTGTCATAATATTTATATATCCGCCGTTCCGCAGAATCAGCCTATTTTGCGGAACAGCGTATTTAGGGGTTGAAAATGGAAATGTATGAAATTACTTAATTCAGAAGGCACATGTGCTAGTAAACAGCTATTCTAGACTGTCATAATAATTATATATCCGCCGTTCCGCAGAATCAGCCTATTTTGCGGAACAGCGTATTTAGGGGTTGAAAATGGAAATGTATGAAATTACTTAATTCAGAAGGCACATGTGATGGTAAACAGCTATTCTAGACTGTCATAATATTTATATATCCGCCGTTCCGCAGAATCAGCCTATTTTGCGGAACAGCGTATTTAGGGGTTGAAAATGGAAATGTATGAAATTACTTAATTCAGAAGGCACATGTGATGGTAAACAGCTATTCTAGACTGTCATAATATTTATATATCCGCCGTTCCGCAGAATCAGCCTATTTTGCGGAACAGCGTATTTAGGGGTTGAAAATGGAAATGTATGAAATTACTTAATTCAGAAGGCACATGTGATAGTAAACAGCTATTCTATTTGTTAACAAGAGTATCAATCTGCAACATTAGTTCTGCAGAATAGACTTGTTCTGCAGAATAGGCCTGTTCTGCAAATTATCTTTACCCGTTTATAGGTTAAGTAAGTTTGTTTATTTGGTGTTTTCATTTATTCGTAGTACATAGTTTTATTTTTTATTCTTATACTCTTTTTACTTCCTTGTACAAAGTAAAGGAAGTATTGTATTCGCGAAAAATTTCGGTTTCCAGATTTCAACGGAAATATCCATTTTAGCCATCCCTGAATCCATTCTGACTAATTTCGTCGTGACGTCTGTACGTACGTATCTCGCATAACTCAGAAACGGTAAGCCGTAGAAAGTTGAAATTTTGTATTTAGGACATCTATAACATCTAGTTGTGCACCTCCCTTTTTGGTCATTACATAATATCCAGAAATGGCACTTTATTTGAAGCATATAATAGATTTTAATGAAAAACTATATTAAAATATAATCCAAAACTTATCAAATTTGGTATATAAGACTTTTATATCAATTGGAATAACTTAGCAGATTTTGGTTAAAACAGGCTAACCGGAAGTGATATATTACCTGAAGTTGTTAAAAGTTTTTCTTGAATAAAATGGTTTCATTTTAATTTTAGAAATAAATGCTTCAAATAAGAATTTTTGAGAATTAAATTCTGCGTCTAGCACATCAAGTATTATTAAATTAGCCCTTTGTATAAGCGAGATATGTAAATTTAAAACTTATATACTTTTTGGTTTTTGTAATGAATCTTGCTATGGATTAGGACAAAAAATAACAAAAAAAATAAAAAGTAGATGTCAAATTACGTCAAATACGTGCAATTTTCTAATTGAGTCTAAACTTCATATTAGTCTAGTCTTGCGTACAAGGAAGTCGCGTGGTGTCCACATCAGATTTTTTTATTCTTATTTTCTTTATTCTTTACTTTTTGTATCTTGTACGAGTGTTGCGTGAGTGCGATTTTGGAATTACAAATGAGCCAAAAAACTAACGTAAATATTTCATTTTTAAATATTTACCTATCACGTGCATTTATACACTCTCTATAATTGATGTCTCTGTACGTAATTTTATTTTTAATTAACAACAAATTAAAGTAATCTTCATCCATTTGCAGGTAATTTCTGCATGCTTCCTTGTCTTCCAATCTTAATTCGTTGTGCAACAAAGCCAATCCTCCATGTCCTGAATGTTTATTTCGTTTTAATACACTCTTTAGTCCAAATTGAACGACTCATTCTGTTCCTATTCTTTCATTTTTCAAATTAAGGCAAACAGGTGCTATTATAATAGCATTATCTGAACTACTCGAACTTATAATTAAGAAAATGACTTGCAAAGCACTTTTAGAAAAATTAAAATGCTGTAAGTCAACAAATAATTTTTGCATCTCACTTGGCTGTCATATATTCAAATTAAAATTGAGAGGTTACTGTTGATATGTACAATTATATAAATCAATGATGCCATGTGTTTTTCAATTATTATGATGTACTTTTTCTAGAGTTGTCATTGTGTATATGTTTGTAGTTCGTTTCCTATCTTGAATTAAATAAATCTATTTAAACTGTGTTATTGCTGTACTTATTTATTCATAACACAAGAGGTTATGGGCCCAGAACAAGATAAATACAGAATTGCCCAGTTTAATGGTACAAACTTCAGTAACTGGAAATTCCGGCTTGAGGTACTTCTGGACGAAATGAATTTAAAGGAATTCATAGTAGATGAGTTAAGCACAATATCAGAGAAGCTGAAGTTAAATGAGTTAGAAGAAAAAGATAGAAAGAAGAAAATATAAGAACTGCAAAGAAAAGAAAAGAAATGCAAATTAATACTTATAGAAAGTATTGCAGATAGTCATTTAGAATTAATTAAAGATAAATCTACTCCGGTAGAAATTATGGAAGCCTTAAAGGCAACATTTGAGCGTCATAGTGTAGCGAGTCAACTTTTTTTAAGAAAGCGCCTTTTAACAATGAAATTCATTGAAAATGATAACCTAGAAGAACATTTTCTGCAGTTTGACAAAATAGTCAGGGAACTGAAATCTACAGGTGCAAATATTGAAGAAGTTGATATTGTATGCCATTTACTTCTAACGTTACCAAATTCATATGGAGCCTTAATTACTGCCCTTGAAACCATGGATCCAAAGGGTTTAAGTATTCAGTTCGTAAAAGGACGTTTATTGGATGAATTTAATAAAAGAAATAATACTACATTATTGGAACATGGTGGAAAAAGTTACACTGAAAATGCATTCAACGTGAAAAGAAAATTTCCTTTTAAATGCTACGAGGGTTGTCTCAAAAGTAAGTTACACTATTTTTTTATATCCGCGCGGTAGGCAGGATACGTCTGGGATTCGCATGGAACTTTCGTCCGAGTGTGGTGGCAGCACTGTAAAATTCCTAAGCGGCCGCCATGACCCATTTGTCAGTTGCGATCAAGCCACTATGGAGCTACCACTTACTTCTACCGCCGATTGCGAAGTACGCAGTGTGATTCGTTTTTTAACGGCAAAAAATAAAAATGCAACTGAAATTCACCGTGAATTGTGCAGTGTGTACGGTGAGAACGTTATGTCGAGGCCAATGGTTTCTCGTTGGCGCCAATCATTTATTGAAGGCAGGACAACAATGTTCGGGGCCCGTGAAGTGGATGGGCGGCCGCTTCGTTGTTCGTCGTGTATTGTTGTCCTGCCTTCAATAAATGATTGGCGCCAACGAGAAACCATTGGCCTCGACATAACGTTCTCACCGTACACACTGCACAATTCACGGTGAATTTCAGTTGCATTTTTATTTTTTGCCGTTAAAAAACGAATCACACTGCGTACTTCGCAATCGGCGGTAGAAGTAAGTGGTAGCTCCATAGTGGCTTGATCGCAACTGACAAATGGGTCATGGCGGCCGCTTAGGAATTTTACAGTGCTGCCACCACACTCGGACGAAAGTTCCATGCGAATCCCAGACGTATCCTGCCTACCGCGCGGATATAAAAAAATAGTGTAACTTACTTTTGAGACAACCCTCGTATTTCTGTGGCAAAATTGGTCACAAGAAAATAGATTGCAAATTGAGAGGCATTGACAGGAACAAATATAATTTTAAATCAGGAAATACAGGAAGACATCAAGGTAATTTAACAATAAAAGACGATAATGAAATTGCTTTTTCCAGTAATGAATCTGTACCAGAAGAATGTAATATTTCTGACAGTTATGAGTCAGATGTGTGGTATATTGATTCGGGAGCGACGGATCATATGGTAAATAATATTAATATGTTTGCAAGAACTCAATCACTTGACAACAGTAAAGGAAAAATGATAGGAGTAGCCAAACAAGGAACATCTCTATTAGCAAAAATTGTGGGTGATATAAAAGTGAAGCTATTAGTGGAAGGAAAGCAAGTTTCATGTACTATCAAGGACGTATTATATGTTCCCGAATTAAGAAATAATTTATTTTCTGTTAGAAGAACAGAAGAATTAGGTTTCAAAGTAATTTTTGAAAATAATTCAGTACGAATTATGAAAAACAATGTTCTTTTTGCAAGTGGAAGAAAGAAAGGTAAATTATATGTCCTAGATTTTTTTACAGATTACAATAATAGTGTCAACATAGCCGAAAATGACTTAGATTCAGAAAACTTTAATTTATGGCACAGAAAAATGGGTCATCCTCATAAAGAAGCTCTAATGAAATTAAGTAAAGAGAAAATGGTGGAAGGATTACCCGATTTTATTCCACAAAATATTAAAACCGATTTGTGCACTTCATGTATAAGTGGTAAACAAACTCGTTTGCCATATAAAAGTATTGGAAAAGAAAGATCAACTCGTCCACTTCAGTTGATTCACACTGACGTTTGTGGACCATTTACCCCAGCTTCTTGGAATGGGATGAAATATTATATTTCTTTCATTGACGATTATACTCATTTCGCAGTAATATATTTAATGAAAAATAAATCAGAAGTTTTTGAATATTTCCAGCAATATGAAGCAATGGCAACAGCGAATTTTAATTACAAAATATGTAAGTTACGTTGTGATAATGGAGGAGAATATGTTTCGAAACATCTCAAAGAATTTTGTTTAAAGAAAGGAATCAAGATAGAATATACAGTTCCTTATACCCCTGAATTGAATGGAGTAGCGGAACGACTGAACAGAACTATTTTAGAAAAATCAAGAGCTATGATGAATGACATGAACGTTCCAAAGGATGTATGGAGTGAAGCAGTTCTCACAGCAACCTTCTTATTAAACAGAACACCTACGCAAGCTTTACATAATGAGAACCAAAAGAAAACTCCTGCTGAAATGTGGTATGAAATAAAACCAAATGTAAATAGAATCCACATATTTGGAAGTGAAGTTTTTGCTCACATACCGTCACAGTTACGAAGCAAATTAGATTCAAAAACAAGAAAAGGTATATTAATAGGATATACAACGAACGCATTTAGAATTTGGGATTCCAAGGAAAGAAACATATTCACAGCTCGAGATGTGATATTTCAAGAAAAGAAAAGCAACGTCATCAGTATTAGAAGTCACGAAGAAAATGATACAGAAGAAAACAATACAGAAACAATGGAAAATAAAGAAAATCAAGAATTACCAAGAAGAACCACTAGAATAAGAACACCCCCGAAATGGTTAGAAAATTACGATTTAACGCATTTTGCACTGAACGCAGAGAATTTTATTGAAGACATACCAACAGATATTGAAGAAGTGAAGAAAATTAAAGAATGGAAGAATGCAATAGATAGTGAATTGCATGCGTTAGCTAAAAATAATACCTGGGAATTAGTACCAAGGCCAGATAAGGTAAACTTAGTAGGAAATAAATGGGTTTTTAAAATAAAACGGGATGTAGATGGTAACATTGAAAAGTACAAAGCCAGACTGGTGGCTAAAGGGTATACTCAAAGGGCTGGATTTGATTATCATGAAACTTATGCTCCAGTAGCCAAAATGAATACATTTAGAAGTTTATTGGCATTAGCTAATCAGAAAAAATTATGCATACAGCAAATGGATGTTAAATCAGCCTTTCTACAAGGAATTTTGGATGAAAAAGTATACATGGAACAGCCAGAAGGTTTTAGAACAGGAAATAAAGTATGTAAACTAAAGAAACCCCTTTATGGTTTGAAACAGGCATCGAATGGGTGGAACAGAAGATTTAATAATTACATAATTTCTCTGGGTTTTAGAAGATCTAAAGTTGATAGCTGTTTGTATATAGCTGAACAAGAAAACCAAATATTTTTATTAATTTACGTGGATGATTTGATTTTAATTGGAAAAGAACTGACAGATCTAGAAGCTATTAAAACAAAATTGAAAATGGAATTTGACATGACAGATTTGGGAACCTTACAAAGTTTTCTTGGAATTAAAATAATTAGAAATGAAAAACAAATAAAATTAAGTCAATCATTTTATTTAGAAGGCCTACTAAAAAGGTTTGGCATGGCAGAATGTAAGCCTAAATCTACACCGATGGAAAATAAGTTAATTCTAAGCATTGAAGATGACAGTTCAATGAAGAAGACTTGTCACCCGTATAAAGAACTAATAGGATGTTTGTTATACGTTTCACAAATAAGTCGTCCAGATTTATCAACTGCTGTAAATCAACTTAGTCGTTTTCAGAGTTGCGCTACGGATCTACATTGGAAATATTTAATAAGAATACTGCGTTATATAAAAGGCACAATAAATACGGAATTGGTGTATAATAGAACTGATAATGGAAATACCTTAACTGCATTTGCTGATGCAGATTGGGGTTCAGATATTATTGACAGGAAATCGACATCAGGATATTTAATAAAGTTTTATGGTTGTTCAGTAGCCTGGACTGTGCGAAAACAGAATACTGTAGCTTTATCATCCGCTGAAGCGGAATATGTTGCTCTATCTTCAGCAGTTTGTGAAGTACTATGGTTCCAGCACCTATTAAATGATTTTGGAATATCTGTTTCAAATACTATAATTTATGAAGATAATCAATCTTGTATTAAGATAGCAGAAGACCCGAGAGATCGACAAAGAATGAAACATTTAAGTATAAAGTATCACTTTATAAAAGAAGCATTAAATAACAAGAAAATAAAGTTGGAATATAAATCTTCAAAAATGCAAATAGCTGACATCTTAACCAAGGCGCTACCAGTTCACCGGCACAATACTTTAAAAGAGGCTATTGGTTTATTTAATTGAAAGGGGCTGTTGATATGTACAATTATATAAATCAATGATGCCATGTGTTTTTCAATTATTATGATGTACTTTTTCTAGAGTTGTCATTGTGTATATGTTTGTAGTTCGTTTCCTATCTTGAATTAAATAAATCTATTTAAACTGTGTTATTGCTGTACTTATTTATTCATAACAACCAATGTGAAATTTAAAGTAGAGCACAGAACAATCTAAAGAAGAAACTAGTATCATATGATTCTGTTGTACCGGTGTGACACCAAATGTACACATTTTATCGCACAAAACACGTTTCATCGAACATCGCACAGAATCACGTTGGTGTGACATACGCTACGTAGCTCAGGCGGAGTGAACTGATTTCATCTTCCATGATTACACTAAATTCACTTAAATTTGTTCGTAAATATTGAAATGACATGAACTTTCAAATAATAATTGAATGTGGTCAATTCAATGTCACCAACTACAACATTTCACTTACAAAATTTCCCTAAATCAACTCGGTTTAATATTAACAGTTTTTTAAAATATTTTAGTTTGTAGAAGACGCAAAATATAAAAAATAGTATAAAGAACTCATTTTATAAGACTTTCTTTCGCACTTGTCAATTAGAAAACGAGCGTTAGCGAGTTTTCTAAATTTTGACGCGTGCGAAAAAAACATGTCTCATAAAACACGTTCTTTAATATACTATTTTCTTTTGCATTTTTCTCGTTTTTTTTTTCGTTATGTAAGGGTATAAACATTTTATATCGTTGCATTCAGAAAAAAATGCTGAATCGAATAGGCGAATAAAAAAGTAGGTTCTCATTCAAATTAAAAAGTTGAATTCTGTATTTTGAGAACCACTGGTTGAATTTTTTTTTGTAATTCTCATTTTAAACGTCTTATAATATAGAAATTCTTTGCTAATTTAACAGACTTCGTATCTCTTACGGTTCTCGAGATAGCAATAGTGAAACACTTAAATTGAACACTCTGTATAGTTTGTCCCATTTAGAGCTGCCACCAATGGGATCTCGCAGAGATATAGAGGTGGGGAGAATGATCTTGTAACCTTACCTTAGACCAGGATACCGATTCTTGAAATATGAGAATTTTCTCACAAGGTGACATAACATTTCATCTCACTCTCATCTCATTTCATATTTTCTCACTTTTTTAATTCCCGAAACAAAGTGAAATATATTTCACCTATCTAAATGGCCACGATTTAGCAAGTGAAAAATTTGACATAAAAGTCTGATTTTTGACATTGACAGTACTACATTGCACTCTTCTTTGATTACCTTTACATATTTACCGTGATATTCTTATTTTCATTTTAGCTGGTATTGATAATGTTGCCATACGCAACTACTTTTTCTAATTTTATTGAATTTTGAGTCCATCCATAGGTCTCCGTAGTCCGAGTCCGTAGTGTAGTGGTCTGTGTTAGGCAGCCCGCGGGTCAAATTTTATCCGCCTCTATGCTTACGAGTGACTAACGTATAACTAATTTTTCTATATTAACTATTTATTATTATTGCCGTAATCGAACGACTACAAATAAAATGTGTCTTACTACGTATAAACGTATTTGTATTGATAAGTATATGTAAAATATTTAAATCGGGCTGTAGTTATAATAGCTAAATGTATGTCATTTTCCACACCAAGCTGAATATCCACAAATCAAAAAACGTAAAGTAGTTAATTTTTTTGTTGGTATTCCTAATGCTGATCTATAACTTGGTTGGTTGGTTTAAATTGTCACTCAAGCGATCCACTAAATTTTTATTCAGCCGAATAATATTTCAAAAATTTGGTTCGAAAAGTAATTTCTGTATTATCCAAATGCTTTAAAGCAGCAACTACTTCTCTTTCGTCAACCATGATATTTGTAATAATTTTATTTATAATATTAATTAATACGAGTATAATTTATTATTAAGTTAAATTTCTTTATAACATAAGCGAGTGACATTGATTCTCACCACCAAAAAGGTGGGGAGATAATTTTCACGTAGTGAGATGAAATGTGAAGCAGTGAGACGACAAAATTATTTCAAGAATTAAAGAAAAAATCTCACTACGTGACATATAAGTCACGTGACGTTTTTTCTCACTTCTGTCAAATCTCACTGACATCTCATTTTTCAAGAATTGCCCCCCAGGAATAGAGGGGGGAGACAAGGCATAGTCACGCGTATATTTCCAAATCATCTAAGCGATTTTGAACCTTATTGAAATGTCAAAATCAGCCGCAAAAGGCTAGTCGACCAGTTAAATACTGTTATGTTACAGTTGGCCAAATCTAAATAAATTCTTGATTATCCACAACTATAAATTATCTTGATTTTGTTTTATAAAACTAAAATAAATACGCAAGAATATTAATAAAAAAAAACGTAATGTAAATAACGGACAAGTTAAAACGGTAGGTGACGCTTGTTGACATTGAAAACTTATTCGTTCGACTGCACACATATGTAACACATCTGGCCGACTAGCCTTTTGCGGCTGATTCTGACAGTTCAATAAGGTCGAAAATCACTAGGATGATTTGGAAAGTCGTCTTATGGCGAAATACATAGCATGCCCTGTCTCCCCCTCTATTCCTGGTCTAAGCTTGTAACCTGCGCGAGAATACAAGAATAGAAGGACGCCATTTTGCAGATATAGAGGCGGCAATTTTAAATGCAAAATTAACAAAATAATTATGAAATTAATTTATTTGCATTTTAACATACTTTTGCAGGAATACACAGACGGTAATTTTAAATTTAAAGTTTCAGAACAATATAATTAAGAAATAATGATGAAAAATTGATTGATATTTTGGTGGTGAAATAATATTAATTTATTTATCTCCTTACTAATTTCCCTTGTATAACCTCTGTATATATTTTTTAAATATTAGAAAACCTAATTCTAGTATAACAATAAATAATATCTTTTACTAAAATAAAACTATGATTTAGCTCTATCAGCGTATCTTTCAAAAAATAAAGAAATTAACAATCTATTGTCACAGATATTATTTTGCGTAAGATTATTTTTATTAAATTTATTATGTTTTGTCTCTAATTAGCTATTTAGGTACGTAACCGATGCTGTTGGATAAGAGCTACATTTAATGATACTGGTATTCGCGTATTTTATTTCAGTTTATTTCTAGATTTCAGTGTGAGAACATCGACATTATAGTGATTCAGGTGAGAGAGTTAATCTAGCATGTGTATGATTGTGAGTGTGCATGTGAGCAGTACTGGGTACTGTAGTGGCCGCATCGTGTGAACCCGAGGGTCGCCAACGGTAGCAGCAGGGAAGGCTGTAGTGACCCGAATCTGTGGTCGCCAACGGTAGCAGCAGTTAGGGATGTAGTGATCTGATCCAGTTGGTTAAGAGGAATGTCTCCGGATCACCACCGAAGCGGCAGTGGTTCCGTAGTGGCCGCTCGTGTGAACCCGAGGGTCGCCAGCGTAGCAGCAGGGAAGGCTGTAGTGACCCACATCTGGTGTCGCCAACGGCAGCAGCAGTTAGGGCTGTAGTGATCTGATCCAGTTGGTTAAGAGGATTGTCTCCGGATCACCACCGAAGCGGCAGTGGTTCCGTAGTGGCCGCTCGTGTGAACCCGAGGGTCGCCAGCGTAGCAGCAGGGAAGGCTGTAGTGACCCACATTCTGTGGTCGCCAGTGTAGCAGCAGTTAGGGCTGTAGTGATCTGATCCAGTTGGTTAAGAGGATTGTCTCCGGATCACCACCGAAGCGGCAGAGGGTCCGTAGTAACTAGCGGTACTGCCCGTAGTTGCCAACATGTGTGTACGGTGTGTGAATGCCTGAACCTTTTGTAAATGATTGCCTCCTCACTGAGTATTTCTCATGTGCTAATTCTTTTACAGAAATAATCACGGCGTGAAGGAGGATTCCGCGTGACCGGGTTCGGCCAGGCGACGGTCATCTAGACTTGTTATTATTTTTGTATTAATACTGTATATACCGGTTTGGGTGATAAATGTGTTTTAATATTCTAATTTTCAGCGCTAACATTTAATCGTCATTTATAACATTTCAGAAGTGGGATCAGAACATTTTTAACTTTCAGCTTTTGGGATCACACCAACACAGCTTTTGAAACAGTGCGGATATTGATTACATTTATGTTTAGCTGGATTACGAAACTGGAATAACATTACAACATGACTTTACCTAACAACAGTCCTCAATTTCAGTATGTACGTTCACTTTACGCTCTATGCATAAATGGGACGAAATAACTACCATCATGTATGTGAGATCTCGCTGGAGAGGGTATGCAGAAATATGGTGTAAAGCGCTGCAAGGAATAAATCATTCTTGCGAGACATGGAAGGCTATGTTGTTGAAGGCATTTCCGTCACAGGAAAATTATTTGCAGTTGCTTCAAGAAATGATTTCTCGCAACAAGAAACCGGATGAACTTATGTTGCAATACTATTATGAAAAGCTGGCGCTACTCAACACTTGCCCTTATCAGAGAATGCAAGAAGCCGCAGTCTCTTTTATTATTTTTGAAGACGATCAAAGATAAATTAGCGACACGAAACCTTTCTACTCCCGTTAAACGAGATTTACATCGTACTTTTCAGAACAAGCGGCCTTACTATACTATGCAGCAACACAACGATGGAATGGCAAACATTCGTTGTTTAATTTGTGGAAAATTGGGACATACACGCTCACATTAAAACAACAAACGGCAACGAGTATCGAATTGTGCAGGACGAAATGGAGGCGAATTCAGTGGAAGTAGGAACCAGCGACCACAACAACGTCAACATCAGCATGTTCAACGTCAACAAGAGCCACAACCACAACTGTCAGAAAGGAACATCTTAACAACTTCTGCGGAGGTAAGCGGTAATTGTCTAAGCGTACGTCGACATGGGGTCCACTTGCATAACCATGAAGGAAACGAGCACGTATTCCCGCGAACAATTGTAGTAGCAGACAAAGATATGGGATGTGTTCTACCAGTCTTGAACTGATGCGGAATTAACAATTCAGAAAGATAAAATTACAACAACAGGATGGAAGTGTCAAGCTGATAATACAGAAGCGCAGAAATGAAGGAATTTACTTTACGTAGGATGAACTACACGTGGGACTGGATATAAGGGAGGATCAACGCGAACAACTGATACGTCTGCTGAAGGAATATAGGAATTGTTTTGTAAAAAAATGTGAAGGATATTCGATGCACGAACGCGACCGGAGTGGATATTTTACTGACTGATGATACACCCATTACTTACAGGCCGTAAAGATTGTCAATTCCAGAGAAACAACACGTTCAGGGAATAGTACAAGAGCTTCTTGATGGCGACATTATACGCGAATCTACTTCACCCTTTTCAGCACCGATTCTTCTAGTGAAGAAAAAGAACAGAGAAGCGCGAATGTGTACAGACTACAGGCATTTAAACAAAGTAACAGTAAACGACCGATACCCCTTTCCAAGAATTGATGACCAACTAGATCAATTGCAAGGAGCGAAGTACTTCACAACTTTAGATATGACGTCAGGATATTATTAGATCACGTCCGGAATCTAGTGGGTTGTACCTAGAGGAGTACGGTCCTGTCTTGATGAGTTTGGACATTTTGGAATTTACTGGATTCCTGGAATGAGAAAATTCGCGAAGTACACTGACTTGTGTATCAGATGTTTCTACCATAAACAACAGATAAGAAAGCAGCCAGAACTATTGAATCCAATTGTGAAACTGCCCATTCCATTGCACACCATCCATATGAAGGACCACTCCAAATAAAGAAAGTTCTACCGAACGATAGATTTTCAGTAGAGGATTTGCCTGGTACAAATCGAAGTAGAAGAGGAGAATATAGTAATGTAGTGGCGATTGACAGGATGAAACCATATTTAAGTACACGTGAACTGTCGGAAGACAACAGCGCTTCGGATGTTGATGCTGATGCTGCAGGAATTTGGGATTGATTCCTCGAGGACGAGGAACTTTTCAGGATGGCCGAACTGTCACAGATATTATTTTGCGTAAGATTATTTTTATTAAATTTATTATGTTTTGTCTCTAATTAGCTATTTAGGTACGTAACCGATGCTGTTGGATAAGAGCTACATTTAATGATACTGGTATTCGCGTATTTTATTTCAGTTTATTTCTAGATTTCAGTGTGAGAACATCGACATTATAATGATTCAGGTGAGAGAGTTAATCTAGCATGTGTATAATTGTGAGTGTGCATGTGAGCAGTACTGGGTACTGTAGTGGCCGCATCGTGTGAACCCGAGGGTCGCCAACGGTAGCAGCAGGGAAGGCTGTAGTGACCCGCATCTGTGGTCGCCAACGGTAGCTGCAGTTAGGGCTGTAGTGATCTGATCCAGTTGGTTAAGAGGAATGTCTCCGGATCACCACCGAAGCGGCAGTGGTTCCGTAGTGGCCGCTCGTGTGAACCCGAGGGTCGCCAGCGTAGCAGCAGGGAAGGCTGTAGTGACCCACATCTGGTGTCGCCAACGGCAGCAGCAGTTAGGGCTGTAGTGATCTGATCCAGTTGGTTAAGAGGATTGTCTTCGGATCACCACCGAAGCGGCAGTGGTTCCGTAGTGGCCGCTCGTGTGAACCCGAGGGTCGCCAGCGTAGCAGCAGGGAAGGCTGTAGTGACCCACATTCTGTGGTCGCCAGCGTAGCAGCAGTTAGGGCTGTAGTGATCTGATCCAGTTGGTTAAGAGGATTGTCTCCGGATCACCACCGAAGCGGCAGAGGGTCCGTAGTAACTAGCGGTACTGCCCGTAGTTGCCAACATGTGTGTACGGTGTGTGAATGCCTGAACCTTTTGTAAATGATTGCCTCCTCACTGAGTATTTCTCATGTGCTAATTCTTTTACAGAAATAATCACGGCGTGAAGGAGGATTCCGCGTGACCGGGTTCGGCCAGGCGACGGTCATCTAGACTTGTTATTATTTTTGTATTAATACTGTATATACCGGTTTGGGTGATAAATGTGTTTTAATATTGTAATTTTCAGCGCTAACATTTAATCGTCATTTATAACACTATTAAAAAAATTGTTTACAACTCAAATTGGTATACTACTTACATGTAAAAATAAATTCCTTATTGCTTAAATCTTCTATTATTAGAACATCCTGGCATTGAACACGACGACATATTAAAAAATTTAACATTTCAAACAACACAAGCAAATAAAATAGTAATAAAAAGATAATGCTGACCACGTGTTTACAAAACAAGTTGACAGTTGTATCTGCAAAATGGCTACCTCGTTTGTACATCGAAAATTGGATGCGCAGTCGTCGAAGCGCTTTCTCCCCACCTCTATATCTCTGGGATTTCGGGAATGAGGTACGGGCAGACACGTGACTGACAAGTGCTTGTAAGGCCCTACAAAATATACAAGCTGCATACTTGGCACCCTTGTGGGGCCCTACAAGCACTTGTCAAAGTCACGTGTCTGCCCGCGCCTCATTATAAGAGATGCAATGTCGGTTAAATTGAACTTTTTGCACTTGCATCTCACATAGGGCACTACTAGATAATGACGAAAAACTGAATTTGATTGATTTTTACCTTCCGTCACCTTTAGGTAAGGAAGGTATTGTCTTTGGTCAAAAAATTCGGTGGTGAGTTTTTGATGAATAAGCACGTTTTAGGGTCTCTAGAATACGATTTTACTATTTTTACGATGATGTCTGTATGTGTGTGTGTGTGTGGGTATGTATGTATGTATGTATGTATGTATGTATGTATGTATGTATGTATGTATGTATGTATGTGTGTCCGTGTGTGTGTGTGTGTAACAAAATTTTCGTCTACGATAACTTCCATACTACAATTCTAAAAATTATAATTCTTTCGCATTTCTTTTCGTTACATCCATGTGAAGAGCTGATTAGATTTTGGTTAGAATTGGACAACCGGAAGTACCCTCATTTGAAGATTTTAACAGTTTTTCTTGAAAAAACTATGTTAAATATCATTTTTTCACATTTAATGTTATTATAAATATTAAAGAATATTTTATTCTCTATACGATTTGACTGCATTTTATACTTAATATTAAATGGATACAGAGTTAAAAAATTATAAAGAAATTAAATTTCATAAAGTAGCCATAGCTATGGAAACAGCTACTATATTAAGAAAATTTTGATTGAAACATGTCAGTGTCAAGTGAAATTGACATAAGGTACATTCTATCGGTGTCAGAAATATTCCTACTAGAATAAGAATATTCTTAAAGCAATAGAACGCTCAGTGGCAAATAACTGTCAAGTAAAAAATAAATACGATAGAACAGTGGGAGTGTTTATGTGTTATTGTTAGTTAACAACTAAAGCTAACTTTGTATGTTTATTTTAGATCTTCAAAATGTTGTTATTACAGAGATTATAATTATATAAAAATATATTAAATAATAAAAATGTAAAGGAGGTATTTCTTTGAGCACAGTCTAATCTGAACATTGACAAATGTAACAGAAAGGTACGCGCGACAGTCGGCTAGTACAATTTTGAATTTATCTCCAGTCTATATGTCTTCCAACCAGCGTTTCCAGCTCTGAAGTTGGAATGATTCGTAGTAATATTCAGATTTTTTTGACGCAAAAGAACGATCATTGAGGTTCTACTAGAAGAAATAGTAAGATTTCTGACACCGATGGAACGTACCTATAGTGTGTTTGTCTTATAATTTTACTGGAAATATAGGATCTTTTGCTATAAATTTTCTGTATGGAATTTGCATAAAATACATGCAACTGCCGGAAGGTAAAGTACAAGAAATATAATCTTTAGCAAGGAACTTTCTGTATGAAATTTGTACAAAATACATAGAACTGACGGAAGGTAATGTGCTGGCCACATCAGATTTTTTCTTTTTCAAATAACTTCTAAACAATTAGTAATCGAGAAAAATATTTTCAATAAAGAAGTTAGATATGTTTATTGTCTATCCAGTGGCGTACGAAAATAATTTTATTATCTGTAAATTTTCAAGATATAACACAAACTTTCATTTTCTTAAATGGAACCCATATTTGATTTTATTTTAAGAAAATGCTTATTTTTTTTCTCTCGAATCGGTATAAGACCTATTGTGTTTTAAATAATTTGTTGATCCATGCTTGGTATATTAACTTATATATTAAATTATGAATCAAGGTAGGTATGGAATAAGTTACTTAAGTAAAATAAAATACTATTTGAAAAAACTAATGAAAACCTTCACAAATAAATAGAAAATTTCATGAAAAATATGGAAAAATCTAAGATTTCAAGGATAAAACAAAAGCGAGTGTCTATTTTTAGCGATGACGCAACAGACTTGTCCGAACCTGCTTAATTACTCGGTTGATGCAATCTATTGTGTTTGAGTTTTATCTGGAATAGTGCTCTAGAAATTTCTCAAATACAAATGCCGGAGTATATAAGCATTGTTAGGGAAGGCATTGGACAGTCTGATATAAATAAGCGTTGCGTACTGAATAGTTGGGGATATAAACAGATAGTCGACAAGTGGTGAACATAAATAAATATAGTTGTATAAATAAATAAGTGAGTTATATATTGTTTAAATAAATAATCTTAGTGTTTAAGTGTTTTATAATATTCTTAGTCTTAATTAGTGTTTAATATTTGTTTAATCGTAGTGTTTGTTATATTTATTATCTTTTATATCTATTTATCGTTATAATAAACTTTTATTTTAATTAATAATAATTGTCTAATATTTACACTTCACCCAAATAAATAAAAACGTTACAATAAAATAACCTTTACCAATCGAAAAAGAAAAAAATAAGTATTTTTTTAAAATAAAATTTAAATATGGGTTCCATTTAAAAAAATCTGATGTGGCCAGCAAATTACCTTCCGTCAGTTCTATGTATTTTGTACAAATTTCATACAGAAAGTTCCTTGCAAATGATTCTATTTCTTGTGTATTACCTTCCGGCAATTGTACGTATATTTTATAAAAATTCCATACAGTAAGTTTCTATACCTTGTTCCATTTAAACCATTCAGTATTGCGGAGCATAGGGAATAGTTTTGACCTCTCTGATTGGCTTAAATGGAGCTGGCAACAGCGCAAACTTGAAGTAGTCGAAATTACATTGGGTAAACTTGTCACTTGTCTCCAATTTCAGCCAATCAAAGAGGTCAAAACTATTCCCTATGCTCTGCAATACTGAATGGCTTAAATGGAACAAGGTATAAAAGATCTTATATTTCCAGTAAAATTGTAAGACAAACATACTATGTCATTTGCACTTGACAGTGACATTCATTGACATCTTTCAATCAGAATTTTCGTAATACCGTAGCTATTTCCATAGCTGACTACTTTATGAAATTTAATTTCTTTTTGATTTTTACCTTTAGGTAAGGAAGGTATTGTTTTTGGTCAAAAAATTTGATGGTAAGTTTTTAATGAATAAGCACGTTTTAGAGTTCCTAGAATACGATTTTACTATTTTTGCGATGATGTCTGTGTGTATGTGTGTCTATGTATGTATGTATGTGTGTATGGGTGTGTGTGCAACAAGTACTCAATCATTCATTTCAGCGTTTCATATTTATGTAGATACTATATATTTTCGTTTACGCATCGCATGCCTGTATTCCTTGTGGTCATGGTCATCACTCTGTATGTGCAGGTTGAGCTTGTAGTGAACCAGCTGAGCAGTTGCAGCAATTTGGTCATCGATGTCCATTCTGCAGAGCAGATTTTTAATGAAATAGTTCGAATATTTATGTAAATAATATTGCATAAATTTTATATATTTAATTTTTTTTTGCAGGATTTGAATTCAATACAGGTTTACTACATCCAGATTGTATACATATATGTATACATTTATATTAATTACTAGCTATACCCGATGCAAACATTTGCAACAAACAATATTATGAGGCAATGTTATTAAATTATAAATTTATTGTATATTCAATGTTTGGTAATCTTCTACACTGTTTTTTTTAAACACCGCTGCTTTGTTGGATACATAGGGAGAAATCTGGTTGATTATTTGACACAAAATTTTGTTATAGTTAATGTAAATATGGACTGGAAATTTCAACATTGTTGCCAATTCGTGGGCAATGTTAAAAATGCTAAGTTATGAAGAAGCAGCACCGCAAGGAAAGGGACAGTGTACCTACGGAGAAGAGAAATTGAGTATCAGTCCATATTTATTTGACGGCGACGATATTAGTAAATAAATTATTTAGAGCCGGTTTGTTAATTTAGGTTAAAGCAGGGCACGAAATTGAAAAACATAACGGTTATAGGTTAACTGAAATCGAGAACGTAATTTTTATTGTTTATTTAACCGGTTATTTTTTCTACGCTCGTTAAAAATGTTTTTTTCCATTAGTGTAAAAAGCAGATACTTTTATAAAAAGTTAGAAAGAGTAAATTACAGTGCACTTTTACCTCTTTTGTGAGCATTTAAAAAAAACCGGTTTAATTTATTTTGATTAATAGTTACCGGTCTTTTATTCAATCAAAATATTGGTTTCGGTTAATAATCATCCAATCATACCAAGTAATGAGAGTTTTTTGTACACGACAATTTTATTCATTATTGTAATCTATGAAGGAACAATGGAATGTATTCTGTAAAAATCTGATGTGGCCAACATATAACCTCTCGCCAGATATTTTACCTGGTTGTACGCATAAAACGAAAAATATTTTTAATACAAATACATATATTCATGTCTCACTACAAAATAATTCTCACATATATTTGCAAAATCTATGGGATATTTTAAAATAAATTGTGTACAATACTTACATTTTCTTTATATTCAATATCCTGAAATTTTCTTTTTCTACTTTCCTTTTCTTTTTCTTTATATTCGTCATTTTTTCGCAAATTCCTTTTATATTCTTTTTTACGTATATCTTTTGCGTTGTTGAATTTTTTTTATTTTCATAATCTTCATAATAATATACAAATATTTTTGACAGAGGCATACAAATATTTTTGACTGTGACATTTATATGTCAATTAGAAACATTTGAATTTCTTGCCTTGTAGTAGTTTGATCTGAGATTTTTTACATCAAATTATTTTATATGCCTTTCTTTATCTCTAAATCTATAGAAGATATAATAATGAATTTATATTTATCGAATAAAGAATTGAACGTTCTTTAATATAAGTATTTACATAAATTTTCGATAAATAATATTTAGACGATTTTTTTCTTGTAACTACTACTTCCGGTTGTCCAATTGTTACCAAAACTGACTGGACTCTTCCCATTATTGTTAGATTGAGGAATCCGTAGTTAAAAATGTCTTAAGTCTCATAGTATTTGAGATATAGTGAATCCAACATCCACACACACACACACACATCCCCACACACACACACACACACACACATACGGACATCATCGTAAAAATGTTATAATCGGATACTAGGGACCTTAAAACGTGCTTATTCATTAAAATCTGGATATGCGATTTTTAGCATGAATACAATACCTCTCTTAGCGAGAGGTAAAAAAAATGTTAATTTTAACATGCCTTTAAAAAATTACATTACAAACATGACTCATGACTGTTAATAATAAAACAGTTTTTTGGTATAGGGCGCGAGCAGACACGTGACTCGAGCGGCCTTGTAGTGCTTTTAATCAGCTGATTTGTGTGCGCGTGTCACTTTGACAAGAACAATGTCACTTTGACAAGACAAATGTTTTGACCAGGGGGGTGAATCTGCATTGAGAAACGTGGAAATAGACCAGAAAAGTAAGGTTAGAATTTGCTTTTAGCGCGAGTTCCTAGTTTGAATTCCCTTGTATAGGTTTCTTATGGAAGTGTGATTTTACTGCAAAAAAAAAAAAGATATTTTGTAAAAGAAATTAAGCAGCTCTTGTTGAGGATTTGATAGTTTGTTTATTCAGTAATAGATTGCAAGTGTTTAAAATCCTTGAAAAGGTAGAGTAAGAAAATTATTAGAAAATAAAATGTTACGTGTAAGGCAAATTCCGTATGTCGTGGATAGTCCCTCACCCGCCTATAAATACGTCAAGTGCAACACAAGCTATGCTGCGATTGGCTGCGTACCGAAGTTGTAGGACCAATCGAGATATACGTTCATTGTATTTTGTAGTGTTGTATTTTTATTTAAATAATTATAAACTGTGCACAGTTCATGTGAATATTATTGTACGAATCTGGAGATAAAGGATCGTTCTAGGTGGTACATATAATGTTTTGCCTTTAAAGTTGAGGTAAAATTTCCTTGGTAAGAAATACACGGCGATTAAAATTATGTTCTCAGCGTAATGAACTGAGTTTGAATTTGGCGCTTAAATTTGACCGTTACACTTTTCTGGTCTATACTTCCGATACTTCCTGACCCGTTCATAGATTTTTGACATTTCAAATTCAAACTGCTATTTGTGAATTTGTATCTTTATTGCAATATAGGCGATAGGAAATAAGCAATATGACATCTGGTGATATTTTGAGGAATTATAGTTAACGGGATAATTTATATATGTGACATTTGTTTAACTGTATAAACATAAGTGTTATCTATTATGTTCCTAATATTTGCGTTTAGGTGTATAATATCTCTTAATATTTCACACGTAATGCATAAATGAAATTAGTAAATGTCAAATTATCCCGTTAACATTAATTCCTTTAAAAGCCATTTTGGCGCTACGGTGGGAGTGAGATTTGTGAGACTGACCTCCTTGGGACCACAGAACACTAACCTAAACTGAGACTGACATTGGACGAGTGCAGATGCAGACATAGCTGCACTTTTCTGTAAGAATAACTGCGCAAGCGCCGGATTGTTTTGATTTTATTGGTGTAGAACGGAAAGGGGAACTAGCGGGAGGAAAATTCTTACACTAACTAATAAGGGTAGACAATAATGTTTGTAGCAGACTCCTCTTAAGGTGAAATGATACCCCAGCGCGCGAAATTCAAACTTAGTAAAATGGTTTTTCATTTTTTATTTAAAATTGTGTAATGTAATATGATTTTTTCGTATACACAAATAAAAAGGGTAAAATTTGTCATGAAAACAAAATGGTTTCGATAATATTTGTATGTATTTATTCACCCAAAATAATATTTTAAATATTATCTTGAATATATCTTCAGTTCAAAACCTACAATTTTGATTAAATTTGCAATAAATATCTATAACAGGGTAAGGAATAAAATATGTGAAAATTAAGAAAAATGATTTTCGAGAACAATTTTAGAAATCCAAAAAACCTACTTTTTTCATACATTTTAATGTTTTTCTTCTATACTAAACCTACAATTTTGTTCATACTTTAATATGTTTTGAAGAATATTATTATACATAACATATATAAAAAAATCAAAAATTAAATTTCGGGAACATACTTAAAAAAAATAAAATGTTAAATTTTATTTATTTTCTCAAGTCTGTGAAATTCTATTCCTAAAATTTGTCTAGTATTGCGTACTGTACACATTTTTGTATTTCTTAGCACGTATTTTAAATATTTATCGTTTATTATAGGAGACATTGGTAATTAAAACACATTCGGTAAGTATTTTCGTCAAATATCAGGAAGTAGCGCTATGAGTAGACCTAGCGGTGCATAGATGAACTATAATGGAATCGGTGACTCCATGGAAAATAGAAAAATTGAAGTGAATAACAAGTACATACGTTTAATTTAGTTTTATATATTAAATTTATACGCCGATATTTTAACTTAAAAATTAGAAGTAGGTAATTTTTTTAGAAATTTCCAAAGAAATTACGTTCTATAGGTACGCACTAGTCATTGGTATTGTTAGTGTTACTATGAATACAAAAAAATTATAAATAGTTTCCAATAATTATTTTCATTAAAATGCAAAATTTTATTAATTATTAAATTCAAATTGTAGGTATAGGCTCGTATATGCTTACTTCGTTTTTGTGCTTTATCTAATCATGGAAAAAATACAAATTTATATTAATAAAGTTGTTTTGTAAATATATAAGACGGCTTGTGGGTTGGATAACAGGGTAGGCGACACAACAAGCAATAACAAAAAATTGAAGGGAAAAATGCGTACAGCAAGTATATACGGAGTGTCTACTTTTTGTTAAAATTTTAATTTGGTGATATCGCTTTATCTATCAATTTTATAAAAAATGTGTAATGTTCAGAATGAAAATGTGCATCGATGAGCATCAAATTTGTTTCTTATGTACGAGTTACAAGCAAAAGAAAATGCATGAATTAAGGCAATTATCAAAGTGCCTTGAAAAATAAGACTATGGGTACGTTCGGCATTAACATTTTGAGCGCTCAGAGCCGTCGATTGCGTTCGGCATTGACATTAGAGCGATCTGTAGCGTTCGGCATTAAACTCGCTAAGCATATTGAGCTCGCTCTGTGTGCTCGGTGACCAAGCGCCGAGCACACGGAGCTCTCAAATCTGAGCATGCGTATAAGCCTTTAACTCAACTGTCATGTGGCACGTCAGCTTTTAGCTCTGTTCGTTGACATGCACTGTGTTACACTAGTGTTAACTTTTTTACACTAGCGTGTTCTTTGACAAATCGGGCAGTTTCGTGCAACGTGTTCGTTGACACCCATTTCAGAACTGGGACTAACTTACTTGCACTGACTCCCGAGGTAGAGTAAATAGTGCAGAGTGCTGTAGTGGGGATGAAATATGTTAAATGCTCATATTTACAGGGAAATAACCTAAAAACTAGTGTTGTTTATTAATTTAATATTTGATATGGACATGGAAAATATAGTATTATACAGACGAAAGAAAAAAGAATATTATGCAAGAAAATTTGAACTGCAAGAAGAAAAATTAAGGGCTTATGAGAAACGTACTGAAGTAATAAATTAATACATTACTGAGAGAGTTAATAGGTATTTTATCTAAAAAATATTAGTGTATTTATATATATTTGAATATGTCAGAATGACTTATTTACTTTTTTTATATATGATGCAGGTATTAAAGACTGATAATATTTTTAAGAAATTATATTTTATTCTTGTTGTTCTTTTGTTTGTAAACAGAATGTGATTGTTTTTATTTTTTACAAATATACAAATTAATGGTCAATATTTTGTTGCAACAATCTGCAAATCTCATGACAAAGCATGAACTGCCCTACAGTTTTTTGTTTTTTGATACCGAAGTACCAGTGTACACTGGTGCTAACTACACTATTCCACACTGCACTGATACGATTTTCAACGAACAGAGCTAAAAATTTCATTTCCCCGTAAAAACTAGCAACTCAGAACTTAATTCCGGCGGAGGATAGTTCTCAAAATTCTGTACCGTGCTCTCGCCTAATAGTTCTAAGATATTTTGACTTATTTATAGCAAAAAGTTTTAAATATGAACAACAATTTATTTACGTTAAAGCATGTTTTATAGAAACGTTACAAAAACATGTTGAAAATGAACATAAAGATGTAGAATATAGTGAAGTTAGAAATAATATTTTGTACAAATTACTCAATATTCATATAACCTTTTTCATAAAGCTTGTACGGTGAAACGTAATTTCATTTTTACCTACTAAGAAAACGTATAAAAATATAATATTATGTTAAAACACATATGAAAAACTATTAATTCATTAATACACGTTTTACTCCTGTACTATTCCTGTTCCTAATTACATATTTGTGCATTATAAATTTCCCGCTTAACATATGAATCTGGAGCGTTCGGCATTAGCATTAACATCTGTGAAATCCGTCACGTGACTTATGAGCTCTGAACCATCCGTAGATTTCAATGCCGAACGTACCCAATATATGTTTGATGTTTCTCACATATATTTCATTTGATATTGTTATTATTAGAATCTGTGATTCATTTTTTACTTCTAGATTAAATCTTCCTATTATTCTAAAAAATAAAATTTAAAAAGTGTCAGATATATCAGAAACAACAAAATTTTGTATATTATTAGGAGAAGAAAGCGGTCTTTATGTGTTGAATTCAGTTATTGCGGCCAAGGCGGTAGCCAAGGTCAGGCAAGCTGGGTAAAATACAAAAAGGGCGTTCTACTCCGAATGACATTTACTAATTTTTCTTCAAATGTTTCAAATAAGTTTTGACATTTTTCTGGAATAATTTTAATTGTAGAATTTGCAATTTCAGCCAAAGCTGGCTGTGTGCACTACAAACCAAAAACGATACAATTGTCAAATAACAATTTTCAATATGATCTGTGTTGCTATGCTGTTGCGACTGCCGTCGCCAGCGGTGAATAAACACGCTAACATTTTTTTACTAGTACAATAATAACATTTTTATACTAGTATGACAATGAATATCTTCTATAGGGTGTGTACAGTAGCAGATGAATATAGTAATAAGCTTAAAGAAAAAAAAAATTATTGTCTTAATTTGTCATGCTACTATAATAATTGCCTTAAATCGCATATTTTCTTTTGCTTCTAACTTGTACATATGAAATAATTTAACAACAAACTGAATACTCATCCATGCACAAATTTTATTAAATTTCCTATTCGAGAAAAAAAAGTAGACACCCGTTATGTTTCAATTAATATTGGATATTAAGTAATTATTTCTCTAATGATACCACGATCCTACCTTAAAAGCGTCACACATCCCATCTCCAAAATATTATACTGACTAATTACAATACTATTATAAACACATGTTTAGTTTTTTTTATTATAATAATGAGACGCTAGTGTTTAATTTTTATATTTTATGACATATTGAAATTCGATTTTAGTCACATACCCGCAAAATGAATTTTTCCAAAAGTCGGAAAATTATTTCTTATTATTTATTTAATTCTTGAAGTATACATTTTTAGTGTCACTCCTCAACATGAAATTTTTAATATAAATAATTAGAAATTTATTTATTTCCTATTCACGTGATTAGATAAATCATTATTTTGAATAAAAATTTTGTGTTGGTCAGTGGCACTAAAAATGAACACTTGAAGAATAAAATAAATAATAAGAAATAATTTTCTGTATACTGGAAAAATTCTTTTTGATTTAAAATCAGTACATTGAAATGTATACCATCCATTTTTTACCCTTTTTTAACACCCTGTGCAGATAATCATATTTCAAAATAAAATAAAAATGTTTGGTCGGTGTTACGTTATCATAAAATACATATCTGTAGTACATAAAAGAATTGCATTTGATTTGCAATTTTATCACTTTCATGTTTTAATATTTAAGTTAATTTTTCGCTTTAATCAGGGAGTTATATGTAAGTAAAGTGGCATACGTTACCAATAATAAACATGGTTGCAATGTGTCGTAATCTGCAATTATTTCTTTTCTAATGTAGTGTAGGTATTTGTTGCAATTGTAAAAGCACTTCAAGATAAACCAATAACAATTATTTATTTGAATAAAATATTATTTAAAACTCACATCAGTTAGAGTGAAAATAACAAGACTTGTCATTCTTGAAGGTTTGAAGCCAGAAGCGAAATATGGATAAACACTTTTTATTAATGGCGCTGTTTTGGAGCACTTCTCCGTAAACCAAACGCATGTCGGTGTATTCTTAATTAGTAAAAATAACAGGCATTTTTGAACAACTTAATTTTTAAATTTTAATTTAATAAGTATAGTTTTTAACTTAATAGTATAGCTTGTTCGTAATTATCGACTTTACAGTCCTGTAACTTTTACAACTTGACAGATTTTGCAAAATATATTTCAGATTATAACTTTATTCAATTCTCTTTATCATTCTATGAACTTACAGAACAGCCTGTATATTGTCACGGAGAATATCTGCATTTTTATCTTTTGTTGTTTTGACAAATTAATATAATGTCTGATTTTTAAATACAGTGAGTATTGCGTCATCCGTCAATTTTACACATTTTCTTTTTAAAACCAAACGTGTATCATGTGACGTAATGGATTTATGTTCACGAACAATAAATTTTTCGTCAAAATGCGAAATGCAAACTGCCGAGGATATTGTAATTTTAAAATTTGATCAATGTATTGCATTTATCTATTTTTTCGCATCACACTATCGCGTGAAAATTTGAAAACATTAGCACATTTGGCCATGCATTTACACATTGGCACACAAGATTATAAAACCATTTTTACATTTTTTAAAAATTCTTTAATCAATTAATAACAATCAATAAAATCAATAAAAGACTAGTACGAGAGCGTATAAAATACTAAGATAAAACAAAATGAACCAAAGACATAAGCAAAAATATGTGTAAAAAGCAGGAATCAAAAACCAATATTGTACTCGATAATAGACAAACCCTAAATATAACGGTGGAAGAGTTTATGTATGGAATAGAATTATTTATTTCATAATAAATGTATCAATAATTGCAAGAATATAACACAAACTAAACCATACGATCAGGATAGTGCAACTAGGGATGCGCACGATACATCGATGTTTGAGAAAAATCGATATTTAGCTTTCGATATTTTATCTTTTTCGATAATATCGATCGACGTAGATATTTGTTTTCGATATTTGCTCTCGATGTTTTCAAAAATGTATTCCTAATATGTCAAGAACTGTTAATCATAGACACGCTACTCTCCTGTGTCCTTCCTTTACTTACATATGTTTCGTCACAGTTTATATGATATCTACCCTAGTTTGGAGAAAATACTTCCACCATAACTGAGTATGCAAAGAAATAAAATAAAAGGGAAACGGTTATCAAAATATTTATTTCTGTATAGTTGCGATTCAGATGTGTTTTAAATTCAGTGGTTAGTGATTACATTTGATTTTTAATAAAATAAGTTTATAGACTTGTGTATATTATAGGTACCTACATTGTTGTTTTTTTTATTAACTGTAAAATATGAAAGCATAATAATAATAATAATAATAATAATAATAATAATAATAATATTAATAATAATAACTTTATTTTTTATTTGGTCTAAAGACTCTTCTTTTACAAAATATGAAAGCATATTTAATTTATTTTATTTTCAAGAGTGAAAAGTCGGAAGTCAGTTCATATTGTTTGTAAATATCGATGTTTTAAAATACCGATATTTTTGATCCGATATTTAGACAACATCCTTTTTTGTTCAAGTCTAACTTGAATTTTATCCCACAGCGGCCCTAACGGCCTGCCGCTGTGACAGACAGAGGGAATAAGGGTGCATGTTCAACACCAAACCATTCTTCATCAAAATGCTCAAACACCGAAACTGGAATGCATCAAACTATTCAACACCAAACCGTGCTTTGTCAAAAAACATCATGGCGGCCATGTTGCATACAATAGTCACCAGATGGCAGCAGGGTAGCAGCAAAATTTTAGTTATTCTATGTGTCGGTAGATGGCTTCGTAGTCATAGACATAGAATGACCACTATTAAAAATGTGATAGACAAGTGATGTGTTTCTCTTATCCTGTATAGGTTATGGTAAATTAGAATTTTTCAATTGGATTCCTTTACAAATGTTTGCATTACTTGCATCATGTATATTATGATGATATTGTACATATTTTTAAAAATTCTAATTTATGAAGGATGTATAATATTATGAAATTAATTATTTATTATATAATATGATAGATTTGAAATATGTATTACATACTGTTTCTATTTATTTACAAAGCATTAGAATTATTTTATTTATAATATGAAATACGTGAAATTCCGTAGAATGTGGAGTTCATGGATAAGTAGGGAAACATTATGTAACATTTAATATAAATAATAGTTATTTTATTATTAAAATAAATATATACATATATACAGCCTAGGTGTTGTATTCCCTATTGGAATCAAATCCTACAAAAAAAAAAACAAATATGTAAATATATAAAAATTTATATAATATTATAAAAGAATATTATTTACATAAATATTCGAACTATTCCATTGAGTTCCGCCCTGCAGAATGGACATCGATGACCCAATTGCTGTAACTGTTCAGCACAACCTGCACATATGCAGTGATGACCACAAGGAATACAGGCATGCGTTGACGGTGAAGATAAACACACGCTACATCTTGGCTGTAAACGAAAATATATATGTTTATATATATGAAACGCTGAAATGAATGATTGAGTACTTGTTGCTGCTGCTGCTGCGGTGGTTCCTGTGGCATCAATGGTTCTGCAACAGTTACCGGTTCATCCACTCGTGCAGTTTCATCAACATCATCAATGATCTACAAATATATTGAAATGACATAATACAATAAATAACATAACTAAATAAATTTATTTATTTATTTCACCTTTACGTATAGAGAGTACATAGTAGTACATTTAATTTAGTGTTGTATAACAAACCAAAATAATATTTTTTATGGGAAAATTTATAGAAAAATAAAATTGACCTACTTATGGTAATGTATAGTAATACTTACATTGTCCAGTAATTGTAATTCTGCTTCCTAAAACAAATTATTATCAGATAAATAATTTTCAAAAGTATATATGTATGTTATTACATTATGTAAATCGCCTGCTAAATTATCTATACTGTGCGTCACAACATTTAAAAACTGAAGCACAGTATACTCGCCACGTTGTAAGGAAGTTTGGGCATCATTAATCCGGACATCATTCCTTAGCCATCGAATGCCCATTGGTCTGGAAATTCTTTCTCCTCTTTGCAACTGTGCATAATGTGTATTCGCCAACTTGTCTAATTGGATTAGATGTTCTAAAATATAAAAATATTGAGAGAAATTAAATATTAATATGAAATCCACTTTTATCAATTATTATGATCGTTACCAATAGCAGCGACCAGTACACCGTTTTACCAATTGAATCATATGTAAATGTAAACTTACTAAGGAATGTGAATACATTCGGATGAATACCCATTTTAACTAATAAAACTTTGTTGAATGCTTCCACATTATTATTGGTTCGCATTGGACGCCCAAAGACGCTAATGTGCTCCGGCCGCACAGTTTGGATCCAATATCTAAAAATAAAATTTATTTAATTTATATATTTATAATAAATATTTGACACTGATAATATTACAATTACCTTTCCATGTAAGTAAACATGTTATTTATATTAATATCATTGGTATCGCACCAGATATGTATATGATTTAAACCTTCTACGAGACATGTAGACGGTAAAAGAGGAAGTACCATAAGCATTTTGATACTTTTTTTTATGTTGTCATTTTGTTGTCGCATGTATCCCAATCGTACAGCCATTTTCCAAACTGCCTAAAATAATTTTAATATTAATAAAACAGATATTGTTGATATTTTTTATATTTATTTAAAAATTATTATGAATTACGAATATAAATATTGATAACTAAATTAACGAGAATTTAAAAAGAAAATGGAGGAAGAAACGAAAGTGTTAATGCTTACAATTATTATGGCTCTCGTAACAAAATACATAAAATACTTACTATCGCATAATGATAGAAACAGCCTACCACGCTGGCTGAGGGAAACACCACTTCTAAAGCATTTCTCAATGCCCTTTCGTAATCTACCATGATTACAGCAGGATCAAGAGTGGACGCTAGCACTCTAAATGCTTGTAAAACTTTTACATATAAACATTGACGCCGGTGCTGCATTAATACATAAGCTACTGGGATAGTCTGAAATATTTTTTATTTTAATATTTGAGAATAAATGTATATACATAATTTATTATAAAATTATGAAATTACTTTACGGTTCACAACCACGTGAATTGTTAGTAGCTGATGTGCACGAGGAGCCGCTGGAACACATTTAAAGGTACCATCAATGTGTACTTCCTCTGCTCCAGCAACTACCATATCAATGTGGACTTGGGTAGCGAACAAAAGAGCAACACCGCCTGCCTCATCCTGTATGATTTTTATAAAAAATTGTTCACCCTGTCCGATACCAGAAATAAAGCGATCCTGCCATCGAGGATTTTGTAGCAAGTGCCCCAGATCTAAAAGCGTGGCAGGTACTGGAGGACTGTGCCGACGTCGGGCCGAATGCATCGTGCTTTCCGCACGGGGAAAGGAATATTGCACAGCAGCTTCCGGATCTCTAAAACAATGTACAATAATGCACTTTTACAAAGAATTCGTTTAAAGATACGCAAGTTAATATCAATTCATAAGAAATCGCAAATTAATACAAGCGTGGATGAATTTGTGATAAGCTTGTATTTGGATCTGACAAAAATATATCAAAAATAATACAAAAAAAAATATACGTACACATTACAAAGTAGTAAAATATGTATTTGATTCATAATTTTAAACTAAAGTTGCTATTAATTTTTTTTATTCTAAACATATAAAAATATATCAGGATGTAATGCAATGTTTTAAAATACATACAGTAAATTAATTTGAAAAATGGGCTAGTGTATGTAATATCAAATAAATTTACCTTGCAGCTTCCTCATTGTATATAATTCTTAGTGATGTGTGTTCCGCAATTGCTCTACGGGTGAGCACTTTTCTAAATCTATCCACATCGTTTTGTGCTGTTACAGCATGATTTAAATGGGGTTTCATTACAATAATTTCCCCTTCAGAACTTATTCTTACTGATCCTGGGCATCTCAGAGTTTTCTTCGAGGAACAGTAGTAATATCTGTAAAGTTTATTCATTCAGAAATTTAAAAGCAGTGTTTAAAATCATCTGTAGAAAAATACATAAGCTAATATTTAATATTAACAGATATTTATATGAATTAATTGACATATAGGTACTTATATTAAAAAATTACTTGTCTTGTCATAACAAAATGGTAATTATTGTGACACTCCTGGTTATAAAATATGTAGATACATACATATTGGGATTGAATATAAATTTTCATGTTTTTCCGCGTTAAATGAAATTTTAGCTATATATGAGTGTATTCATAGTCATACAGGTAAATGTTCAAATATTCGCATTATATCGTATTAAAGAGTTTGTGATATGGGAATATCTATAAAAGTCTTTCAATGTAAATTATGTTGTAAACAAATGCACCAATTCACGAAAAGAAATTCATATATATACTTACCTAAACCCTCGAACTTTAGCTCCTGCAATATACTTGAAACCCAAGTACTCCATATCACAATAAATTTTGCTAATACACCAGAAAAAACAACTACAACTTCAAAATGATTTGCTTCAAGCGAAGACAAATTCAATAATAACGTACTAATTCTGTTAAGTAGCAATGAAGACTCAGGTATTGTTCCTACCAAATTTTGAACCAATCACGCACCTGCATTTCTCACCCCCTAAAAATTTACCTACCAATCATAACCGAAATTCATATTGTATCAGTACTTACAAAAAAAGAATATTAAAAATAATATATAAAAGTAGTATCATTAAAACAAACTTTGTATATAATTTTCTAAAAAATAAAACAAAACATGCAGTGAATAAATATAAATAACACATGAAATCCATGACTCCCGTGTTCATAGAGTTTATCACGAGACAATTGATTACGGAGAAATGATCATATGGAAATTTAACTGTGGAATAGAAACATTGTACGTACAGAAAATTTATTGCTAACAAAATTTGTCGCTGATAAATTATTAATCGCTAAGGCTGCGAAATACATCGATATATTGATAAATAGATAATATCAGTAAGTATCGATATTTATCAATAAATATCGAAGCTTATCGTTATCAATATCACGTACCTATATAGGTATTTATTAGAAAGATGAACTTAGATATAAACAAATTTTTATCGATACCAATATGATATGGTATATCGATATTAAAATTATATGTACATAGATTAATGATAAGATAATCAATATATTGATCATTGATCTCTAAGTAAATTGATCGTCAGGCATTAGATCGTACAATTCAGACAAAATAAATTTATTTAATACTGATTCTAAATTAAATACATGCAACAAAGATGGTTTACATTATACTTCCCGTTTTATGATGATTGGGTTATAAACTGTGATGATATATTTTTTTATATTACTACCTACGAGATTTTATACAAATTTATTGAAAAATAAATCACATTTTTTTTATATTGACAATAAGTTACAAAAAATGCTATTTAAAAAATAAAGATATTTTAATCGTGACAATTATAACTTGTAAAATTGAAAATAAAATTATAACAAATGTATGTAATGATATGACTGTTTGATTTTATCTAATAATCATTGCTACCGGTTATAATTTTCATTTTCTTATAAATATCCAATTTTATAATTGCTTTTAATTTTCGATGGATATAAACTGTTCTGCAATGAGTTTTAATTGCCATTGACTTTCTGGCGGTCATTATTTTTCGGGATCAATTTCTCGCCTACAAACTTTCCCGAGGCCATTTTTTATTATCTATTTTCCTTGCAATCAATTTTAAATGTCATTGAAATAGTATACAACTGCAATTATAAGTATAATAAAAATTAAATAATATAATATAGTAATTGAATATAAGCCAAGAAATTTTAATTTTCAATGGTTAAATCATTATAACAAGTTGATTTGTAGACAATTTTCAAAATTTTCGTAACTTAAAATATAAATTAAATAGTAAATATGTAACACATGAGATCCATTGGTCATACTGTTGTTATAAATTGATAAATAGAAACGCGAAATTTACCTATTTGCAACTTTTATAACCATATCATAATCAATTTTATGCCTAAATAAAAAATGACATTAATACTTGTATTTTTGTTTAATAGAAAATATTTTTATTTTACACGATATAGGTACCTATACATAAATAATAACTGTAATATCATGATATTAAATTCTTTTTCTGTTCATTGTACACCATATCGCCTTTGCGTTGAGGAAATTCTGAGATTAAGAAAATCTAAGAATGGAGAACAAATGAGAACTGAATGCTCATTCATAAATTTTCTTAGAATGGAAGAATCGTTGCACATCGTTCTTGGGCTGTTTCGTATTCCTAATTATTTGCAGGTGTATACGGTACAGTTTGAATATAAAATTGTTTAACCCTGGATTGAATTATTTGCCGCAAGTGAAAAAAGCGTCAATTCGATATAATATAAGTAAACTAGAATTAGTCTTAAAATTGTACAACAAATAATTTAAATGTATTTCAATTGTCATTGTCATTGATAACAGAATAGTAAATATTGCATTTTAGCTGAAACCCAGGGTATAAGAAATAAATTTTTATTATACTTATAATTGCAGTTGTATACTATTTCAATGCCATTTAAAATTGATTGCAAGGAAAATAGATAATAAAAAATGGCCTCGGGAAAGTTTGTAGGCGAGAAATTGATCCCGAAAAATAATGACCGCCAGAAAGTCAATGGCAATTAAAACTCATTGCAGAACAGTTTATATCCATCGAAAATTAAAAGCAATTATAAAATTGGATATTTATAAGAAAATGAAAATTATAACCGGTAGCAATGATTATTAGATAAAATCAAACAGTCATATCATTACATACATTTGTTATAATTTTATTTTCAATTTTACAAGTTATAATTGTCACGATTAAAATATCTTTATTTTTTAAATAGCATTTTTTGTAACTTATTGTCAATATAAAAAAAATGTGATTTATTTTTCAATAAATTTGTATAAAATCTCGTAGGTAGTAATATAAAAAAATATATCATCACAGTTTATAACCCAATCATCATAAAACGGGAAGTATAATGTAAACCATCTTTGTTGCATGTATTTAATTTAGAATCAGTATTAAATAAATTTATTTTGTCTGAATTGTACGATCTAATGCCTGACGATCAATTTACTTAGAGATCAATGATCAATATATTGATTATCTTATCATTAATCTATGTACATATAATTTTAATATCGATATACCATATCATATTGGTATCGATAAAAATTTGTTTATATCTAAGTTCATCTTTCTAATAAATACCTATATAGGTACGTGATATTGATAACGATAAGCTTCGATATTTATTGATAAATATCGATACTTACTGATATTATCTATTTATCAATATATCGATGTATTTCGCAGCCTTAGCGATTAATAATTTATCAGCGACAAATTTTGTTAGCAATAAATTTTCTGTACGTACAATGTTTCTATTCCACAGTTAAATTTCCATATGATCATTTCTCCGTAATCAATTGTCTCGTGATAAACTCTATGAACACGGGAGTCATGGATTTCATGTGTTATTTATATTTATTCACTGCATGTTTTGTTTTATTTTTTAGAAAATTATATACAAAGTTTGTTTTAATGATACTACTTTTATATATTATTTTTAATATTCTTTTTTTGTAAGTACTGATACAATATGAATTTCGGTTATGATTGGTAGGTAAATTTTTAGGGGGTGAGAAATGCAGGTGCGTGATTGGTTCAAAATTTGGTAGGAACAATACCTGAGTCTTCATTGCTACTTAACAGAATTAGTACGTTATTATTGAATTTGTCTTCGCTTGAAGCAAATCATTTTGAAGTTGTAGTTGTTTTTTCTGGTGTATTAGCAAAATTTATTGTGATATGGAGTACTTGGGTTTCAAGTATATTGCAGGAGCTAAAGTTCGAGGGTTTAGGTAAGTATATATATGAATTTCTTTTCGTGAATTGGTGCATTTGTTTACAACATAATTTACATTGAAAGACTTTTATAGATATTCCCATATCACAAACTCTTTAATACGATATAATGCGAATATTTGAACATTTACCTGTATGACTATGAATACACTCATATATAGCTAAAATTTCATTTAACGCGGAAAAACATGAAAATTTATATTCAATCCCAATATGTATGTATCTACATATTTTATAACCAGGAGTGTCACAATAATTACCATTTTGTTATGACAAGACAAGTAATTTTTTAATATAAGTACCTATATGTCAATTAATTCATATAAATATCTGTTAATATTAAATATTAGCTTATGTATTTTTCTACAGATGATTTTAAACACTGCTTTTAAATTTCTGAATGAATAAACTTTACAGATATTACTACTGTTCCTCGAAGAAAACTCTGAGATGCCCAGGATCAGTAAGAATAAGTTCTGAAGGGGAAATTATTGTAATGAAACCCCATTTAAATCATGCTGTAACAGCACAAAACGATGTGGATAGATTTAGAAAAGTGCTCACCCGTAGAGCAATTGCGGAACACACATCACTAAGAATTATATACAATGCAAGGTAAATTTATTTGATATTACATACACTAGCCCATTTTTCTAATTAATTTACTGTATGTATTTTAAAACATTGCATTACATCCTGATATATTTTTATATGTTTAGAATAAAAAAAATTAATAGCAACTTTAGTTTAAAATTATGAATCAAATACATATTTTACTACTTTGTAATGTGTACGTATATTTTTTTTGTATTATTTTTGATATATTTTTGTCAGATCCAAATACAAGCTTATCACAAATTCATCCACGCTTGTATTAATTTGCGATTTCTTATGAATTGATATTAACTTGCGTATCTTTAAACGAATTCTTTGTAAAAGTGCATTATTGTACATTGTTTTAGAGATCCGGAAGCTGCTGTGCAATATTCCTTTCCCCGTGCGGAAAGCACGATGCATTCGGCCCGACGTCGGCACAGTCCTCCAGTACCTGCCACGCTTTTAGATCTGGGGCACTTGCTACAAAATCCTTGATGGCAGGATCGCTTTATTTCTGGTATCGGACAGGGTGAACAATTTTTTAAAAAAATCATACAGGATGAGGCAGGCGGTGTTGCTCTTTTGTTCGCTACCCAAGTCCACATTGATATGGTAGTTGCTGGAGCAGAGGAAGTACACATTGATGGTACCTTTAAATGTGTTCCAGCGGCTCCTCGTGCACATCAGCTACTAACAATTCACGTGGTTGTGAACCGTAAAGTAATTTCATAATTTTATAATAAATTATGTATATACATTTATTCTCAAATATTAAAATAAAAAATATTTCAGACTATCCCAGTAGCTTATGTATTAATGCAGCACCGGCGTCAATGTTTATATGTAAAAGTTTTACAAGCATTTAGAGTGCTAGCGTCCACTCTTGATCCTGCTGTAATCATGGTAGATTACGAAAGGGCATTGAGAAATGCTTTAGAAGTGGTGTTTCCCTCAGCCAGCGTGGTAGGCTGTTTCTATCATTATGCGATAGTAAGTATTTTATGTATTTTGTTACGAGAGCCATAATAATTGTAAGCATTAACACTTTCGTTTCTTCCTCCATTTTCTTTTTAAATTCTCGTTAATTTAGTTATCAATATTTATATTCGTAATTCATAATAATTTTTAAATAAATATAAAAAATATCAACAATATCTGTTTTATTAATATTAAAATTATTTTAGGCAGTTTGGAAAATGGCTGTACGATTGGGATACATGCGACAACAAAATGACAACATAAAAAAAAGTATCAAAATGCTTATGGTACTTCCTCTTTTACCGGCTACATGTCTCGTAGAAGGTTTAAATCATATACATATCTGGTGCGATACCAATGATATTAATATAAATAACATGTTTACTTACATGGAAAGGTAATTGTAATATTATCAGTGTCAAATATTTATTATAAATATATAAATTAAATAAATTTTATTTTTAGATATTGGATCCAAACTGTGCGGCCGGAGCACATTAGCGTCTTTGGGCGTCCAATGCGAACCAATAATAATGTGGAAGCATTCAACAAAGTTTTATTAGTTAAAATGGGTATTCATCCGAATGTATTCACATTCCTTAGTAAGTTTACATTTACATATGATTCAATTGGTAAAACGGTGTACTGGTCGCTGCTATTGGTAACGATCATAATAATTGATAAAAGTGGATTTCATATTAATATTTAATTTCTCTCAAAATTTTTATATTTTAGAACATCTAATCCAATTAGACAAGTTGGCGAATACACATTATGCACAGTTGCAAAGAGGAGAAAGAATTTCCAGACCAATGGGCATTCGATGGCTAAGGAATGATGTCCGGATTAATGATGCCCAAACTTCCTTACAACGTGGCGAGTATACTGTGCTTCAGTTTTTAAATGTTGTGACGCACAGTATAGATAATTTAGCAGGCGATTTACATAATGTAATAACATACATATATACTTTTGAAAATTATTTATCTGATAATAATTTGTTTTAGGAAGCAGAATTACAATTACTGGACAATGTAAGTATTACTATACATTACCATAAGTAGGTCAATTTTATTTTTCTATAAATTTTCCCATAAAAAATATTATTTTGGTTTGTTATACAACACTAAATTAAATGTACTACTATGTACTCTCTATACGTAAAGGTGAAATAAATAAATAAATTTATTTAGTTATGTTATTTATTGTATTATGTCATTTCAATATATTTGTAGATCATTGATGATGTTGATGAAACTGCACGAGTGGATGAACCGGTAACTGTTGCAGAACCATTGATGCCACAGGAACCACCGCAGCAGCAGCAGCAACAAGTACTCAATCATTCATTTCAGCGTTTCATATATATAAACATATATATTTTCGTTTACAGCCAAGATGTAGCGTGTGTTTATCATCACCGTCAACGCATGCCTGTATTCCTTGTGGTCATCACTGCATATGTGCAGGTTGTGCTGAACAGTTACAGCAATTGGGTCATCGATGTCCATTCTGCAGGGCGGAACTCAATGGAATAGTTCGAATATTTATGTAAATAATATTCTTTTATAATATTATATAAATTTTTATATATTTACATATTTGTTTTTTTTTTTGTAGGATTTGATTCCAATAGGGAATACAACACCTAGGCTGTATATATGTATATATTTATTTTAATAATAAAATAACTATTATTTATATTAAATGTTACATAATGTTTCCCTACTTATCCATGAACTCCACATTCTACGGAATTTCACGTATTTCATATTATAAATAAAATAATTCTAATGCTTTGTAAATAAATAGAAACAGTATGTAATACATATTTCAAATCTATCATATTATATAATAAATAATTAATTTCATAATATTATACATCCTTCATAAATTAGAATTTTTAAAAATATGTACAATATCATCATAATATACATGATGCAAGTAATGCAAACATTTGTAAAGGAATCCAATTGAAAAATTCTAATTTACCATAACCTATACAGGATAAGAGAAACACATCACTTGTCTATCACATTTTTAATAGTGGTCATTCTATGTCTATGACTACGAAGCCATCTACCGACACATAGAATAACTAAAATTTTGCTGCTACCCTGCTGCCATCTGGTGACTATTGTATGCAACATGGCCGCCATGATGTTTTTTGACAAAGCACGGTTTGGTGTTGAATAGTTTGATGCATTCCAGTTTCGGTGTTTGAGCATTTTGATGAAGAATGGTTTGGTGTTGAGCGCGTTCCCAGGGAATAACATACATTCTTGTTATCTCCAATGATCTCGATGTGAGCAACGACTAGGAGCGGGCAGGCGAGCAACATTAGGTGCAGATGTGTTGTGTGATTGTATGCTTTTCGATTCTAATTACGGACTTTCGGTTTTTTTTAAAAATATATTTTCTCTTGAAGTTTATAACTAATTATGCTATGTTTCTAAAATGAATATTTATTATTATTATAAAGTAAAAGAACAAAACATATTTTTCATATTGGTATTACAAGTTACAAGGTAGGCGTCGCCTATTATATAGAGATCATTTTAAAGATTTGGGTATTTTGACTCTACCATCTATATATATTTTAAACTCACTTCTTGGAATACATAAATCCAAATTAAATTTCATTTGAAATGGAGATTTGTGACACTAGATCTGCAAACTCATTGCGCAAACCTGCCTACAGGCTTCAAAAGTCCATGAAATATGTACATTGAATTTAGATCTATATAATAAACTATACCCGAAAAAGTAAAACAATATGAACCAAAAACCATTCAAAAATATTAAAAACTTTCTTATAAAACATGCTTTTTACAATATCGAAGAATAGTGAATTACGCTGAACTGAAACAAGACATTCACTGCAAACCAAATATTATAAGAAAACGATAATACATTTAACATAATACGAAAATTATTTATATTATGATGTACACGGTATACCTATTATTAATTTTTTTAATAATTGTGAAAATGTAACGTTTACTCTACAGTCTATAAATATATGCTCATAATAAAAGTTTCCGACGGTAAATACAAAATATTAAGTAATTAGGGAATAATATTTAAGTATTTCTTATTTATTATTCATTCTATCATTACTCTTTCCAACAAAAGTTATTATTGCAATATGATACTAATATTTCATCTCTTATAAATAAAATATCTTTACATTCGTAAATAAATTTGAAATTATTGCCACACCACATATTTTTAGTTTTGGGTTTGTGATTTGGAACAAAGTATGACTATTATCTAAATTTCTACTTTATCGACTCAGCCATAGTTGTTATTCATCTCAGTGCTCACTAGCGCTCGCCTTGGCGTAGAAACAAATTAACCCAATAAAGCCCGAGTAATTTTTTGAATATATTTTTTTAAAATATAATACAAATCGGTTCAGTTCTACTTAAAATTATAATATTTCTGAAAATTAAAAAAAAACTACATGATTAGTGTATTATTTTTAACGTATGATAAATCATACGATGGTAACTAACGAATAAATTCAGCATGAAAATCAAACTTTATTTCAATGCTACATACTAAAGTAAAACATCTTATAAAATGTAATATATTTATTAGTAAATAACATAGACAGGTATTAATAACTTAAAAGTCTTATGTATGATACATCCTGAAGCAATGATCTGGATGGAGGCCAACGTTGCATTTTGTGCATATGAATTTTGCACATTTACCGCACTGAGCGCAACGTCGTTGTGTTGGATTGCTGTCCACAAAATGATCATTACGATCATATCGTACTTCTCGCAATACATTTTTGGGAATTTTAGGTTTAGGACCAGCTAATTGCTGAGGAGCAGTAAGAATTGACAGAGTAATTTGTCGTATAAAGTCTAATAAACTCAGTTTCGGTTGTACGTATCTATAAATCATCCACATATTTACAACTGCTCCATTTATGCAAAATCTTATAAAGGGCCAGTACCATTTTTTAGATCGAATTCGTATTCGATACAAACCTCTCATTTTATCAAAAATGTCTACTCCACCCATACGTTGGTTGTATAAATTTACTAAAGTTGGTTGGTCGATTTGAATGGATGCTCTTTCTTTCTTCGACCAACGTTTACATGTTCCTTTAGATAATGTTATATTATCATCCTGGATATTCGTCGCCATTGTAACGGGATTATTGTCGTTCCAGCGAATAAGGCAAATATCATTGTTGATATCTTTTATTGCATAGGATGATCCTCGTTTAGTCTTCTTCATTTCGACTAGAGGAGCTTTCTCTACTCTATCGGATCTTATTGTACCTAAGCAGTTAATATTATAAGCCCTAAGTGTATGCAATAAAGGTAGTGAATTGAAGTAATTGTCTAAAAACACCGTGCTTCCTTGAGGTAAGTAATTTAGGCATAATTTTTCAGTAACACTGGATCCCAAACTTTTTCCTTCAACTCTATCCCCAGAACCGCAATAAGGAATAAATTTTAATAAATACCCTTCTGATGTAGTTAGACACCAGAATTTAAAGCCATATCTAATTGGCTTTCCTTTGTGTGATGTATTAAGATTTATAAGAGACGTAATGGACTTAATATACCTTTATTTATCAACTAAACATACAACAACACGGCTTACGATGTGCACAAGCATTTTTAGGTTAGCGTACATACTGACCTTGACTGGTCGCGCGCTTTGTTGAATTCCCTAGTTAACTCTACAAATGTTGCCACTACACTACAATCCTCCCTTACAAGATAAAGAATACACTTGAAATATAAATTTACTCTTACTTAACTATTTGTATAAGACAATAAAAAAAATAAACACGACATTTTGATACGAGTTAATATTACAGTAGTCATTTATAAATTTAATCTATCTGGAGGTTTTATGATTCTTCTAGCTCTACCACTAGCAACTGATTCTGATTGTTTTATACCTGTCTTCATATTATTAGAAGTAGTACTGGTATTCGTCATTTCTGGTGGAGCCTCGGGTGGAGCGATCTTTTGAGGACTATTTTGCACACTGGGGAATATCTCATCCGCCCGCGTGTCTGGTTCTCCCGGTTTGTTTCCAAAACTCAGTGGTTCATAATCACAAGTCCTAGGTATCTCTACTGGTCTAGACTCTATTTCTAGTTCATTTTTTTGCTCGATTTTATCATACTCATCCTCGAAAAATCGTCCCACCTTGAGCATTTGATTAACATGTCGCTTCCAACTCAAATGGTTTTCTGCAACTGGACTACAAATATAAATTCTATCACCTAACTTAGATTTAACAATCGCTTTTTTCCAAACCGGTTTATTTATATTACGATAATCTCTTACATAGCACATTTCGTCGACTTCGAATAACACTTCTCTCGATCCACGATAATTTGAAATTTGTCTGTTTCGAATCTTATTCGCGACTGGCTTTCTCAAAAAATCTAATCGAGTTTTCGGGTCCCTACCTAACATGAGATTTGCGGGAGTTTGCCCCGTATAACAGTGAATGGTGTTCCGGTAGGTAAACAAATATCTATTTAGTAATGTCTGAATGCTCACTCCGGTGTTTTTATTATCCACTAATGCTTTTAATAACCCATTTTTGAATGACTTAACCGCATTCTCTGCCGCTCCGTTCGTAGCGGGATGATATGGCGGAGATGTTTTGAACTCTATTCCGTTTACCTTGCAAAATTCGACAAATTCATCAGATACAAATTGTCTGCCATTATCTGTAATAATTAAATCAGGCAATCCAAACCTGGCAAACCATTCTCTCAACTGTTCTAATGTCGTACTAGTATCCATTCGAGACATCTCTGCCACTTCTGGCCATTTTGAAAACGCATCTATTAAAATAAGAAAACATTTTCCTTTAAACGGTCCAGCAAAATCGAGATGAATTCTCTCGAAAACCCTTTTTGCTTCATCAAATTTTATTAATTTCGCTTTCGGTGGTTGACTTGCATAGCTCATACAAGGATTACAATTCTTTACATATTTTTCAATCTCTTTATCGAGATTTGGCCACCAAAAATACTGACGTGCTAACATCTTCATTTTAACCATACCTTGATGTGAATTGTGCAATTCCTTTAACAGTTGTTCATGAAATTTATTTGGAATCAGTACCCTATAACCCCACATTAAAATGCCGTTCTCAATGCTTATTTCACCCGACCGAGATTGATAAGGTTTGATTTCCTCTGATACCTGATCTGGCCAGCCATGTTTAACGTACATATAAACTTTACTCAGAATTTTATCCGTTCTAATACCTGATCTAATCTGATCCGCGTCTAAGGGAATGTTTTCCTCTGTTATAAAGTGAAAATAGTCTAGCTCGTTATTCCCTTCCCTGTTCTCCGTATCATTTATAGGAAGTCGTGACAACCCATCAGCTCCTCCATTTTCTTTGCCTTTTATATACTTAATTTTGTACTTAAACCCACTCAAAAATAAAGCCCAACGCTGTAGCCTACCTGCTGCCATTTGAGGTATACCTTTATCCTCCCCAAATAAAGCAAGTAACGGTTTGTGGTCTGTGACTAAAATGAATTCGTTACCCATCAAATATTGGTAAAATTTTCCCACTGACCAGTAAATCGCGAGAGCCTCCTTGTGAATGACGGAGTAATTTTGCTGTGCTTTCGTTAATTTTTTTGACGCGAAACAAATTGGCTTTGTTGATCCATCGTCATAAACGTGGAGTAGTACCGCCCCTAATCCTACTTTCGATGCGTCACAGGTTAACATCAACTTCTTGGAAGGATCAAAATGTACTAATGTACTTTCCGACGCGATTATCTCTTTAGACTTTTTAAACGCCTCATCACAATCTTTATTCCAAGAAAAATTTTGTTCTGAACCCGAAATATCGTGTAGCGGTGCCAACGCATCCGATAAATTTGGTGCAAATTTCGCGTAACAATTTACCATACCGATGAAAGCTTTGATCTGCGAAACATCATTCGGAATTGGTGCATCGATAATAGCTCGAACTTTGTCTGGATCTTTATGCAATCCTTCTTTGTCAATAATGTGACCTAAATATTTTATTTCGCTTTGGAAAAATTTGCATTTACTAAGATTTAAACGCAATCCCGCTTTCTTTAATCGTTCAAAAACCATACCGAGATTTACTAAATGTTCAGCCAAATCAGCACCAGTGACAACAATGTCATCTAAAAAATTTTTTGTTTTCGGTACACCCTGTAAAACCTTTTCCACGAGTTTTTGAAAAATCGCGCATGCCGGTTTGGTGCCGTAAGGTAATCTATTCGGAACATAAATACCTTTATGAGTACTCCATGCAAGTAACTGTTTGGTTTCTTCAGTTAATTCTAACTGGTTATACGCATGCGAAAGGTCAAGTTTCGTGAAGAATTCACCCCCCTGTAAACTAGCGAAAAGTTCTTCAATACGTGGTAATGGGTGTTTTACATCTATCAAGAACTTGTTTATGGTAGTCTTATAATCTACACATAACCTTATTTTTCCATCCGGCCGAATTACAGGTACTAGCGGTGTTCCCCATTCGCTATTTTCTACCAAAGTAATAACCCCGCTTTTCTCGAGTCTTTCCAGTTCCTCGTCAATCCGTTCTTTTAGCGCAAATGCTACCGGCCTAGGTTTTACAAATATGGGTTTGACGCCGGGTTGCATCTTTAATTCTACCTTGCCATATTTATAGCAACCTAATTTATCATCGAAAAGCTCTGCATATGAATCTAACAACTGCTGAAGTTCGTTTGACTCACAGCCCAATGTGTATACTTCCGAATTTACGCGTGTAATATCCAATGAAAACTCTTTCATAAGGTCGCGCCCGAATAACGGTCGACTGCCTCCTCTAACTATTATTAAACGTGCCGAAATTATCTTTCCCCGATGTTTAATTTGTGTCCTAACCTGACCAACCGGTATAATGACGTTGCCATCGTATGTGCGCAGCCTAACAGACGTTGGTTCGATTTCACAACGTTTAAAATTATCCTTTAAAACTTTTTCGGGAATTACCGAGACGCCCGCCCCGGAATCAACTTCCATTTGTAATGCTTTATTGTTTATCTCAACATCAATAAGGATTGGCTTTAACGCGTTTGTATTTGCTAAGTTTAACATATCGACGAAATCTAACCCGGATTCTTCCTCTTTCAAATAATGTGTTTTAGAATCGCCCGCCGGTTTGCAAACCCGCGCAAGATGCCCGACCCCGTTACAAATCTTACAACGATATTTCCGATACTTACATTTGGCGAAATCGTGATTTCTTTTACCACAATGCTTACAGTCTTTATTTGTTTGGTTGTTGTTGCCAAACTCGTTTCTGCTCGCTGCCTTCTGGTGTCGTTCATCTGGCCTCTTGCTCCTCTGTTGCTGCTGCTGCTTGTTGCTGCTGCTCATCGTCTTGAAGCCTACATTGTTGACTGGGATCGCCGATGCTGTTGATAAAGATGCCTCTTTCCTCAACGCCGCGTCATATATAGCTGTCAGCGTGGCCGTGTGTTCTTCTTCGCACACTCTGTCCAGGATCGGCCCTTTGTATAATCCCGTGACGAATTTGTCCTTTAGCTTGTCCTCTAGTTGCCCACCAAACTTGCAGTTGATCGCTTTATTTTTTAAACGAGCGTACCACTGACTTACTGACTCATGTTGACGTTGTTTCTGTTCGTAAAACTCAATTCGTTCTTTGAACACTGAAACCCTTGGAGAAAACTGCTTTTTCAAAATTTCACACAGCTGCTCGAACGTCTTGCTTTTTGGCAGGTCCGGATCACACAAGTCGCGAAGGATTTTATACGCCTCCGGCCCAATTAATGTCAGTAACACTGATACCTGTCGCTCCTTTGCTACTAGATTTGCATCAAAATATTGTTCCAACCGCTCTTGATACAAATTCCAGTCCTCCCCAATTTTAAATTCTGAGAGAGAGCCGATGTTCCCGTAAACTTTGATGGCGGCGTGGCCTGATGCTTCTGTTTCTGGCATGTTGTCCTTGTTTCAGACTTAATTGCCCTTGCACACTTATAGTTTTATTCTCGTCGCCACTGTGATGTATTAAGATTTATAAGAGACGTAATGGACTTAATATACCTTTATTTATCAACTAAACATACAACAACACGGCTTACGATGTGCACAAGCATTTTTAGGTTAGCTAGCGTACATACTGACCTTGACTGGTCGCGCGCTTTGTTGAATTCCCTAGTTAACTCTACAAATGTTGCCACTACACTACACTTTGATAAACTGCTTCATGGAGTGGTGCCCATAATAAGGCTCCATCGCTTCGTCTCGAGAAAATGATGATCCCAAAGGTTGGGCCCACATTTGTGATACCTTATTGACGTGATCTATTAGAGGCTGAATCTTATACACCTTATTGGTCGGATCAATTTTTGTATTATCATTGAAGTGTAAGTACCTATGAATCAAATCAAATCTATTTCGAGACAAACTATTACTAATCAAACAATTAAATGTATCTGCTTTAGTTTCCCAATACAATCGACGATATGGGACTTTGCAATATCCTGAGACAAGCAGAATGGCTAAATACTTGTACAATTCTTCGGGAGATACGTTGAAGTCATGATCGCCTTTAAATGTTGCGTACTTTTTTGTTTCTTGACAAACATAATTAATAAACTCTTCGTTAAACATTTCTTTGAAAATATCCACTGGTCGGAGGTTTTGATTATGTATTTCTTGGACAAATGCAGGAGATGGCGTTGTACAAATTTTTATTCTCTCCTTTTCTTCTAAGTTCTTTGTCTTCCAGTTTCGTTTCTTCATTTTATCTTTGATTTCTTTTTCTAGCAGTTCTCTTCTAAAAAGCGTAGTAAGGGGTATATCGTCATCTTGATCGCTTGTGTTCTTGTCTTATTCATTAGATTCATCAGATTCAAGGGAAACTTCAATTTTATCATTTGTATTTGAAATACAAAGTACTTCCATGGGTTGTTTTAGAACTCCTTGTCCAACATCTCTAAGCGTGCATGTTTCTTCGCAGTCACTTGAAGCATCGTCTATGTCACTGTCGACTCCATCTTTAGGAGGAAAAAGCACAAGTTGCATCTCATGGCAGTTTTCTATACGCTTATAACTTTCATCATCAGATGTCAATTCTTCTAAATAGTTTAAAAGCTCTTCAGCATCACGAGGATTATCTGGATTATAGAACCGTTTTCTGAAAACAGAATATAATAACTTTATTACTCTAAAGCCCATCGTATGTTATTTCATACGTAAGATTAAATGACCCAAAATAACAATTGCTTTTTAACATCATTAAGATTTTAATAAACATGCATATTAATATTAGTATGAAATTTAATATTTGGCCATAAAAGCATTAAACTTGTGATTATTGTTAATTTTATAAACAATCAAACTTACCGTAGTGGCATTTCCAGAAGAAAATAATACACACAATATTTCAAGCGCTGAAAAAACTTTATTGTTTCAAGGTATAAACAAAATATAACTATTTTTTGGTAGAAATAACCTATATTAATAAACATCAGCGTTAACTGCGCATGTATAATATGTACAAAAGTTATAATCTCCTCGCAAAGAGGGCACTGATCACTGTATGATATATCATACGGTGGACTTTATTGGGTTAATCCGGGGTATCATTTCACCTTAAGGTGAAATGATACCCCAGCGCGCGAAATTCAAATATGTAAAATGGTTTTTCATTTTTTATTTAAAATTGTGTAATGTAATATAATTTCTTCATATACACAAATAAAAAGGGTATAATTTGCCATGAAAACAAAATAGTTTCGATAATATTTGTATGTATTTATTCACACAAAATAATATTTTAAATATTATTTTTAATATATCTCCAGTTCAAAACGTATTTTTTTGATTAAATTTGCACTTAACATTTATAACAGGATAAGGAATAAAATATGTGAAAATTAAGAAAACGACCTTCGGGAACAATTTTAAAAATCCAAAAAACCTACTTTTTTCACACATTTTAATGCTTTTCTTCTATACTAAACCTACAATTTTGTTCATACTTTAATATGTTTTGAAGAATATTGTTATGCATAACATATAAAAAAAGTCGAAAATTAAACTTCGAGAATATACTTAAAAAAAATAAAATGTTTAATTTTTTTTTCGTAAGTGTGTGAAGTGCTATTTCTAAAAAAAATACTGTCACGTACTGTACACATTTCTACATATTGCAGGTAAGTATTTTAAATATTGATCGTTTAATACAGAAGATATTTGTAATTAAATCAAATTCGGTAAGTATTTTCGTAAAGTATGTCAGTGGCGCTATGAGTAGACCTAGCGAACCTAGCGGTGGATAGATAAACTATAATGCAATCGGTGACTCCGTGGAAAATTGAAAAATTGAAGTGAATAACAACTACATACGTTTAATTTAGCTTAATATATTAAATTTATACGCCGATATTTTACTTAAAAATACAAAGTAATTTTTAAAAAATTTTCAAAGAAATTGATATTGTATTATAGGCGATTCAAATTAACTTTTCCCGCAACTTTTAACACGTGACGTGACGTCACAACGAGTATGTTTTCAAATTGTCGTTCACTTCTGCATTAAAGTTTGTGTGTGTATTGCCGTTTTAATAAATATATTTAATGAATTAATAGTTTATTAGTAATGAGACTGTTACTAAAGAATGTGTTTAATTATTTAAATGCTTCTGCGTGCAGCAGAAATTTTTGTGAGGATGATGAAGTATTGAATTCTGGAAATATGCTAGCATATGGTAAAACACAATCAGATGACAAAAATTAAACACTTCTCTTTGGATTATGCCCACAAATCAGCGGCGTAAATAAATATCAGCATGAAATTAATGGAAAATTGATAAATTCTGGCTCACTAGCAATAAAAAGCATCTTGTTCGTGTAAGGCGGGAAACTAACCTAAGTATAAATATAAAACCTAAATATAAATATGTACATATTAACCTAAATATAAATACATCATAAAATAATTTAATATATTTATATTGTTTTACAACTACCAATATATGAGTAATCTTCATTACAAAAATATAAGGAACAAACATTGAATTTGTAACTCGTTTTCCAATTAACAGTTTAATCTATCATATTGGTAAGAGCCAACAAAGTAGCTGACATCTGGTGGCAAAAACGTTGTGCTGTCATATAGGGTTATACAGTAAAAAAGAGCCAAAAATGGCCAGCAAAACGAAAAGATATTGTGTTGTACCGCAGTGTAATAATTATGCAAGTAAAGACATATCCGTTCACTATTTTCCAAAAACTGAAATATTAAAATATCAATGGAAAATCGCTTTAAAAATCAAGAACATGTCACCATTCAATAACGTTTATTCACAATAATTTTTGTCTAGATATTTAATTTCATGTAAGTATTTATATAAATTTATGCTTCAATACACTATTAGATTGTTTTCATTAGAAGAAAAACATTAAAAAAATGGTATTCCATGCCAAAAATTACCGTAACCCTAACCTCTGGTACAGAAGAAAAATAGAGAGAAGTTACTTACGTGTAAGTAGTAGTAATAGTAATTATTATTCTTTAACATTATTACTACATTTATTTTATATTATTTATAGAAAAGAAGGAACGATAAAAATGCCAGAAATCGAGCCAGCAAGAGGAAGACTTGCAAAACATAATACATGTAGATTGTTTTTTAATCAAACAAAATACAATTACCTTTTTAAATAAAATAAAGCAATGATATTTTTTTATTTGTAATTTTATTTACAACTTGCCTTCAGAGTGGTCAACCAGTAAATGTAATACATTTATAACACAACATGATTGAGGTTATTTACATATTTAATCGTATCTGCACTTTTATACAATAAACAAGAGTGAGGTAATTATTATCAAGTGATATTGCCTCTTAATATTACAATTTATGGACAAAAATTAACTTATAATTACGTAACTATAATGAATTTTAAATCCAATAGTTTGAGTCTTCCACTTTTCTCTCTGTCCTGCTTTCCAGCTGCACACACATTTCCACACGATGACATTTGTGTTATTGTTATCACGATAGAGTTAGGTGCCGCTTTGTCTTCATATCTGTGGTATTTTATAGGTAAAATGTAATTATTGATATGATGTACATAATATAATGTAAGAAGGTTGGGAACACTGGGATATATATGGAGAATGGAAAGAGAGATGGCCATGAGCTGGAAAAATAAAAGCGTGCAATTTTGTTCATTAACTGGTGTTTTATTTAATTAGAAACCAAATAGTTGAACCATTACATTACAACTGGCGACGAGAAAAAGTGGCAGAAGAAAAAAAATTAAATTTGAGAGTACGAGATATTGACCAAAAAAAAAAAAAAATGAGTAACGACAAAACAGGTTTGGTTATGTTTAATCCCCATGGGGACGAAAGTTCAGTTTCACAGAGATGGGAACGATGGATTAGATCTTTTGAAATATATGTCGAAGCAAATGATATAAAAAACAAATCGAGGAAAAAAGCTTCATTACTACACCAAGCTGGGACTGCGGTGCAAGAAATATGGTTTACATTACCGGAATCTAGTGCTCAAATTACCGAAAATACAGATGTGTATAAGGTTTGTAAAGATGCATTAACTAAATATTTTTCGCCTAAAAGAAGTTATGCATATGAACGATATATGTTGCGAATAATGTCACAACAAGACGAATCTGTTGCTCAGTTTTTGACAAGGTTAAGGGCTCAAAGTTGCAACTGTAACTTTGGAGATAAAGAAGATGATATGCTGTTAGATCAGATAATAGAAAAATGTAGCTCATCTGAGATAAGACGCGCATTTTTGAAGGAGGGAGATAGACTGACATTAGAAAAAGCACTAGAAATAGGTAGGGCATTTGAAACTGCGGAAAAACAGGCAGTAAATATGGAAAGCAGTAGGAAAACTGACATGGTTGCTAGACTTAGAGATAAGAAAGAAGATTTAAACAGGAAAAAGTTACGATGTTACAGATGCGACGGAAGCGATCATCTTGCCAAGGATGACAAGTGTCCAGCCAGAGGAAAAATATGTAAAAAATGCAACAAGGAAGGGCACTACGCACGGTGTTGTAAGACAGGGGAAATGAGTAAAAGAGGAAAAATAGGAAAAAATACTGTTAGACAAGTAAACAGGGAGGAGGAAGAAGAAGAAAGCATATATGCATTTGCCATAAACACGGTAAGAAAAGACACGCCAATAATTGATATGATTCTAGGTGGAGTCCGATTAGAAGCTTTAATAGATTCAGGAGCGGGCTGCAATGTAATGGATAAAGAGACATGGGAAAAATGTAAGAGCAGTAAAATACAATGCATCTCCGAGAGAACAAACAAGAAATTATATTCGTACGGATCCTCAGAACCATTACGGGTTTTGGGAAAGTTTTCTGCCAACGTGGAGGTAGGAAAAAGGCGAACTCGAGCAGACTTCTACGTAATTGAAGAAAAAGGAGTTACTCTACTTGGAAAGGAGACTGCAATGGAATTAGGTATTTTAAAAATACAAATAAATCAGCTAACTTCACAGGTAAAGGCGAATGATATACTACGAAAATATGAAAAAGTATTTACGGGAACTGGTAAATTAAAAAATTATCAGTTAGAGCTGTCCATTGATACAACAATGCGACCTGTAGTTCAACCTGTGCGGAGAATTCCGTTTCAACTAAGGGAAAAAGTAAATGAGAGGTTAATTCAGCTAAAAGAAGAAGATATAATTGAAGAAGCGACAGGACCAACATCATGGGTATCACCATTGGTAATCACATGTAAGAGAAACGGAGAGATACGAATGTGTGTGGATATGCGACAAGCAAATAAAGCAATCGCAAGAGAACGGCATCCAATTCCGACGCTACAGGATATAACCCATGAAATAGGAGGCAGTGTTATATTTAGTAGCCTAGATCTTAATTCAGCATATCACCAGGTAGAGCTGAAGGAAGAGAGCCGAGCGATTACTACTTTCGCAACACACCAGGGACTTTTTAGGTTCAAAAGACTGTTTTTCGGATTAAATTGCGCTCCCGAGATGTTCCAAAGGATTTTAGAAAATATTTTAGGTAACATGGAGGGAGTAAAAGTTTTTATAGATGATATTTTGATCTATGGAAAAACTGAAGATGAGCACAACGCTAGACTGAACCAAGTTTTAGGAAAATTAGAGGAAAACGGTTTATCGTTAAATCAGAAAAAGTGCAAAATCGGGAAAACACAACTCGAATTTATGGGACATTTATTGACGGAAAAAGGAATAAAACCGTTACGAAGTAAAATAGAAGACGTGATGAATACCAGGCGACCTGAAAATAAAGAAGAAATAAAAAGTTTTTTGGGGCTGGTAGGATATAGTTCCAAGTTCATAAAAAACTACTCATCAAGAACGGAACCACTTAGAAGGTTGTTACAAAAGAATGCTATGTTTCGCTGGGGGGAAGAGCAGGACAAGGCGTTCTTGGATCTAAAAGAAGAATTAAGTAAATCTCCAGTATTGGGATATTATGATCCTTATGCGATGACTACGATTATAGCCGACGCTAGTCCATATGGCTTAGGGGCAGTGCTTGTACAAGAGAAGGACAATGAAAAGCGGATAATCGAGTATGCAAGTAGGAGTCTTACTCAAGCCGAAATCAAATACAGCCAGATAGAAAAGGAGGCATTGGCGCTGGTATGGGCCTGTGAACGGTTTCACGATTTAATCTATGGTAGAACATTTCAATTAATCACTGATCACAAGCCTCTTCAATTTATATTTGCACCAAGGGGTAAGTCAAATGCAAGAGTAGAACGGTGGATGTTAAGGCTACAAGGTTATGACTATGAGGTGAAGTACGAACCGGGTAAAACCAACATAGCCGACCCATTGTCAAGGCTCAGGAATGAGAAAGAAGTAAATTTAAAAAGTGAAACGAAAATTGAAGAAGAAACATTATGCGCATGGATAAAAGAAGTAGTACCATGTGCTATGGATAAAAGGCAAATAGAATTAGAGACGAAAAAAGATCCGATACTACAAGAACTACGAAGGGCGTTAGAGTCAGGACATTGGAAAGAATCGGTTAGAAGATATAGAACATACGAATTAGAATTAGGGGTAGTAGCAGGATTATTAACAAGAGGAACACGGATCATTATACCAAGTCTTCAAGAGACGGTACTAAAACTAGCCCACGAGGGACATCCAGGTGTTAGCAAAATGAAACAAAGGCTACGTTCAAAAGTATGGTGGGTCTCTATTGATAAAGATGCGGAGAGATTCTGTAAAACTTGCCATGCATGTCAACTGGTGAGTCAACCAAGTAGACCGGAGCCTGTGAGTATGACGGAGCTGCCAAAGAAACCGTGGCAAGTAGTGGCTGCAGATTTTATGGGTCCTTTGCCCGATGGTAATTACATTTTGGTACTAGTAGACTACTACAGTCGTTTTGTGGAAGCCGAAATGACGAAACAGACTACAACTGATAAAACCATAAAGATACTAGACAAAATATTTGCGAGATTCGGATTTCCAGAAGTCTTGGTGACCGATAACGGCAGACAATTTATCAGCACCGAATTTGAGGAATATTGCAAAATAGTAGGAATGAAACATCGGAAAATTACACCGTTGTGGCCTCAAGCGAATGGGGAAGTAGAGCGGCAAAATAGAAGTTTATTAAAAAGACTTCGAATAGCAGCTGCAGAAAACAAAGATTTAGAAAAGGAACTATTAACATACCTATTGTCATATAGAACTACGCCACATTGCGGAACGGGAGTTAGCCCAGCCCGATTACTATTTGGAAGAGAAATTCGCGACAAATTACCAACAATGGAAGATGTAGTTCTGAATGATGAGGAAGTGAGAGACAGGGACAGAGAAAACAAGGTAAAGATCAAAGAGAGTTCAGATCGATCTAGACACGCCGTATACAATGATCTGAATGTAGAAGATACGGTGTTAATCCGCCAAGAGAAACAAGATAAACTGTCGACTACATTTCGAGATGAGAAGTTTAAGGTGATAGAAAGAAAAGGCAACGCAGTGGTAATAGAATCACCGAAGGGGGTTCGATATCAGCGAAATACCACAGTGGTTAAGAAATACAATGAAGCGAATGATCCATTACAAGAAGAAGACCAAGTGGATAGTCCAGAGAAGAAAACAACCGAAGAAGTTCCCGAAAAGGACTCTACAACAAATCCGATCGATACTCCAATCGAACCGGATCGACCCATGAGAGAACGACGTTTACCAAGAAAACTACAAGACTACGTTTTGTTTAAAAAGGGGAGTGATGTGGTATTTTATAGGTAAAATGTAATTATTGATATGATGTACATAATATAATGTAAGAAGGTTGGGAACACTGGGATATATATGGAGAATGGAAAGAGAGATGGCCATGAGCTGGAAAAATAAAAGCGTGCAATTTTGTTCATTAACTGGTGTTTTATTTAATTAGAAACCAAATAGTTGAACCATTACATTACAATATCCATATAAAATAATGTCTCTATAACTAAAAATAAATAAGTTAACAAGCAAGATAACCACAAATTTGTATTTCATTTTACCTTTACACACTGCTTTTCCTTCGGTTATAGGTCGCACAGCACCTTTTAAATAAATATATACAACTGTCATTGTAATAAACATTCTGAATTTAATAAAAAATAACAGAATATTTCCTATAACAAAGCATTAAACTACAACGACTACAAATGTAAAATTCAAAGTTTTCCCTATAAGTCTGTCTTTAGTGCTGCCATCTCTTGGATGTGGTTTTCCCGAATTGTCTCAATTATTTCTTCGATGCAATATTTATTTATAAATTTAACGTTTTGGAAATATGTAAAACAAATGGTGGGATTTCTCGATTTTTAGGAATGA